>OX387422.1:121051012-121444605 GCA_947563755.1 Lochmaea crataegi | reverse complement strand
ACAAAAAAATTATAAAAAATGCTAAAAATTCGTAAAGAGGGGTTTTTTTGGCCAAAAAATCGACTGGCACAATCAGTTTTGTGATAAAATCATTATTTCGCCTTCAAATAGAGTCATGAAATTTTCGAAAATCCACTTTTCAAAACAAAAAAATACTCATAGCTCGACAAATAGAGAAGATAGAACGTTCTAGTCTTCACCAATCGATAGAGGGGACAATTTTACATATGTTAGTGAATTTTAAGTCCATATTTCCAAGGATTATGGGAGTTAGAAAAAATCAATTTGTATCGCAAAATATTTCCATAGCTACCCCCTTTGTTCTAAATTTTCGACAAAAAAATTATAAAAAATGCTAAAAATTCGTAGAGAGGGGTTTTTTTGGCCAAAAAATCGACTGGCACATTCAGTTTTGTGATAAAATCATTATTTCGCCTTCAAATAGAGTCATGAAATTTTCGAAAATCCACTTTTCAAAACAAAAAATACTCATAACTCGACAAATAGAGAAGATAGAACGTTCTAGTCTTCACCAATCGATAGAGGCGACAATTTCACATATTTTAGTGAATTTTGAGTCCATATTTCCAAGGATTATGGGAGTTAGAAGAAATCAATTTGTATCGCAAAATATTTCCATAGCTACCCCCTTTGTTCTAAATTTTCTACAAAAAAATTATAAAAAATGCTAGTAACTCGTAAAGAGGGGTTTTTTTGGCCAAAAAATCGACTGGCACAATCAGTTTTGTGATAAAATCATTATTTCGCCTTCAAATAGAGTCATGAATTTTTCGAAAATCCACTTTTCAAAACAAAAAATACTCATAACTCGACAAATAGGAAAGATAGAACGTTCTAGTCTTCACCAATCGATAGAGGGGACAATTTTACATATTTTAGTGAATTTTGAGTTCATATTTCCAAGGATTATGGGAGTTAGAAAAAATCAATTTGTGTCGCAAAATATTTCCATAGCTACCCCCTTTGTTCTAAATTTTCGACAAAAAAATTATAAAAAATGCTAAAAATTCGTAAAGAGGGGTTTTTTTGGCCAAAAAATCGACTGGCACAATAAGTTTTGTGATAAAATCATTATTTCGCCTTCAAATAGAGTCATGAAATTTTCGAAAATCCACTTTTCAAAACAAAAAATACTCATAACTCGACAAATAGGAAAGATAGACCGTTGTAGTCTTCACCAATCGATAGAAGGGACAATTTTACATATTTTAGTGAATTTTGAGTCCATATTTCCAAGGATTATGGAAGTTAGAAAGAATCAATTTGTATCGCAAAATATTTCCAAAGCTACCCCCTTTGTTCTAAATTTTCTACAAAAAAATTATAAATAATGCTAGTAATTCGTAAAGAGGGGTTTTTTTGGCCATAAAATCGACTGGCACAATCAGTTTTGTGATAAAATCATTATTTCGCCTTCAAATAGTCATGAAATTTTCGAAAATTCACTTTTCAAAACAAAAAATACTCATAACTCGACAAATAGGAAAGATAGAACGTTCTAGTCTTCACCAATCGATAGAGGGGACAATTTTACATATTTTAGTGAATTCTGAGTCCATATTTCTAAGGATTATGGGAGTTAGAAAAAATCAATTTGTATCGCAAAATATCGACAAAAAAATTATAAAAAATGCTAAAAATTCGTAAAGAGGGGTTTTTTTGGCCAAAAAATCGACTGGCACAATCAGTTTTGTGATAAAATCATTATTTCGCCTTCAAATAGAGTCATGAAATTTTCGAAAATCCACTTTTCAAAACAAAAAATACTCATAACTCGACAAATAGAGAAGATAGAACGTTCTAGTCTTCACCAATCGATAGAGGGGACAATTTTACATATTTTAGTGAATTCTGAGTCCATATTTCCAAGGATTATGGGAGTTATAAAAAATCAATTTGTATCGCAAAATATTTCCATAGCTACCCCCTTTGTTCTAAATTTTCGACAAAAAAATTATAAAAAATGCTAAAAATTCGTAAAGAGGGGTTTTTTTGGCCAAAAAATCGACTGGCACAATCAGTTTTGTGATAAAATCATTATTTCGCCTTCAAATAGAGTCATGAAATTTTCGAAAATCCACTTTTCAAAACAAAAAAATACTCATAGCTCGACAAATAGAGAAGATAGAACGTTCTAGTCTTCACCAATCGATAGAGGGGACAATTTTACATATGTTAGTGAATTTTAAGTCCATATTTCCAAGGATTATGGGAGTTAGAAAAAATCAATTTGTATCGCAAAATATTTCCATAGCTACCCCCTTTGTTCTAAATTTTCGACAAAAAAATTATAAAAAATGCTAAAAATTCGTAAAGAGGGGTTTTTTTGGCCAAAAAATCGACTGGCACAATCAGTTTTGTGATAAAATCATTATTTCGCCTTCAAATAGAGTCATGAAATTTTCGAAAATCCACTTTTCAAAACAAAAAATACTCATAACTCGACAAATAGAGAAGATAGAACGTTCTAGTCTTCACCAATCGATAGAGGCGACAATTTCACATATTTTAGTGAATTTTGAGTCCATATTTCCAAGGATTATGGGAGTTAGAAGAAATCAATTTGTATCGCAAAATATTTCCATAGCTACCCCCTTTGTTCTAAATTTTCTACAAAAAAATTATAAAAAATGCTAGTAATTCGTAAAGAGGGGTTTTTTTGGCCAAAAAATCGACTGGCACAATCAGTTTTGTGATAAAATCATTATTTCGCCTTCAAATAGAGTCATGAAATTTTCGAAAATCCACTTTTCAAAACAAAAAATACTCATAACTCGACAAATAGGGAAGATAGAACGTTCTAGTCTTCACCAATCGATAGAGGGGACAATTTTACATATTTTAGTGAATTTTGAGTCCATATTTCCAAGGATTATGGGAGTTAGAAGAAATCAATTTGTATCGCAAAATATTTCCCTTTCTTCTAAATTTTCGACAAAAAAATTATAAAAAATGCTAGTAATTCGTAAAGAGGGGTTTTTTTGGCCAAAAAATCGACTGGCACAATCAGTTTTGTGATAAAATCATTATTTCGCCTCCAAATAGAGTCATGAAATTTTCGAAAATCCACTTTTCAAAACAAAAAATACTCATAACTCGACAAATAGGAAAGATAGAACGTTCTAGTCTTCACCAATCGATAGAGGGGACAATTTTACATATTTTAGTGAATTTTGAGTCCATATTTCCAAGGATTATGGAAGTTAGAAAAAATCAATTTGTATCGCAAAATATCGACAAAAAAATTATAAAAAATGCTAGTAATTCGTAAAGAGGGGTTTTTTTGGCCAAAAACTTGACTGGCACAATCAGTTTTGTGATAAAATCATTATTTCGCCTTCAAATAGAGTCATGAAATTTTCGAAAATCCACTTTTCAAAACAAAAAATACTCATAACTCGACAAATAGGAAAGATAGAACGTTCTAGTCTTCACCAGTCGATAGAGGGGACAATTTTACATATTTTAGTGAATTTTGAGTCCATATTTCCAAGGATTATGGGAGTTAGAAGAAATCAATTTGTATCGCAAAATATTTCCCCTTTGTTCTAATTTTCGACTAAAAAACTATAAGAAATGCTAAAATTCGTAAGGAGGGGTTTTTTTTGGCCAAAAAATCGACTGGCCCAATCAGTTTTGTGATAAAATCATTATTTCGCCTTCAAATAGAGTCATGAAATTTTCGAAAATCCACTTTTCAAAACAAAAAATACTCATAACTCGACAATAGGAAATATAGAACGTTCTAGTCTCACCAATCGATAGAGGGGACAATTTTACATATTTTAGTGAATTTTGAGTCCATATTTCCAAGGATTATGGAAGTTAGAAAAAATCAATTTGTATCGCAAAATATTTCCATAGCTACCCCCTTTGTTCTAAATTTCGACAAAAAAATTATAAAAAATGCTAAAAATTCGTAAAGAGGGGTTTTTTTGGCCAAAAAATCGACTGGCACAATCAGTTTTATGATAAAATCATTATTTCGCCTTCAAATAGAGTCATGAAATTTTCGAAAATTCACTTTTCAAAACAAAAAATACTCATAACTCGACAAATAGGAAAGATAGAACGTTCTAGTCTTCACCAATCGATAGAGGGGACAATTTTACATATTTTAGTGAATTCTGAGTCCATATTTCCAAAGGATTATGGGAGTTATAAAAAATCAATTTGTATCGCAAAATATTTCCATAGCTACCCCCTTTGTTCTAAATTTTCGACAAAAAAATTATAAAAAATGCTAAAAATTCGTAAAGAGGGGTTTTTTTGGCCAAAAAATCGACTGGCACCATCAGTTTTGTGATAAAATCATTATTTCGCCTTCAAATAGAGTCATGAAATTTTCGAAAATTCACTTTTCAAAACAAAAAATACTCATAACTCGACAAATAGGGAAGATAGAACGTTCTAGTCTTCACCAATCGATAGAGGGGACAATTTTACATATTTTAGTGAATTTTGAGTCCATATTTCCAAGGATTATGGGAGTTAGAAGAAATCAATTTGTATCGCAAAATATTTCCAAAGCTACCCCCTTTGTTCTAAATTTTCGACAAAAAAATTATAAAAGATGCTAAAAATTCGTAAAGAGGGGTTTTTTTGGCCAAAAAATCGACTGGCACAATCAGTTTTGTGATAAAATCATTATTTCGCCTTCAAATAGAGTCATGAAATTTTCGAAAATCCACTTTTCAAAACAAAAAATACTCATAACTCGACAAATAGGAAAGATAGAACGTTCTAGTCTTCACCAATCGATAGAGGGGACAATTTTACATATTTTAGTGAATTTTGAGTCCATATTTCCAAGGATTATGGGAGTTAGAAGAAATCAATTTGTATCGCAAAATATTTCCAAAGCTACCCCCTTTGTTCTAAATTTTCGACAAAAAAATTATAAAAAATGCTGAAAATTCGTAAAGAGTGGTTTTTTTGGCCAAAAAATCGACTGGCACAATCAGCTTTGTGATAAAATCATTATTTCGCCTTCAAATAGAGTCATGAAATTTTCGAAAATCCACTTTTCAAAACAAAAAATACTCATAACTCGACAAATAGGAAAGATAGAACGTTCTAGTCTTCACCAATCGATAGAGGGGACAATTTTACATATTTTAGTGAATTTTGAGTTCATATTTCCAAGGATTATGGGAGTTAGAAAAAATCAATTTGTATCGCAAAATATTTCCATAGCTACCCCCTTTGTTCTAAATATCGACAAAAAAATTATAAAAAATGCTAAAAATTCGTAAAGAGGGGTTTTTTTGGCCAAAAAATCGACTGGCACAATCAGTTTTGTGATAAAATCATTATTTCGCCTTCAAATAGAGTCATGAAATTTTCGAAAATTCACTTTTCAAAACAAAAAATACTCATAACTCGACAAATAGGAAAGATAGAACGTTCTAGTCTTCACCAATCGATAGAGGGGACAATTTTACATATTTTAGTGAATTCTGAGTCCATATTTCCAAGGATTATGGGAGTTATAAAAAATCAATTTGTATCGCAAAATATTTCCATAGCTACCCCCTTTGTTCTAAATTTTCGACAAAAAAATTATAAAAAATGCTAAAAATTCGTAAAGAGGGGTTTTTTGGGCCAAATGATCGACTGGCCCAATCAGTTTTGTGATAAAATCATTATTTCGCCTTCAAATAGAGTCATGAAATTTTCGAAAATCCACTTTTCAAAACAAAAAATACTCATATCTCGTCAAATAGGAAAGATAGAACGTTCTAGTCTTCACCAATCGATAGAGGGGACAATTTTACATATTTTAGTGAATTTTGAGTCCACATTTCCAAGGATTATGGGAGTTAGAAAAAATCAATTTGTATCGCAAAATATTTCCATAGCTACCCCCTTTGTTCTAAATTTTCGACAAAAAAATTATAAAAAATGCTGAAAATTCGTAAAGAGTGGTTTTTTTGGCCAAAAAATCGACTGGCCCAATCAGTTTTTTGAGAAAATCATTATTTCGCCTTCAAATAGAGTCATGAAATTTTCGAAAATCCACTTTTCAAAACAAAAAATACTCATAACTCGACAAATAGGAAAGATAGAACGTTCTAGTCTTCACCAATCGATAGAGGGGACAATTTTACATATTTTAGTGAATTTTGAGTTCATATTTCCAAGGATTATGGGAGTTAGAAAAAATCAATTTGTATCGCAAAATATTTCCATAGCTACCCCCTTTGTTCTAAATATCGACAAAAAAATTATAAAAAATGCTAAAAATTCGTAAAGAGGGGTTTTTTTGGCCAAAAAATCGACTGGCACAATCAGTTTTGTGATAAAATCATTATTTCGCCTTCAAATAGAGTCATGAAATTTTCGAAAATTCACTTTTCAAAACAAAAAATACTCATAACTCGACAAATAGGAAAGATAGAACGTTCTAGTCTTCACCAATCGATAGAGGGGACAATTTTACATATTTTAGTGAATTCTGAGTCCATATTTCCAAGGATTATGGGAGTTATAAAAAATCAATTTGTATCGCAAAATATTTCCATAGCTACCCCCTTTGTTCTAAATTTTCGACAAAAAAATTATAAAAAATGCTAAAAATTCGTAAAGAGGGGTTTTTTGGGCCAAATGATCGACTGGCCCAATCAGTTTTGTGATAAAATCATTATTTCGCCTTCAAATAGAGTCATGAAATTTTCGAAAATCCACTTTTCAAAACAAAAAATACTCATATCTCGTCAAATAGGAAAGATAGAACGTTCTAGTCTTCACCAATCGATAGAGGGGACAATTTTACATATTTTAGTGAATTTTGAGTCCACATTTCCAAGGATTATGGGAGTTAGAAAAAATCAATTTGTATCGCAAAATATTTCCATAGCTACCCCCTTTGTTCTAAATTTTCGACAAAAAAATTATAAAAAATGCTGAAAATTCGTAAAGAGTGGTTTTTTTGGCCAAAAAATCGACTGGCCCAATCAGTTTTTTGAGAAAATCATTATTTCGCCTTCAAATAGAGTCATGAAATTTTCGAAAATCCACTTTTCAAAACAAAAAATACTCATAACTCGACAAATAGGAAATATAGAACGTTCTAGTCTTCACCAATCGATAGAGGGGACAATTTTACATATTTTAGTGAATTTTGAGTCCATATTTCCAAGGATTATGGGAGTTAGAAGAAATCAATTTGTATCGCAAATATTTCCATAGCTACCCCCTTTGTTCTAAATTTTCGACAAAAAAATTATAAAAAATGCTGAAAATTCGTAAAGAGTGGTTTTTTTGGCCAAAAAATCGACTGGCCCAATCAGTTTTGTGATAAAATCATTATTTCGCCTTCAAATAGAGTCATGAAATTTTCGAAAATCCACTTTTCAAAACAAAAAATACTCATAACTCGACAAATAGGAAATATAGAACGTTCTAGTCTTCACCAATCGATAGAGGGGACAATTTTACATATTTTAGTGAATTTTGAGTCCATATTTCCAAGGATTATGGAAGTTAGAAAAAATCAATTTGTATCGCAAAATATCGACAAAAAAATTATAAAAAATGCTAAAAATTCGTAAAGAGGGGTTTTTTTGGCCAAAAACTCGACTGGCATAATCAGTTTTGTGATAAAATCATTATTTCGCCTTCAAATAGAGTCATGAAATTTTCGAAAATCCACTTTTCAAAAAAAAATACTCATAACTCGACAAATAGGAAAGATAGAACGTTCTAGTCTTCACCAATCGATAGAGGGGACAATTTTACATATTTTAGTGAATTTTGAGTCCATATTTCCAAGGATTATGGGAGTTAGAAAAAATCAATTTGTATCGCAAAATATTTCCATAGCTACCCCCTTTGTTCTAAATTTTCGACAAAAAAATTATAAAAAATGCTAAAAATTCGTAAAGAGGGGTTTTTTTGGCCAAAAAATCGACTGGCACAATCAGCTTTGTGATAAAATCATTATTTCGCCTTCAAATAGAGTCATGAAATTTTCGAAAATCCACTTTTCAAAACAAAAAATACTCATAACTCGACAAATAGGAAAGATAGAACGTTCTAGTCTTCACCAATCGATAGAGGGGACAATTTTACATATTTTAGTGAATTTTGAGTTCATATTTCCAAGGATTATGGGAGTTAGAAAAAATCAATTTGTATCGCAAAATATTTCCATAGCTACCCCCTTTGTTCTAAATATCGACAAAAAAATTATAAAAAATGCTAAAAATTCGTAAAGAGGGGTTTTTTTGGCCAAAAAATCGACTGGCACAATCAGTTTTGTGATAAAATCATTATTTCGCCTTCAAATAGAGTCATGAAATTTTCGAAAATTCACTTTTCAAAACAAAAAATACTCATAACTCGACAAATAGGAAAGATAGAACGTTCTAGTCTTCACCAATCGATAGAGGGGACAATTTTACATATTTTAGTGAATTCTGAGTCCATATTTCCAAGGATTATGGGAGTTATAAAAAATCAATTTGTATCGCAAAATATTTCCATAGCTACCCCCTTTGTTCTAAATTTTCGACAAAAAAATTATAAAAAATGCTAAAAATTCGTAAAGAGGGGTTTTTTGGGCCAAATGATCGACTGGCCCAATCAGTTTTGTGATAAAATCATTATTTCGCCTTCAAATAGAGTCATGAAATTTTCGAAAATCCACTTTTCAAAACAAAAAATACTCATATCTCGTCAAATAGGAAAGATAGAACGTTCTAGTCTTCACCAATCGATAGAGGGGACAATTTTACATATTTTAGTGAATTTTGAGTCCACATTTCCAAGGATTATGGGAGTTAGAAAAAATCAATTTGTATCGCAAAATATTTCCATAGCTACCCCCTTTGTTCTAAATTTTCGACAAAAAAATTATAAAAAATGCTGAAAATTCGTAAAGAGTGGTTTTTTTGGCCAAAAAATCGACTGGCCCAATCAGTTTTTTGAGAAAATCATTATTTCGCCTTCAAATAGAGTCATGAAATTTTCGAAAATCCACTTTTCAAAACAAAAAATACTCATAACTCGACAAATAGGAAATATAGAACGTTCTAGTCTTCACCAATCGATAGAGGGGACAATTTTACATATTTTAGTGAATTTTGAGTCCATATTTCCAAGGATTATGGGAGTTAGAAGAAATCAATTTGTATCGCAAAATATTTCCATAGCTACCCCCTTTGTTCTAAATTTTCGACAAAAAAATTATAAAAAATGCTGAAAATTCGTAAAGAGTGGTTTTTTTGGCCAAAAAATCGACTGGCCCAATCAGTTTTGTGATAAAATCATTATTTCGCCTTCAAATAGAGTCATGAAATTTTCGAAAATCCACTTTTCAAAACAAAAATACTCATAACTCGACAAATAGGAAATATAGAACGTTCTAGTCTTCACCAATCGATAGAGGGGACAATTTTACATATTTTAGTGAATTTTGAGTCCATATTTCCAAGGATTATGGAAGTTAGAAAAAATCAATTTGTATCGCAAAATATCGACAAAAAAATTATAAAAAATGCTAAAAATTCGTAAAGAGGGGTTTTTTTGGCCAAAAACTCGACTGGCATAATCAGTTTTGTGATAAAATCATTATTTCGCCTTCAAATAGAGTCATGAAATTTTCGAAAATCCACTTTTCAAAAAAAAATACTCATAACTCGACAAATAGGAAAGATAGAACGTTCTAGTCTTCACCAATCGATAGAGGGGACAATTTTACATGTTTTAGTGAATTTTGAGTCCATATTTCCAAGGATTATGGGAGTTAGAAAAAATCAATTTGTATCGCAAAATATTTCCATAGCTACCCCCTTTGTTCTAAATTTTCGACAAAAAAATTATAAAAAATGCTAAAAATTCGTAAAGAGGGGTTTTTTTGGCCAAAAAATCGACTGGCACAATCAGTTTTGTGATAAAATCATTATTTCGCCTTCAAATAGAGTCATGAAATTTTCGAAAATCCACTTTTCAAAACAAAAAATACTCATAACTCGACAAATAGGGAAGATAGAACGTTCTAGTCTTCACCAATAGATAGAGGGGACAATTTTACATATTTTAGTGAATTTTGAGTCTATATTTCCAAGGATTATGGGAGTTAGAAGAAATCAATTTGTATCGCAAAATATTTCCATAGCTACCCCCTTTCTTCTAAATTTTCGACAAAAAAATTATAAAAATGCTAGTAATTCGTAAAGAGGGGTTTTTTTGGCCAAAAAATCGACTGGCACAATCAGTTTTGTGATAAAATCATTATTTCGCCTTCAAATAGAGTCATGAAATTTTCGAAAATCCACTTTTCAAAACAAAAAATACTCATAACTCGACAAATAGGGAAGATAGAACGTTCTAGTCTTCACCAATCGATAGAGGGGACAATTTTACATATTTTAGTGAATTTTGAGTCCATATTTCCAAGGATTATGGGAGTTAGAAGAAATCAATTTGTATCGCAAAATATTTCCATAGCTACCCCCTTTGTTTTAAATTTTCGACAAAAAAATTATAAAAAATGCTGAAAATTCGTAAAGAGTGGTTTTTTTGGCCAAAAAATCGACTGGCCCAATCAGTTTTGTGATAAAATCATTATTTCGCCTTCAAATAGAGTCATGAAATTTTCGAAAATCCACTTTTCAAAACAAAAAATACTCATAACTCGACAAATAGGAAATATAGAACGTTCTAGTCTTCACCAATCGATAGAGGGGACAATTTTACATATTTTAGTGAATTTTGAGTCCATATTTCCAAGGATTATGGAAGTTAGAAAAAATCAATTTGTATCGCAAAATATCGACAAAAAAATTATAAAAAATGCTAAAAATTCGTAAAGAGGGGTTTTTTTGGCCAAAAACTCGACTGGCATAATCAGTTTTGTGATAAAATCATTATTTCGCCTTCAAATAGAGTCATGAAATTTTCGAAAATCCACTTTTCAAAAAAAAAATACTCATAACTCGACAAATAGGAAAGATAGAACGTTCTAGTCTTCACCAATCGATAGAGGGGACAATTTTACATATTTTAGTGAATTTTGAGTCCATATTTCCAAGGATTATGGGAGTTAGAAAAAATCAATTTGTATCGCAAAATATTTCCATAGCTACCCCCTTTGTTCTAAATTTTCGACAAAAAAATTATAAAAAATGCTAAAAATTCGTAAAGAGGGGTTTTTTTGGCCAAAAAATCGACTGGCACAATCAGTTTTGTGATAAAATCATTATTTCGCCTTCAAATAGAGTCATGAAATTTTCGAAAATCCACTTTTCAAAACAAAAAATACTCATAACTCGACAAATAGGAAAGATAGAACGTTCTAGTCTTCACCAATCGATAGAGGGGACAATTTTACATATTTTAGTGAATTTTGAGTTCATATTTCCAAGGATTATGGGAGTTAGAAAAAATCAATTTGTGTCGCAAAATATTTCCATAGCTACCCCCTTTGTTCTAAATTTTCGACAAAAAAATTATAAAAAATGCTAAAAATTCGTAAAGAGGGGTTTTTTTGGCCAAAAAATCGACTGGCACAATCAGTTTTGTGATAAAATCATTATTTCGCCTTCAAATAGAGTCATGAAATTTTCGAAAATCCACTTTTCAAAACAAAAAATACTCATAACTCGACAAATAGGGAAGATAGAACGTTCTAGTCTTCACCAATCGATAGAGGGGACAATTTTACATATTTTAGTGAATTTTGAGTCCATATTTCCAAGGATTATGGGAGTTAGAAAAAATCAATTTGTATCGCAAAATATTTCCATAGCTACCCCCTTTGTTCTAAATTTTCGACAAAAAAATTATAAAAAATGCTAAAAATTCGTAAAGAGGGGTTTTTTTGGCCAAAAAATCGACTGGCACAATCAGTTTTGTGATAAAATCATTATTTCGCCTTCAAATAGAGTCATGAAATTTTCGAAAATCCACTTTTCAAAACAAAAAATACTCATAACTCGACAAATAGGGAAGATAGAACGTTGTAGTCTTCACCAATCGATAGAGGGGACAATTTTACATATTTTAGTGAATTTTGAGTCCATATTTCCAAGGATTATGGAAGTTAGAAAAAATCAATTTGTATCGCAAAATATTTCCATAGCTACCCCCTTTGTTCTAAATTTTCGACAAAAAAATTATAAAAGATGCTAAAAATTCGTAAAGAGGGGTTTTTTTGGCCAAAAAATCGACTGGCACAATCAGTTTTGTGATAAAATCATTATTTCGCCTTCAAATAGAGTCATGAAATTTTCGAAAATCCACTTTTCAAAACAAAAAATACTCATAACTCGACAAATAGGAAATATAGAACGTTCTAGTCTTCACCAATCGATAGAGGGGACAATTTTACATATTTTAGTGAATTTTGAGTCGATATTGCCAAGGATTAAGGGAGTTAGAAAGAATCAATTTGTATCGCAAAATATTTCCAAAGCTACCCCCTTTGTTCTAAATTTTCGACAAAAAAATTATAAAAAATGCTGAAAATTCGTGAAGAGGGGTTTTTTGGGCCAAATGATCGACTGGCCCAATCAGTTTTGTGATAAAATCATTATTTCGCCTTCAAATAGAGTCATGAAATTTTCGAAAATCCACTTTTCAAAACAAAAAATACTCATAACTCGACAAATAGGAAAGATAGAACGTTCTAGTCTTCACCAATCGATAGAGGGGACAATTTCACATATTTTAGTGAATTTTGAGTCCATATTTCCAAGGATTATGGAAGTTAGAAAAAATCAATTTGTATCGCAAAATATTTCCATACCTACCCCCTTTGTTCTAAATTTTCGACAAAAAAATTATAAAAAATGCTAAAAATTCGTAAAGAGGGGTTTTTTTGGCCAAAAAATCGACTGGCACAATCAGTTTTGTGATAAAATCATTATTTCGCCTTCAAATAGAGTCATGAAATTTTCGAAAATCCACTTTTCAAAACAAAAAATACTCATAACTCGACAAATAGGAAAGATAGAACGTTCTAGTCTTCACCAATCGATAGAGGGGACAATTTCACATATTTTAGTGAATTTTGAGTTCATATTTCCAAGGATTATGGGAGTTAGAAAAAATCAATTTGTGTCGCAAAATATTTCCATAGCTACCCCCTTTGTTCTAAATTTTCGACAAAAACATTATAAAAAATGCTAAAAATTCGTAAAGAGGGGTTTTTTTGCCAAAAAAATCGACTGGCACAATCAGTTTTGTGATAAAATCATTATTTCGCCTTCAAATAGAGTCATGAAATTTTCGAAAATCCACTTTTCAAAAAAAAAATACTCATAACTCGACAAATAGGAAAGATAGAACGTTCTAGTCTTCACCAATCGATAGAGGGGACAATTTTACATATTTTAGTGAATTTTCAGTAGATATTTACAAGGATTAAGGGAGTTAGAAAAAAGCAATTTGTATCGCAAAATATTTCCATACCTACCCCCTTTGTTCTAAATTTTCGACAAAAAAATTATAAAAAATGCTAAAAATTCGTAAAGAGGGGTTTTTTTGGCCAAAAAATCGACTGGCACAATCAGTTTTGTGATAAAATCATTATTTCGCCTTCAAATAGAGTCATGAAATTTTCGAAAATCCACTTTTCAAAACAAAAAATACTCATAACTCGACAAATAGGAAAGATAGAACGTTCTAGTCTTCACCAATCGATAGAGGGGACAATTTTACATATTTTAGTGAATTTTGAGTCTATATTTCCAAGGATTATGGGAGTTAGAAAAAATCAATTTGTATCGCAAAATATTTCCATAGCTACCCCCTTTGTTCTAAATTTTCGACAAAAAAATTATAAAAAATGCTGAAAATTCGTAAAGAGTGGTTTTTTGGCCAAAAAATCGACTGGCCCAATCAGTTTTGTGAGAAAATCATTATTTCGCCTTCAAATAGAGTCATGAAATTTTCGAAAATCCACTTTTCAAAACAAAAAATACTCATAACTCGACAAATAGGAAATATAGAACGTTCTAGTCTTCACCAATCGATAGAGGGGACAATTTTACATATTTTAGTGAATTTTGAGGCCATATTTCCAAGGATTATGGAAGTTAGAAAAAATCAATTTGTATCGCAAAATATCGACAAAAAAATTATAAAAAATGCTAAAAATTCGTAAAGAGGGGTTTTTTGGCCAAAAACTCGACTGGCATAATCAGTTTTGTGATAAAATCATTATTTCGCCTTCAAATAGAGTCATGAAATTTTCGAAAATCCACTTTTCAAAAAAAAAATACTCATAACTCGACAAATAGGAAAGATAGAACGTTCTAGTCTTCACCAATCGATAGAGGGGACAATTTTACATATTTTTGTGAATTTTGAGTCCATATTTCCAAGGATTATGGAAGTTAGAAAAAATCAATTTGTATCGCAAAATATCGACAAAAAAATTATAAAAAATGCTAAAAATTCGTAAAGAGGGGTTTTTTGGCCAAAAACTCGACTGGCATAATCAGTTTTGTGATAAAATCATTATTTCGCCTTCAAATAGAGTCATGAAATTTTCGAAAATCCACTTTTCAAAAAAAAAATACTCATAACTCGACAAATAGGAAAGATAGAACGTTCTAGTCTTCACCAATCGATAGAGGGGACAATTTTACATATTTTAGTGAATTTTGAGTCCATATTTCCAAGGATTATGGAAGTTAGAAAAAATCAATTTGTATCGCAAAATATCGACAAAAAAATTATAAAAAATGCTAAAAATTCGTAAAGAGGGGTTTTTTGGCCAAAAACTCGACTGGCATAATCAGTTTTGTGATAAAATCATTATTTCGCCTTCAAATAGAGTCATGAAATTTTCGAAAATCCACTTTTCAAAAAAAAAATACTCATAACTCGACAAATAGGAAAGATAGAACGTTCTAGTCTTCACCAATCGATAGAGGGGACAATTTTACATATTTTAGTGAATTTTGAGTCCATATTTCCAAGGATTATGGGAGTTAGAAAAAATCAATTTGTATCGCAAAATATTTCCATAGCTACCCCCTTTGTTCTAAATTTTCGACAAAAAAATTATAAAAAATGCTAAAAATTCGTGAAGAGGGGTTTTTCGGGCCTAAAAGTTAACTGGCACAATCAGTTTTGTGATAAAATCATTATTTCGCCTTCAAATAGAGTCATGAAATTTTCGAAAATCCACTTTTCAAAACAAAAAATAGTCATAACTCGACAAATAGGAAAGATAGAACGTTCTAGTCTTCACCGATCGATAGAGGGGACAATTTTACATATTTTAGTGAATTTTGAGTCCATATTTCCAAGGATTATGGGAGTTAGAAAAAATCAATTTGTATCGCAAAATATTTCCAAAGCTACCCCCTTTGTTCTAAATTTTCGACAAAAAAATTATAAAAAATGCTAAAAATTCGTAAAGAGGGGTTTTTTTGGCCAAAAAATCGACTGGCACAATCAGTTTTGTGATAAAATCATTATTTCGCCTTCAAATAGAGTCATGAAATTTTCGAAAATCCACTTTTCAAAACAAAAAATACTCATAACTCGACAAATAGGAAAGATAGAACGTTCTAGTCTTCACCAATCGATGGAGGGGACAATTTTACATTTTTTAGTGAATTTTGAGTCCATATTTCCAAGGATTATGGGAGTTAGAAAAAATCAATTTGTATCGCAAAATATTCGACAAAAAAATTATAAAAAATGCTAAAAATTCGTAAAGAGGGGTTTTTTGGCCAAAAAATCGACTGGCACAATCTGTTTTGTGATAAAATCATTATTTCGCCTTCGAATAGAGTAATGAACTTTTCGAAAATCCACTTTTCAAAACAAAAAATACTCATAACTCGACAAATAGGAAAGATATAACGTTCTAGTCTTCACCAATCGATAGAGGGGACAATTTTACATATTTTAGTGAATTTTCAGTAGATATTTACAAGGATTAAGGGAGTAAGAAAAAAGCAATTTGTATCGCAAAATATTTCCATACCTACCCCTTTGTTCTGAATTTTCGACAAAAAAAAATAAAAAATGCTAAAAATTCGTGAAGAGGGGTTTTTCGGGCCTAAAAGTTAACTGGTACAATCAGTTTTGTGATAAAATCATTATTTCGCCTTCAAATAGAGTCATGAAATTTTCGAAAATCCACTTTTCAAAACAAAAAATACTCATAACTCGACAAATAGGAAAGATAGAACGTTCTAGTCTTCACCAATCGATAGAGGGGACAATTTTACATATTTTAGTGAATTTTGAGTCCATATTTCCAAGGATTATGGGAGTTAGAAGAAATCAATTTGTATCGCAAAATATTTCCATAGCTACCCCCTTTGTTCTAAATTTTCGACAAAAAAATTATAAAAAATGCTGAAAATTCGTAAAGAGGGGTTTTTTGGGCCAAATGATCGACTGGCCCAATCAGTTTTGTGATAAAATCATTATTTCGCCTTCAAATAGAGTCATGAAATTTTCGAAAATCCACTTTTCAAAACAAAAAATACTCATATCTCGTCAAATAGGAAAGATAGAACGTTCTAGTCTTCACCAATCGATAGAGGGGACAATTTTACATATTTTAGTGAATTTTGAGTCCATATTTCCAAGGATTATGGGAGTTAGAAAAAATCAATTTGTATCGCAAAATATTTCCATAGCTACCCCCTTTGTTCTAAATTTTCTACAAAAAAATTATAAAAAATGCTAGTAATTCGTAAAGAGGGGTTTTTTTGGCCAAAAAATTGACTGGCACAATCAGTTTTGTGATAAATTTTGTTTGTTTTGTGATTATTTTCGATTAATCAATTATTTTCGATTAATCGATTATTTTCGATTAATCGATTATTCTCGATTAATCGATTATTTTCGATTAATCGATCATTTTCGATTAATCGATCATTTTCGATTAATCGATTATTTTCGATTAATCGATTATTTTCGATTAATCGATTATTTTCGATTAATCGATTATTTTCGATTAATCGATTTTTTTCGATTGATTATTTTATATAATCGATAGTCGATTATGTTTTTTGATAATCGCCCAGCCCTAATTTTGAGTCGATATTGCCAAGGATTAAGGGAGTTAGAAAAAAGCAATTTGATTCGCAAAATATTTCCATACCTACCCCCTTTGTTCTAAATTTTCGACAAAAAAATTATAAAAAATGCTAAAAATTCGTAAAGAGGGGTTTTTTTGGCCAAAAAATCGACTGGCACAATCAGTTTTGTGATAAAATCATTATTTCGCCTTCAAATAGAGTCATGAAATTTTCGAAAATCCACTTTTCAAAACAAAAAATACTCATAACTCGACAAATAACGAAGATAGAACGTTCTAGTCTTCACCAATCGATAGAGGGGACAATTTTACATATTTTAGTGAATTTTGAGTCCATATTTCCAAGGATTATGGGAGTTAGAAGAAATCAATTTGTATCGCAAAATATTTCCATTTTCGACAAAAAAATTATAAAAAATGCTAAAAATTCGTAAAGAGGGGTTTTTTTGGCCAAAAAATCGACTGGCACAATCAGTTTTGTGATAAAATCATTATTTCGCCTTCAAATAGAGTCATGAAATTTTCGAAAATCCACTTTTCAAAACAAAAAAATACTCATAGCTCGACAAATAGAGAAGATAGAACGTTCTAGTCTTCACCAATCGATAGAGGGGACAATTTTACATATGTTAGTGAATTTTAAGTCCATATTTCCAAGGATTTAGAAAAAATCAATTTGTATCGCAAAATATTTCCATAGCTACCCCCTTTGTTCTAAATTTTCTACAAAAAAATTATAAAAAATGCTAGTAATTCGTAAAGAGGGGTTTTTTTGGCCAAAAAATCGACTGGCACAATCAGTTTTGTGATAAAATCATTATTTCGCCTTCAAATAGAGTCATGAAATTTTCGAAAATCCACTTTTCAAAACAAAAAATACTCATAACTCGACAAATAGGAAAGATAGAACGTTCTAGTCTTCACCAATCGATAGAGGGGACAATTTTACATATTTTAGTGAATTTTGAGTCCATATTTCCAAGGATTATGGGAGTTAGAAAAAATCAATTTGTATCGCAAAATATTTCCAAAGCTACCCCCTTTGTTCTAAATTTTCGACAAAAAAATTATAAAAAATGCTAAAAATTCGTAAAGAGGGGTTTTTTTGGCCAAAAAATCGACTGGCACAATCAGTTTTGTGATAAAATCATTATTTCGCCTTCAAATAGAGTCATGAAATTTTCGAAAATCCACTTTTCAAAACAAAAAAATACTCATAGCTCGACAAATAGAGAAGATAGAACGTTCTAGTCTTCACCAATCGATAGAGGGGACAATTTTACATATGTTAGTGAATTTTAAGTCCATATTTCCAAGGATTTAGAAAAAATCAATTTGTATCGCAAAATATTTCCATAGCTACCCCCTTTGTTCTAAATTTTCTACAAAAAAATTATAAAAAATGCTAGTAATTCGTAAAGAGGGGTTTTTTTGGCCAAAAAATCGACTGGCACAATCAGTTTTGTGATAAAATCATTATTTCGCCTTCAAATAGAGTCATGAAATTTTCGAAAATCCACTTTTCAAAACAAAAAATACTCATAACTCGACAAATAGGAAAGATAGAACGTTCTAGTCTTCACCAATCGATAGAGGGGACAATTTTACATATTTTAGTGAATTTTGAGTCCATATTTCCAAGGATTATGGGAGTTAGAAAAAATCAATTTGTATCGCAAAATATTTCCAAAGCTACCCCCTTTGTTCTAAATTTTCGACAAAAAAATTATAAAAAATGCTAAAAATTCGTAAAGAGGGGTTTTTTTGGCCAAAAAATCGACTGGCACAATCAGTTTTGTGATAAAATCATTATTTCGCCTTCAAATAGAGTCATGAAATTTTCGAAAATCCACTTTTCAAAACAAAAAATACTCATATCTCGACAAATAGGAAAGATAGAACGTTCTAGTCTTCACCAATCGATAGAGGGGACAATTTTACATATTTTAGTGAACTTTGAGTCCATATTTCCAAAGATTATGGAAGTTAGAAAAAAACAATTTGTATCGCAAAATATTTCCATAGCTACCCCTTTGTTCTAAATTTTCGACAAAAAAATTATAAAAAATGCTAAAAATCGCCCGTGTTCATTGAGTTTTCGAGGACTTGCTACGGCTTGTCCAAGATTTCAACTCTCTGTGCATTGCCCTGTTACATAGGAGGGTGATGGGTTGAGCTACCTATCGGGAGCGTCCCCAGGTTGCGGATAGGGGAGGCCAGGGACGTCATGCAAATGAAAGAACTGGTCTGTTGGTGAATAAGGGAGGATGAGGGCTATAAACGCCCAACATTGCCAACCGAATACCCAATCGCTGACAAGCTCGTGACGCATACCGCAAACTACATAGCAGAGCAACTACCCCCTTACTAGGGTAAGGCCTGTGAGGGGCATGCCGAACTATGTGGATCGGGGGGCTTGGCTTGATTGCCTGGCCTGCGTGGATGAGGACCACTATAATAACCTCCCAAATCTTAAAGTTAAGTGGTCGCTGAAGGGATGGATGGCCGTGGGTTATTCGGCCACGAGACCACTAACCTCGGGGCACCTGGCGCACCCCGTTGCATTTAGCCTTGTACTTGCATAAGGAGCTCTGCAGGTACTGACCTCCTTTCTCCTATACTCGTGGGAACAAATATGGACCAAGAGAAACCAATAGCTATTACGGAGCCTATAGAGACTCCTAGTAAAAGGGATTTGGAAGATCCGGCAGCAATGGAGACAGAAGTGTCTCCAACGCAGCCAGATACTTCTGGAGCCCAAGAGCAAACCATGCCACCAGGAGACGTTATAGCGAATCCTGTGGCAAGAAAAGCTTCGTTCGGGAAACTTTCAGGTGCCCAGCGTAATAAGCTGAAAAAAATGAGGGAACGAGGAATTGACACCAAAAATGTGGTGTTGCCGACTCCCTCAACATCAAAACAGGGTGTAAACCAGCAGACAAAGGGCGTTAAGCGAACTGTGTCAGCCAGGAGCACTCCTGAGGTGAATAAAGATAAGAGGGCCAAACGTACCACTGGTACCGGTATTAAAACTGGTATTAAATACAGCGTGGCCCTCAAAGGGATCAAGGCAGCTGTGGTCCCAAAAAACTTCCCAGAGACAGTTGTCTCTGAAGATCAGGTGGGGTCTATCAAAGAGAACCTAACTGACATGATCGACGAGGTGCAGAAGGCGCCTAGGTTTGAAGCCAGTCGATACATGGACGGCTACTACGGGCTAATCTGTGACAATGAGGAGTCCTTCATTATAACGAGGGACTATTTGTCACAAAAAACCAACTGGAAGCTCATCAAGAGTGATGAACTTCCAAAGCAGCAACGAGTCCTCGCCCTACTTCCCGAGACTAAAAAAGAGGATCTGAAAGTGGGTTTGAGGAGGCTCGAGAAACAGAATCCAGGGCTGAAGGTTGATCGCTGGATGATCCTTGGCTCCAAGTCATCCGACAGGGGACTGCATGTGAGTCTCCGGATTGACGAGGAGTCCATGAAAGGACTGGTGCGGGCTCAATGGAGACCGTACTATCTATTCCAGCGGGCCAGTTTTAAAACCCTGGAAAACTCGACCGAGGAGGAAACAGGGACTGATCGAGAACCTGTACCATCAACCTCTAAGGACCTTCAAGGTGCTACAAATTAACTTGCAGCACAAAAAGACAGCCACCGCTGTTCTACAACAAAGAGTGGTGGCTGAAAACATAGACATCGTTCTAATTCAAGAACCTTGGATAAACAAAGGTAAGATACTGGGGCTTAATATTAGGGGAATGGGACTGATAATGGGAACTGATCGTACTAAAATAAGAACTTGTATTTGCTATAGATCCGAATACAACTTGATGCCGATTATGAAACTATGCACGGGTGACATGGTGGCAGCAAAGATTACACTCGAAAAAGATGGGGTAGTACTAGAGACAATAATAGTGTCTCTGTATCTTCCCATCGATTCAGAAGAACCACTACCGGGGACTAACATGGAGAACGTGATGGAATACTCAAAGAGACATAATCTGGATGTCATTGTAGGGGCTGATACCAACGCACACCATAGCAGTTGGGGCAGCAAAGACAACAACACCAGAGGTAAGAAACTATTTGACTATCT
Source organism: Lochmaea crataegi (assembly GCA_947563755.1). Taxonomy (NCBI): domain Eukaryota; kingdom Metazoa; phylum Arthropoda; class Insecta; order Coleoptera; family Chrysomelidae; genus Lochmaea; species Lochmaea crataegi. Next base: position 121,423,462 of record OX387422.1, on the reverse strand, counting down.
ATGTACTACTGAACTTGATATTGCGAATGTGGGTAATACGCCTACATTTAGAACATCGAGGGGGGAATCATTGATAGATGTAACTCTTTGCACTTTACGTGTCAGGGAGATGATTCGCAAGTGGCATGTATCGGATGAACCATCTTTATCTGATCATGCCCAAATATACTATGAAATTAACGTAGAAAAATCGGTTATTAGAACATACAGGGATCCTAAGAGCACTGACTGGGTATCTTATAAAGAGGACCTGCTTTCTAAAATCCGTTCACACTCAGGCAGACCAAAAACTGCTGAGGATTTAGAGGGAGCAGCCGTATGGCTGCAACAGTGTACACTGACCTCTTATCATAACAACTGTCCGATAAAGGAGAGTCGCTCTTCTAGACAAGCCGTCTGGTGGAATAAAGAGCTGACATCGCTAAGGAAAGAAACAAGACGCTTTTTCAACAAAGCGAAAAAAACGGGTAACTGGGAAGCGTATAAGGCTAAACTAGGTACATACAATAAAAAAATAAAAGAATCCAAGGAGAAGTCCTGGAGAGAATTCTGTGAGGACATGCAAGGTGTCCCTGACAGCGTCAGAATCAACAGGATTCTCAAAAGGGATACTTCTAACAAACTTGGCTCTATTCAGTTGCCGAGCGGAAAGTTTTCAAAAACTGAGGCAGAGGCTCTAGAGCATCTCCTCAGTGTGCACTTTCCAGGTTCGGTAAAGATAGAGTCAAGCTCTGACAACAGGCCTGTTACCAAAACAAAGGCAACCAAAGAGGACTGGGAACTCACGAATAAGATATTCAGACCCCATCTTATCAGATGGGCCGTGAACTCATTTGACCCCTACAAAACTCCAGGACCAGATGGCATATTCCCCAAGCTTCTGCAAGAGGGACTAGACATCATAATGGGTCCTTTAGTTCTGATACTTCGAAGCAGCCATGCTCTAGGGTATATACCAATTGCATGGAGAGAGTCAAAGGTGGTGTTTATTCCTAAACCAGGAAAAGAAACGTACACACAGGCTAAATCCTACCGACCAATCAGTCTGACATCATTCATGGTGAAAACCATGGAAAAAGTCTTACAAATGTATTTACAAGAAGGAGCGCTTAAGAGCATCCCTTTACATAGACTACAATGGGCTTATCAAGCAGGGAAATCAGGTGAAGCTGCCCTGCATAATTTGGTCTCAGGTCTCGAAAGGAGCCTGAATCATAAGGAAGTAGCCCTTGCAGCATTTCTAGACATCGAAGGTGCTTTTGACAACACATCGATGTCATCAATTAACAGATCCCTTAAAAACAGAGGGATCAACAGTACCACATGCAAATGGATAGGATCCATGCTTGAGCATAGGAGAATAACAGCACATATGCATGATAAAACATACACTGTTAGGACAACTAAAGGATGTCCTCAAGGTGGAGTACTTTCACCACTTTTGTGGAACCTAGTTGTGGATGACTTGATCTGTAGGTTGAATGATCAAGGCATATGGACGCAGGGCTTTGCGGACGACATAGTGATTGTCACCAATGGGAAATTCCCGGAGGTGGTTATGAATGTCCTACAGGAAGCACTGCGAATTGTGGAGGAATGGTGCCTTACAGAGGACCTTTCAGTTAATCCAAAAAAAACCAAACTAGTTGCTTTTACGAATAGAAGAGTTCTCCCGCAGGGTAGAGTACTGTTGTTCGGAGAAGAACTAGAGATATCCAAAGAAGTCAAATATCTGGGAGTGACCCTTGATTCCAAACTGAATTGGAAGGCACACCTGGAAAAAATTACTACCAGGGCGACTAGGCTTTTCTGGCAATGCAGAAGAGTTATGGGCAAAACCTGGGGAATACGACCTGAGGTGGTTCACTGGCTCTACACAACTGTGATAAGGCCAACGATCACCTATGGAACAATAGTCTGGTGGAGGAGGACAGAAGTGTCCTCTGCAGTTAATATGTTAACTGCAATCCAAAGACAAGCGCTTCTTGGTATTACCGGGGCAATGAACAGCACGGGGACGGCATCAATGGAAGCCCTTATTGGACTTCCTCCTCTAGAACTTTTTATAAGGGCGGAGGCAATGATGGCAATTCTTAGGCTGAAATCGGGAAACTTATGGTCCCCGAACAATGTTCGAGAAGGACACACTGATACAACTGGGACATTACTAGACGAACCCATATTTCACATGAGTTTTGATAGCATGACACCAGAGAATATATTCACTGAGCGAGTGAATATCATCATCCCATCTAGGGAACAGGTGATGCACCCAGGTAATTCTGGAGAAATCATCTGGTTCACCGATGGCTCCAAAACAAACCATGGCACTGGGGCTGGTATAAAGGGACCTAGAAAGAGAATGTTCTTTAGCCTTGGTCGATATACGACTGTGTTTCAAGCAGAGACGATTGCCGCTATAGCCTGTATTGATGAAAACATCAGAAGAGGATATACCGGACAAAAAATTGAAATATTCACTGACAGCCAGGCTCTGCTTAAGGCTATCAGTAATCCTACAACTAGGTCTAGACTGGTGAAAAACTGCAAAGAATCCCTCAACAGGCTGGCAAGAGACAACAAAGTGTCTCTAATATGGGTGCCGGCACATGAGGGTATTGCAGGTAATGAAATGGCGGACCAATTAGCTAAAGAAGGCTTTAAAGGAGACTTCATAGGTCCGGAACCGTTTTGTGGAATCACAACAGATTGCATGAGAGGGGAAATCGGAAACTGGCTAGATAGAGAACACCAATTCAAATGGAGGGTGACACAAGGGCACCTTCATACCAAGAGTTTACTGAACAAGGTAGACAAGGAACTCTCAACCAGGCTACTGAAACTGGGTAAGAGACATTTGAAGACAGTTACCGACCTGGTGACTGGACACTGCACCTTGAGGAAACATCTGTACAATATGGGCAAAGTTAGTGAACCTATGTGCAGAAAATGTGAACTTGATGATGAAACACCTACTCACATACTCTGCTTCTGCGAGGACTTACAAGAACTTAGACGGAAGCACTTTGGAGAGGAAGTTATACAACCATCACAACTACTGAAAATCCCTCCAGTCAAACTAGTGACCTTTATAGAAGACACGAAGCTGCTGGAATGGAAGTAGATAACATGGGATGTGGTACAGAGATTCAGATCAAGTGCCTGGGCTGATGAGCACAACCCAATTTATGAATGAATGAAGAGGGGACAATTTTACATATTTAAGTGAATTTTGAATCCATATTTCCAAGGATTATGGGAGTTAGAATAAATCAATTTGTATCGCAAAATATTTCCATAGCTACCCCCTTTGTTCTAAATTTTCGACAAAAAAATTATGAAAAATGCTAAAAATTCGTAAAGAGGGGTTTTTTTGGCCAAAAAATCGACTGCCACAATCAGTTTTGTGATAAAATCATTATTTCGCCTTCAAATAGAGTCATGAAATTTTCGAAAATCCACTTTTCAAAACAAAAAATACTCATAACTCGACAAATAGGAAAGATAGAACGTTCTAGTCTTCACAAATCGATAGAGGGGACAATTTTACATATTTTAGTGAATTTTGAGTCCATATTTCCAAGGATTATGGGAGTTAGAAGAAATCAATTTGTATCGCAAAATATTTCCATAGCTACCCCCTTTCTTCTGAATTTTCTACAAAAAACTTATAAAAAATGCTAGTTATTCGTAAAGAGGGGTTTTTTTGGCCAAAAAATCGACTGGCACAATCAGTTTTGTGATAAATTTTGTTTGTTTTGTGATTATTTTCGATTAATCAATTATTTTCGATTAATCGATTATTTTCGATTAATCGATTATTTTCGATTAATCGATTTTTTTCGATTAATCGATTATTTTCGATTAATCGATTATTTTCGATTAATCGATTATTTTCGATTAATCGATTATTTTAGATTAATCGATTATTTTCGAATAATCGATTTTTTTCGATTAATCGAAAATACTCATAACTCGACAAATAACGAAGATAGAACGTTCTAGTCTTCACCAATCGATAGAGGGGACAATTTTACATTTTTTAGTGAATTTTGAGTCGATATTGCCAAAGGATTAAGGGAGTTAGAAAAAAGCAATTTGATTCGCAAAATATTTCCATACCTACCCCTTTGTTCTAAATTTTCGACAAAAAAAAATAAAAAATGCTAAAAATTCGTAAAGAGGGGTTTTTTTGGCCAAAAAATCGACTGGCACAATCAGTTTTGTGATAAAATCATTATTTCGCCTTCAAATAGAGTCATGAAATTTTCGAAAATCCACTTTTCAAAACAAAAAATACTCATAACTCGACAAATAGGAAATATAGAACGTTGTAGTCTTCACCAATCGATAGAGGGGACAATTTTACATATTTTAGTGAATTTTGAGTCCATATTTCCAAGGATTATGGGAGTTAGAAGAAATCAATTTGTATCGCAAAATATTTCCATTTTCGACAAAAAAATTATAAAAAATGCTAAAAATTCGTAAAGAGGGGTTTTTTTGGCCAAAAAATCGACTGGCACAATCAGTTTTGTGATAAAATCATTATTCCGCCTTCAAATAGAGTCATGAAATTTTCGAAAATCCACTTTTCAAAACAAAAAATACTCATAACTCGACAAATAGGAAAAATAGAACGTTCTAGTCTTCACCGATCGATAGAGGGGACAATTTTACATATTTTAGTCAATTTGTATCGCGAAATATTTCCATAGCTACCCCCTTTGTTCTAAATTTTCTACAAAAAAATTATAAAAAATGCTAGTAATTCGTAAAGAGGGGTTTTTTTGGCCAAATGATCGACTGGCACAATCAGTTTTGTGATAAAATCATTATTTCGCCTTCAAATAGAGTCATGAAATTTTCGAAAATCCACTTTTCAAAACAAAAAATACTCATAACTCGACAAATAGGAAAGATAGAACGTTCTAGTCTTCACCAATCGATAGAGGGGACAATTTTACATATTTTAGTGAATTTTGAGTTCATATTTCTAAGGATTATGGGAGTTAGAAAAAATCAATTTGTATCGCAAAATATTTCCATAGCTACCCCCTTTGTTCTAAATTTTCGACAAAAAAATTATAAAAAATGCTAAAAATTCGTAAAGAGGGGTTTTTTTGGCCAAAAAATCGACTGGCACAATCAGTTTTGTGATAAAATCATTATTTCGCCTTCAAATAGAGTCATGAAATTTTCGAAAATCCACTTTTCAAAACAAAAAATACTCATAACTCGACAAATAGGAAAAATAGAACGTTCTAGTCTTCACCGATCGATAGAGGGGACAATTTTACATATTTTAGTGAATTTTGAGTCCATATTTCCAAGGATTATGGGAGTTAGAAAAAATCAATTTGTATCGCGAAATATTTCCATAGCTACCCCCTTTGTTCTAAATTTTCGACAAAAAAATTATAAAAAATGCTAGTAATTCGTAAAGAGGGGTTTTTTTGGCCAAATGATCGACTGGCACAATCAGTTTTGTGATAAAATCATTATTTCGCCTTCAAATAGAGTCATGAAATTTTCGAAAATCCACTTTTCAAAACAAAAAATACTCATAACTCGACAAATAGGAAAGATAGAACGTTCTAGTCTTCACCAATCCATAGAGGGGACAATTTTACATATTTTAGTGAATTTTGAGTTCATATTTCCAAGGATTATGGGAGTTAGAAAAAATCAATTTGTGTCGCAAAATATTTCCATAGCTACCCCCTTTGTTCTAAATTTTCGACAAAAAAATTATAAAAAATGCTAAAAGTTCGTAAAGAGGGGTTTTTTTGGCCAAAAAATCGACTGGCACAATCAGTTTTGTGATAAAATCATTATTTCGCCTTCAAATAGAGTCATGAAATTTTCGAAAATCCACTTTTCAAAAAAAAAATACTCATAACTCGACAAATAGGAAAGATAGAACGTTCTAGTCTTCACCAATCGATAGAGGGGACAATTTTACATATTTTAGTGAATTTTGAGTCCATATTTCCAAGGATTATGGAAGTTAGAAAAAATCAATTTGTATCGCAAAATATTTCCATAGCTACCCCCTTTGTTCTAAATTTTCTACAAAAAACTTATAAAAAATGCTAGTAATTCGTAAAGAGGGGTTTTTTTGGCCAAAAAATCGACTGGCACAATCAGTTTTGTGATAAATTTTGTTTGTTTTGTGATTATTTTCGATTAATCAATTATTTTCGATTAATCGATTATTTTCGATTAATCGATTATTTTCGATTAATCGATTATTTTCGATTAATCGATTATTTTCGATTAATCGATTTTTTTCGATTAATCGATTATTTTCGATTAATCGATTATTTTAGATTAATCGATTATTTTCGAATAATCGATTTTTTTCGATTAATCGAAAATAATCGATTATTTTATATAATCGATAATCGATTATGTTTTTTGATAATCGCCCAGCCCTAATTTTGAGTCGATATTGCCAAGGATTAAGGGAGTTAGAAAAAAGCAATTTGATTCGCAAAATATTTCCATACCTACCCCTTTGTTCTAAATTTTCGACAAAAAAATTATAAAAAATGCTAAAAATTCGTAAAGAGGGGTTTTTTGGCCAAAAAATCGACTGGCACAATCAGTTTTGTGATAAAATCATTATTTCGCCTTCAAATAGAGTCATGAAATTTTCGAAAATCCACTTTTCAAAACAAAAAATACTCATAACTCGACAAATAACGAAGATAGAACGTTCTAGTCTTCACCAATCGATAGAGGGGACAATTTTACATATTTTAGTGAATTTTGAGTCCATATTTCCAAGGATTATGGGAGTTAGAAGAAATCAATTTGTATCGCAAAATATTTCCATTTTCGACAAAAAAATTATAAAAAATGCTAAAAATTCGTAAAGAGGGGTTTTTTTGGCCAAAAAATCGACTGGCACAATCAGTTTTGTGATAAAATCATTATTTCGCCTTCAAATAGAGTCATGAAATTTTCGAAAATCCACTTTTCAAAACAAAAAATACTCATAACTCGACAAATAGGAAATATAGAACGTTCTAGTCTTCACCAATCGATAGAGGGGACAATTTTACATATTTTAGTGAATTTTGAGTCCATATTTCCAAGGATTATGGGAGTTAGAAGAAATCAATTTGTATCGCAAAATATTTCCATAGCTACCCCCTTTGTTCTAAATTTTCTACAAAAAAATTATAAAAAATGCTAGTAATTCGTAAAGAGGGGTTTTTTTGGCCAAAAAATCGACTGGCACAATCAGTTTTGTGATAAAATCATTATTTCGCCTTCAAATAGAGTCATGAAATTTTCGAAAATCCACTTTTCAAAACAAAAAATACTCATAACTCGACAAATAGAGAAGATAGAACGTTCTAGTCTTCACCAATCGATAGAGGGGACAATTTTACATATTTTAGTGAATTTTGAGTCCATATTTCCGAGGATTATGGGAGTTAGAAAAAATCAATTTGTATCGCAAAATATTTCCATAGCCCCCTTTGTTCTAAATTTTCTACAAAAACATTATAAAAAATGCTAGTAATTCGTAAAGAGGGGTTTTTTTGGCCAAAAAATCGACTGGCACAATCAGTTTTGTGATAAAATCATTATTCCGCCTTCAAATAGAGTCATGAAATTTTCGAAAATTCACTTTTCAAAACAAAAAATACTCATAACTCGACAAATAGGAAAGATAGAACGTTCTAGTCTTCACCAATCGATAGAGGGGACAATTTTACATATTTTAGTGAATTTTGAGTCCATATTTCCGAGGATTATGGGAGTTAGAAAAAATCAATTTGTATCGCAAAATATTTCCATAGCCCCCTTTGTTCTAAATTTTCTACAAAAACATTATAAAAAATGCTAGTAATTCGTAAAGAGGGGTTTTTTTGGCCAAAAAATCGACTGGCACAATCAGTTTTGTGATAAAATCATTATTCCGCCTTCAAATAGAGTCATGAAATTTTCGAAAATCCACTTTTCAAAACAAAAAATACTCATAACTCGACAAATAGGAAAAATAGAACGTTCTAGTCTTCACCGATCGATAGAGGGGACAATTTTACATATTTTAGTGAATTTTGAGTCCATATTTCCAAGGATTATGGGAGTTAGAAAAAATCAATTTGTATCGCGAAATATTTCCATAGCTACCCCCTTTGTTCTAAATTTTCGACAAAAAAATTATAAAAAATGCTAAAAATTCGTAAAGAGGGGTTTTTTTGGCCAAATGATCGACTGGCACAATCAGTTTTGTGATAAAATCATTATTTCGCCTTCAAATAGAGTCATGAAATTTTCGAAAATCCACTTTTCAAAACAAAAAATACTCATAACTCGACAAATAGGAAAGATAGAACGTTCTAGTCTTCACCAATCGATAGAGGGGACAATTTTACATATTTTAGTGAATTTTGAGTCCATATTTCCAAGGATTATGGAAGTTAGAAAAAATCTATTTGTATCGCAAAATATTTCCATAGCTACCCCCTTTGTTCTAAATTTTCGACAAAAAAATTATAAAAAATGCTAAAAATTCGTAAAGAGGGGTTTTTTTGGCCAAAAAATCGACTGGCACAATCAGTTTTGTGATAAAATCAACATTTCGCCTTCAAATAGAGTCATGAAATTTTCGAAAATCCACTTTTCAAAACAAAAAATACTCATAACTCGACAAATAGGAAAGATAGAACGTTCTAGTCTTCACCAATCGATAGAGGGGACAATTTTACATATTTTAGTGAATTTTGAATCCATATTTCCAAGGATTATGGGAGTTAGAAAAAATCAATTTGTATCGCAAAATATTTCCATAGCTACCCCCTTTGTTCTAAATTTTCGACAAAAAAATTATGAAAAATGCTAAAAATTCGTAAAGAGGGGTTTTTTTGGCCAAAAAATCGACTGGCACAATCAGTTTTGTGATAAAATCATTATTTCGCCTTCAAATAGAGTCATGAAATTTTCGAAAATCCACTTTTCAAAAAAAAAATACTCATAACTCGACAAATAGGAAAGATAGAACGTTCTAGTCTTCACCAATCGATAGAGGGGACAATTTTACATATTTTAGTGAATTTTGAGTCCATATTTCCAAGGATTATGGGAGTTAGAAAAAATCAATTTGTATCGCAAAATATCGACAAAAAAATTATAAAAAATGCTAAAAATTCGTAAAGAGGGATTTTTTTGGCCAAAAACTCGACTGGCACAATCAGTTTTGTGATAAAATCATTATTTCGCCTTCAAATAGAGTCATGAAATTTTCGAAAATCCACTTTTCAAAAAAAAAATACTCATAACTCGACAAATAGGAAAGATAGAACGTTCTAGTCTTCACCAATCGATAGAGGGGACAATTTTACATATTTTAGTGAATTTTGAATCCATATTTCCAAGGATTATGGGAGTTAGAAAAAATCAATTTGTATCGCAAAATATTTCCATAGCTACCCCCTTTGTTCTAAATTTTCGACAAAAAAATTATAAAAAATGCTGAAAATTCGTAAAGAGGGGTTTTTTTGGCCAAAAAATCGACTGGCACAATCAGTTTTGTGATAAAATCATTATTTCGCCTTCAAATAGAGTCATGAAATTTTCGAAAATCCACTTTTCAAAACAAAAAATACTCATAACTCGACAAATAGGAAAGATAGAACGTTCTAGTCTTCACCAATCGATAGAGGGGACAATTTTACATATTTTAGTTGATTTTGAGTCCATATTTCCAAGGATTATGGGAGTTAGAAGAAATCAATTTGTATCGCAAAATATTTCCAAAGCTACCCCCTTTCTTCTAAATTTTCGACAAAAAAATTATAAAAAATGCTAGTAATTCGTAAAGAGGGGTTTTTTTGGCCAAAAAATCGACTGGCACAATCAGTTTTGTGATAAAATCATTATTTCGCCTTCAAATAGAGTCATGAAATTTTCGAAAATCCACTTTTCAAAACAAAAAATACTCATAACTTGACAAATAGGAAAGATAGAACGTTCTAGTCTTCACCAATCGATAGAGGGGACAATTTTACATTTTTTAGTGAATTTTGAGTCCATATTTCCAAGGATTATGGGAGTTAGAAAAAATCAATTTGTATCGCAAAATATTCGACAAAAAAATTATAAAAAATGCTAAAAATTCGTAAAGAGGGGTTTTTTGGCCAAAAAATCGACTGGCACAATCTGTTTTGTGATAAAATCATTATTTCGCCTTCGAATAGAGTAATGAACTTTTCGAAAATCTACTTTTCAAAACAAAAAATACTCATAACTCGACAAATAGGAAAGATATAACGTTCTAGTCTTCACCAATCGATAGAGGGGACAATTTTACATATTTTAGTGAATTTCCAGTAGATATTTACAAGGATTAAGGGAGTAAGAAAAAAGCAATTTGTATCGCAAAATATTTCCATACCTACCCCTTTGTTCTGAATTTTCGACAAAAAAAAATTAAAAAATGCTAAAAATTCGTGAAGAGGGGTTTTTCGGGCCTAAAAGTTAACTGGCACAATCAGTTTTGTGATAAAATCATTATTTCGCCTTCAAATAGAGTCATGAAATTTTCGAAAATCCACTTTTCAAAACAAAAAATACTCATAACTCGACAAATAGGAAAGATAGAACGTTCTAGTCTTCACCAATCGATAGAGGGGACAATTTTACATATTTTAGTGAATTTTGAGTCCATATTTCCAAGGATTATGGGAGTTAGAAAAAATCAATTTGTATCGCAAAATATTTCCAAAGCTACCCCCTTTGTTCTAAATTTTCGACAAAAAAATTATAAAAAATGCTGAAAATTCGTAAAGAGGGGTTTTTTGGGCCAAATGATCGACTGGCCCAATCAGTTTTGTGATAAAATCATTATTTCGCCTTCAAATAGAGTCATGAAATTTTCGAAAATCCACTTTTCAAAACAAAAAATACTCATAACTCGACAAATAGGAAAGATAGAACGTTCTAGTCTTCACCAATCGATAGAGGGGACAATTTTACATATTTTAGTGAATTTTGAGTCCATATTTCCAAGGATTATGGGAGTTAGAAAAAATCAATTTGTATCGCAAAATATTTCCATAGCTACCCCCTTTGTTCTAAATTTTCTACAAAAAAATTATAAAAAATGCTAGTAATTCGTAAAGAGGGGTTTTTTTGGCCAAAAAATCGACTGGCACAATCAGTTTTGTGATAAATTTTGTTTGTTTTGTGATTATTTTCGATTAATCAATTATTTTCGATTAATCGATTATTTTCGATTAATCGATTATTTTCGATTAATCGATTTTTTTCGATTACTCGATTATTTTCGATTAATCGATTATTTTCGATTAATCGATTATTTTCGATTAATCGATTATTTTCGATTAATCGATTATTTTCGATTAATCGATTATTTTCGAATAATCGATTTTTTTCGATCAATCGAAAATAATCGATTATTTTATATAATCGATAATCGATTATGTTTTTTGATAATCGCCCAACCCTAATTTTGAGTCGATATTGCCAAGGATTAAGGGAGTTAGAAAAAAGCAATTTGATTCGCAAAATATTTCCATACCTACCCCCTTTGTTCTAAATTTTCGACAAAAAAATTATAAAAAATGCTAAAAATTCGTAAAGAGGGGTTTTTTTGGCCAAAAAATCGACTGGCACAATCAGTTTTGTGATAAAATCATTATTTCGCCTTCAAATAGAGTCATGAAATTTTCGAAAATCCACTTTTCAAAACAAAAAATACTCATAACTCGACAAATAGGAAAGATAGAACGTTCTAGTCTTCATTAATCGATAGAGGGGACAATTTTACATATTTTAGTGAATTTTGAGTCCATATTTCCAAGGATTATGGGAGTTAGAAAAAATCAATTTGTATCGCAAAATATTTCCAAAGCTACCCCCTTTGTTCTAAATTTTCGACAAAAAAATTATAAAAAATGCTGAAAATTCGTAAAGAGGGGTTTTTTGGGCCAAATGATCGACTGGCCCAATCAGTTTTGTGATAAAATCATTATTTCGCCTTCAAATAGAGTCATGAAATTTTCGAAAATCCACTTTTCAAAACAAAAAATACTCATATCTCGTCAAATAGGAAAGATAGAACGTTCTAGTCTTCACCAATCGATAGAGGGGACAATTTTACATATGTTAGTGAATTTTGAGTCCATATTGCCAAGGATTAAGGGAGTTAGAAAAAAGCAATTTGTATCGCAAAATATTTCCAAAGCTACCCCCTTTGTTCTAAATTTTCGACAAAAAAATTATAAAAAATGCTGAAAATTCGTAAAGAGGGGTTTTTTGGGCCAAATGATCGACTGGCCCAATCAGTTTTGTGATAAAATCATTATTTCGCCTTCAAATAGAGTCATGAAATTTTCGAAAATCCACTTTTCAAAACAAAAAATACTCATATCTCGTCAAATAGGAAAGATAGAACGTTTTAGTCTTCACCAATCGATAGAGGGGACAATTTTACATATTTTAGTGAATTTTGAGTCCATATTTCCAAGGATTATGGGAGTTAGAAGAAATCAATTTGTATCGCAAAATATTTCCATTTTCGACAAAAAAATTATAAAAAATGCTAAAAATTCGTAAAGAGGGGTTTTTTTGGCCAAAAAATCGACTGGCACAATCAGTTTTGTGATAAAATCATTATTTCGCCTTCAAATAGAGTCATGAAATTTTCGAAAATCCACTTTTCAAAACAAAAAAATACTCATAGCTCGACAAATAGAGAAGATAGAACGTTCTAGTCTTCACCAATCGATAGAGGGGACAATTTTACATATGTTAGTGAATTTTAAGTCCATATTTCCAAGGATTATGGGAGTTAGAAAAAATCAATTTGTATCGCAAAATATTTCCATAGCTACCCCCTTTGTTCTAAATTTTCGACAAAAAAATTATAAAAAATGCTAAAAATTCGTAGAGAGGGGTTTTTTTGGCCAAAAAATCGACTGGCACATTCAGTTTTGTGATAAAATCATTATTTCGCCTTCAAATAGAGTCATGAAATTTTCGAAAATCCACTTTTCAAAACAAAAAATACTCATAACTCGACAAATAGAGAAGATAGAACGTTCTAGTCTTCACCAATCGATAGAGGCGACAATTTCACATATTTTAGTGAATTTTGAGTCCATATTTCCAAGGATTATGGGAGTTAGAAGAAATCAATTTGTATCGCAAAATATTTCCATAGCTACCCCCTTTGTTCTAAATTTTCTACAAAAAAATTATAAAAAATGCTAGTAACTCGTAAAGAGGGGTTTTTTTGGCCAAAAAATCGACTGGCACAATCAGTTTTGTGATAAAATCATTATTTCGCCTTCAAATAGAGTCATGAATTTTTCGAAAATCCACTTTTCAAAACAAAAAATACTCATAACTCGACAAATAGGAAAGATAGAACGTTCTAGTCTTCACCAATCGATAGAGGGGACAATTTTACATATTTTAGTGAATTTTGAGTTCATATTTCCAAGGATTATGGGAGTTAGAAAAAATCAATTTGTGTCGCAAAATATTTCCATAGCTACCCCCTTTGTTCTAAATTTTCGACAAAAAAATTATAAAAAATGCTAAAAATTCGTAAAGAGGGGTTTTTTTGGCCAAAAAATCGACTGGCACAATAAGTTTTGTGATAAAATCATTATTTCGCCTTCAAATAGAGTCATGAAATTTTCGAAAATCCACTTTTCAAAACAAAAAATACTCATAACTCGACAAATAGGAAAGATAGACCGTTGTAGTCTTCACCAATCGATAGAAGGGACAATTTTACATATTTTAGTGAATTTTGAGTCCATATTTCCAAGGATTATGGAAGTTAGAAAGAATCAATTTGTATCGCAAAATATTTCCAAAGCTACCCCCTTTGTTCTAAATTTTCTACAAAAAAATTATAAATAATGCTAGTAATTCGTAAAGAGGGGTTTTTTTGGCCATAAAATCGACTGGCACAATCAGTTTTGTGATAAAATCATTATTTCGCCTTCAAATAGTCATGAAATTTTCGAAAATTCACTTTTCAAAACAAAAAATACTCATAACTCGACAAATAGGAAAGATAGAACGTTCTAGTCTTCACCAATCGATAGAGGGGACAATTTTACATATTTTAGTGAATTCTGAGTCCATATTTCTAAGGATTATGGGAGTTAGAAAAAATCAATTTGTATCGCAAAATATCGACAAAAAAATTATAAAAAATGCTAAAAATTCGTAAAGAGGGGTTTTTTTGGCCAAAAAATCGACTGGCACAATCAGTTTTGTGATAAAATCATTATTTCGCCTTCAAATAGAGTCATGAAATTTTCGAAAATCCACTTTTCAAAACAAAAAATACTCATAACTCGACAAATAGAGAAGATAGAACGTTCTAGTCTTCACCAATCGATAGAGGGGACAATTTTACATATTTTAGTGAATTCTGAGTCCATATTTCCAAGGATTATGGGAGTTATAAAAAATCAATTTGTATCGCAAAATATTTCCATAGCTACCCCCTTTGTTCTAAATTTTCGACAAAAAAATTATAAAAAATGCTAAAAATTCGTAAAGAGGGGTTTTTTTGGCCAAAAAATCGACTGGCACAATCAGTTTTGTGATAAAATCATTATTTCGCCTTCAAATAGAGTCATGAAATTTTCGAAAATCCACTTTTCAAAACAAAAAAATACTCATAGCTCGACAAATAGAGAAGATAGAACGTTCTAGTCTTCACCAATCGATAGAGGGGACAATTTTACATATGTTAGTGAATTTTAAGTCCATATTTCCAAGGATTATGGGAGTTAGAAAAAATCAATTTGTATCGCAAAATATTTCCATAGCTACCCCCTTTGTTCTAAATTTTCGACAAAAAAATTATAAAAAATGCTAAAAATTCGTAAAGAGGGGTTTTTTTGGCCAAAAAATCGACTGGCACAATCAGTTTTGTGATAAAATCATTATTTCGCCTTCAAATAGAGTCATGAAATTTTCGAAAATCCACTTTTCAAAACAAAAAATACTCATAACTCGACAAATAGAGAAGATAGAACGTTCTAGTCTTCACCAATCGATAGAGGCGACAATTTCACATATTTTAGTGAATTTTGAGTCCATATTTCCAAGGATTATGGGAGTTAGAAGAAATCAATTTGTATCGCAAAATATTTCCATAGCTACCCCCTTTGTTCTAAATTTTCTACAAAAAAATTATAAAAAATGCTAGTAATTCGTAAAGAGGGGTTTTTTTGGCCAAAAAATCGACTGGCACAATCAGTTTTGTGATAAAATCATTATTTCGCCTTCAAATAGAGTCATGAAATTTTCGAAAATCCACTTTTCAAAACAAAAAATACTCATAACTCGACAAATAGGGAAGATAGAACGTTCTAGTCTTCACCAATCGATAGAGGGGACAATTTTACATATTTTAGTGAATTTTGAGTCCATATTTCCAAGGATTATGGGAGTTAGAAGAAATCAATTTGTATCGCAAAATATTTCCCTTTCTTCTAAATTTTCGACAAAAAAATTATAAAAAATGCTAGTAATTCGTAAAGAGGGGTTTTTTTGGCCAAAAAATCGACTGGCACAATCAGTTTTGTGATAAAATCATTATTTCGCCTCCAAATAGAGTCATGAAATTTTCGAAAATCCACTTTTCAAAACAAAAAATACTCATAACTCGACAAATAGGAAAGATAGAACGTTCTAGTCTTCACCAATCGATAGAGGGGACAATTTTACATATTTTAGTGAATTTTGAGTCCATATTTCCAAGGATTATGGAAGTTAGAAAAAATCAATTTGTATCGCAAAATATTTCCAAAGCTACCCCCTTTGTTCTAAATTTTCTACAAAAAAATTATAAATAATGCTAGTAATTCGTAAAGAGGGGTTTTTTTGGCCATAAAATCGACTGGCACAATCAGTTTTGTGATAAAATCATTATTTCGCCTTCAAATAGTCATGAAATTTTCGAAAATTCACTTTTCAAAACAAAAAATACTCATAACTCGACAAATAGGAAAGATAGAACGTTCTAGTCTTCACCAATCGATAGAGGGGACAATTTTACATATTTTAGTGAATTCTGAGTCCATATTTCTAAGGATTATGGGAGTTAGAAAAAATCAATTTGTATCGCAAAATATCGACAAAAAAATTATAAAAAATGCTAAAAATTCGTAAAGAGGGGTTTTTTTGGCCAAAAAATCGACTGGCACAATCAGTTTTGTGATAAAATCATTATTTCGCCTTCAAATAGAGTCATGAAATTTTCGAAAATCCACTTTTCAAAACAAAAAATACTCATAACTCGACAAATAGAGAAGATAGAACGTTCTAGTCTTCACCAATCGATAGAGGGGACAATTTTACATATTTTAGTGAATTCTGAGTCCATATTTCCAAGGATTATGGGAGTTATAAAAAATCAATTTGTATCGCAAAATATTTCCATAGCTACCCCCTTTGTTCTAAATTTTCGACAAAAAAATTATAAAAAATGCTAAAAATTCGTAAAGAGGGGTTTTTTTGGCCAAAAAATCGACTGGCACAATCAGTTTTGTGATAAAATCATTATTTCGCCTTCAAATAGAGTCATGAAATTTTCGAAAATCCACTTTTCAAAACAAAAAAATACTCATAGCTCGACAAATAGAGAAGATAGAACGTTCTAGTCTTCACCAATCGATAGAGGGGACAATTTTACATATGTTAGTGAATTTTAAGTCCATATTTCCAAGGATTATGGGAGTTAGAAAAAATCAATTTGTATCGCAAAATATTTCCATAGCTACCCCCTTTGTTCTAAATTTTCGACAAAAAAATTATAAAAAATGCTAAAAATTCGTAAAGAGGGGTTTTTTTGGCCAAAAAATCGACTGGCACAATCAGTTTTGTGATAAAATCATTATTTCGCCTTCAAATAGAGTCATGAAATTTTCGAAAATCCACTTTTCAAAACAAAAAATACTCATAACTCGACAAATAGAGAAGATAGAACGTTCTAGTCTTCACCAATCGATAGAGGCGACAATTTCACATATTTTAGTGAATTTTGAGTCCATATTTCCAAGGATTATGGGAGTTAGAAGAAATCAATTTGTATCGCAAAATATTTCCATAGCTACCCCCTTTGTTCTAAATTTTCTACAAAAAAATTATAAAAAATGCTAGTAATTCGTAAAGAGGGGTTTTTTTGGCCAAAAAATCGACTGGCACAATCAGTTTTGTGATAAAATCATTATTTCGCCTTCAAATAGAGTCATGAAATTTTCGAAAATCCACTTTTCAAAACAAAAAATACTCATAACTCGACAAATAGGGAAGATAGAACGTTCTAGTCTTCACCAATCGATAGAGGGGACAATTTTACATATTTTAGTGAATTTTGAGTCCATATTTCCAAGGATTATGGGAGTTAGAAGAAATCAATTTGTATCGCAAAATATTTCCCTTTCTTCTAAATTTTCGACAAAAAAATTATAAAAAATGCTAGTAATTCGTAAAGAGGGGTTTTTTTGGCCAAAAAATCGACTGGCACAATCAGTTTTGTGATAAAATCATTATTTCGCCTCCAAATAGAGTCATGAAATTTTCGAAAATCCACTTTTCAAAACAAAAAATACTCATAACTCGACAAATAGGAAAGATAGAACGTTCTAGTCTTCACCAATCGATAGAGGGGACAATTTTACATATTTTAGTGAATTTTGAGTCCATATTTCCAAGGATTATGGAAGTTAGAAAAAATCAATTTGTATCGCAAAATATCGACAAAAAAATTATAAAAAATGCTAGTAATTCGTAAAGAGGGGTTTTTTTGGCCAAAAACTTGACTGGCACAATCAGTTTTGTGATAAAATCATTATTTCGCCTTCAAATAGAGTCATGAAATTTTCGAAAATCCACTTTTCAAAACAAAAAATACTCATAACTCGACAAATAGGAAAGATAGAACGTTCTAGTCTTCACCAGTCGATAGAGGGGACAATTTTACATATTTTAGTGAATTTTGAGTCCATATTTCCAAGGATTATGGGAGTTAGAAGAAATCAATTTGTATCGCAAAATATTTCCCCTTTGTTCTAAATTTTCGACTAAAAAACTATAAGAAATGCTAAAAATTCGTAAGGAGGGGTTTTTTTGGCCAAAAAATCGACTGGCCCAATCAGTTTTGTGATAAAATCATTATTTCGCCTTCAAATAGAGTCATGAAATTTTCGAAAATCCACTTTTCAAAACAAAAAATACTCATAACTCGACAAATAGGAAATATAGAACGTTCTAGTCTTCACCAATCGATAGAGGGGACAATTTTACATATTTTAGTGAATTTTGAGTCCATATTTCCAAGGATTATGGAAGTTAGAAAAAATCAATTTGTATCGCAAAATATTTCCATAGCTACCCCCTTTGTTCTAAATTTTCGACAAAAAAATTATAAAAAATGCTAAAAATTCGTAAAGAGGGGTTTTTTTGGCCAAAAAATCGACTGGCACAATCAGTTTTATGATAAAATCATTATTTCGCCTTCAAATAGAGTCATGAAATTTTCGAAAATTCACTTTTCAAAACAAAAAATACTCATAACTCGACAAATAGGAAAGATAGAACGTTCTAGTCTTCACCAATCGATAGAGGGGACAATTTTACATATTTTAGTGAATTCTGAGTCCATATTTCCAAAGGATTATGGGAGTTATAAAAAATCAATTTGTATCGCAAAATATTTCCATAGCTACCCCCTTTGTTCTAAATTTTCGACAAAAAAATTATAAAAAATGCTAAAAATTCGTAAAGAGGGGTTTTTTTGGCCAAAAAATCGACTGGCACCATCAGTTTTGTGATAAAATCATTATTTCGCCTTCAAATAGAGTCATGAAATTTTCGAAAATTCACTTTTCAAAACAAAAAATACTCATAACTCGACAAATAGGAAAGATAGAACGTTCTAGTCTTCACCAATCGATAGAGGGGACAATTTTACATATTTTAGTGAATTTTGAGTCCATATTTCCAAGGATTATGGGAGTTAGAAGAAATCAATTTGTATCGCAAAATATTTCCAAAGCTACCCCCTTTGTTCTAAATTTTCGACAAAAAAATTATAAAAGATGCTAAAAATTCGTAAAGAGGGGTTTTTTTGGCCAAAAAATCGACTGGCACAATCAGTTTTGTGATAAAATCATTATTTCGCCTTCAAATAGAGTCATGAAATTTTCGAAAATCCACTTTTCAAAACAAAAAATACTCATAACTCGACAAATAGGAAAGATAGAACGTTCTAGTCTTCACCAATCGATAGAGGGGACAATTTTACATATTTTAGTGAATTTTGAGTCCATATTTCCAAGGATTATGGGAGTTAGAAGAAATCAATTTGTATCGCAAAATATTTCCAAAGCTACCCCCTTTGTTCTAAATTTTCGACAAAAAAATTATAAAAAATGCTGAAAATTCGTAAAGAGTGGTTTTTTTGGCCAAAAAATCGACTGGCACAATCAGCTTTGTGATAAAATCATTATTTCGCCTTCAAATAGAGTCATGAAATTTTCGAAAATCCACTTTTCAAAACAAAAAATACTCATAACTCGACAAATAGGAAAGATAGAACGTTCTAGTCTTCACCAATCGATAGAGGGGACAATTTTACATATTTTAGTGAATTTTGAGTTCATATTTCCAAGGATTATGGGAGTTAGAAAAAATCAATTTGTATCGCAAAATATTTCCATAGCTACCCCCTTTGTTCTAAATATCGACAAAAAAATTATAAAAAATGCTAAAAATTCGTAAAGAGGGGTTTTTTTGGCCAAAAAATCGACTGGCACAATCAGTTTTGTGATAAAATCATTATTTCGCCTTCAAATAGAGTCATGAAATTTTCGAAAATTCACTTTTCAAAACAAAAAATACTCATAACTCGACAAATAGGAAAGATAGAACGTTCTAGTCTTCACCAATCGATAGAGGGGACAATTTTACATATTTTAGTGAATTCTGAGTCCATATTTCCAAGGATTATGGGAGTTATAAAAAATCAATTTGTATCGCAAAATATTTCCATAGCTACCCCCTTTGTTCTAAATTTTCGACAAAAAAATTATAAAAAATGCTAAAAATTCGTAAAGAGGGGTTTTTTGGGCCAAATGATCGACTGGCCCAATCAGTTTTGTGATAAAATCATTATTTCGCCTTCAAATAGAGTCATGAAATTTTCGAAAATCCACTTTTCAAAACAAAAAATACTCATATCTCGTCAAATAGGAAAGATAGAACGTTCTAGTCTTCACCAATCGATAGAGGGGACAATTTTACATATTTTAGTGAATTTTGAGTCCACATTTCCAAGGATTATGGGAGTTAGAAAAAATCAATTTGTATCGCAAAATATTTCCATAGCTACCCCCTTTGTTCTAAATTTTCGACAAAAAAATTATAAAAAATGCTGAAAATTCGTAAAGAGTGGTTTTTTTGGCCAAAAAATCGACTGGCCCAATCAGTTTTTTGAGAAAATCATTATTTCGCCTTCAAATAGAGTCATGAAATTTTCGAAAATCCACTTTTCAAAACAAAAAATACTCATAACTCGACAAATAGGAAATATAGAACGTTCTAGTCTTCACCAATCGATAGAGGGGACAATTTTACATATTTTAGTGAATTTTGAGTCCATATTTCCAAGGATTATGGGAGTTAGAAGAAATCAATTTGTATCGCAAAATATTTCCATAGCTACCCCCTTTGTTCTAAATTTTCGACAAAAAAATTATAAAAAATGCTGAAAATTCGTAAAGAGTGGTTTTTTTGGCCAAAAAATCGACTGGCCCAATCAGTTTTGTGATAAAATCATTATTTCGCCTTCAAATAGAGTCATGAAATTTTCGAAAATCCACTTTTCAAAACAAAAAATACTCATAACTCGACAAATAGGAAATATAGAACGTTCTAGTCTTCACCAATCGATAGAGGGGACAATTTTACATATTTTAGTGAATTTTGAGTCCATATTTCCAAGGATTATGGAAGTTAGAAAAAATCAATTTGTATCGCAAAATATCGACAAAAAAATTATAAAAAATGCTAAAAATTCGTAAAGAGGGGTTTTTTTGGCCAAAAACTCGACTGGCATAATCAGTTTTGTGATAAAATCATTATTTCGCCTTCAAATAGAGTCATGAAAATTTCGAAAATCCACTTTTCAAAAAAAAATACTCATAACT
This sequence comes from Lochmaea crataegi, assembly GCA_947563755.1. Taxonomy (NCBI): domain Eukaryota; kingdom Metazoa; phylum Arthropoda; class Insecta; order Coleoptera; family Chrysomelidae; genus Lochmaea; species Lochmaea crataegi. The sequence goes on along the minus strand of OX387422.1, from coordinate 121,402,238 downwards.
CGACAAATAGGAAAGATAGAACGTTCTAGTCTTCACCAATCGATAGAGGGGACAATTTTACATATTTTAGTGAATTTTGAGTCCATATTTCCAAGGATTATGGGAGTTAGAAAAAATCAATTTGTATCGCAAAATATTTCCATAGCTACCCCCTTTGTTCTAAATTTTCGACAAAAAAATTATAAAAAATGCTAAAAATTCGTAAAGAGGGGTTTTTTTGGCCAAAAAATCGACTGGCACAATCAGTTTTGTGATAAAATCATTATTTCGCCTTCAAATAGAGTCATGAAATTTTCGAAAATCCACTTTTCAAAACAAAAAATACTCATAACTCGACAAATAGGGAAGATAGAACGTTCTAGTCTTCACCAATAGATAGAGGGGACAATTTTACATATTTTAGTGAATTTTGAGTCTATATTTCCAAGGATTATGGGAGTTAGAAGAAATCAATTTGTATCGCAAAATATTTCCATAGCTACCCCCTTTCTTCTAAATTTTCGACAAAAAAATTATAAAAAATGCTAGTAATTCGTAAAGAGGGGTTTTTTTGGCCAAAAAATCGACTGGCACAATCAGTTTTGTGATAAAATCATTATTTCGCCTTCAAATAGAGTCATGAAATTTTCGAAAATCCACTTTTCAAAACAAAAAATACTCATAACTCGACAAATAGGGAAGATAGAACGTTCTAGTCTTCACCAATCGATAGAGGGGACAATTTTACATATTTTAGTGAATTTTGAGTCCATATTTCCAAGGATTATGGGAGTTAGAAGAAATCAATTTGTATCGCAAAATATTTCCATAGCTACCCCCTTTGTTTTAAATTTTCGACAAAAAAATTATAAAAAATGCTGAAAATTCGTAAAGAGTGGTTTTTTTGGCCAAAAAATCGACTGGCCCAATCAGTTTTGTGATAAAATCATTATTTCGCCTTCAAATAGAGTCATGAAATTTTCGAAAATCCACTTTTCAAAACAAAAAATACTCATAACTCGACAAATAGGAAATATAGAACGTTCTAGTCTTCACCAATCGATAGAGGGGACAATTTTACATATTTTAGTGAATTTTGAGTCCATATTTCCAAGGATTATGGAAGTTAGAAAAAATCAATTTGTATCGCAAAATATCGACAAAAAAATTATAAAAAATGCTAAAAATTCGTAAAGAGGGGTTTTTTTGGCCAAAAACTCGACTGGCATAATCAGTTTTGTGATAAAATCATTATTTCGCCTTCAAATAGAGTCATGAAATTTTCGAAAATCCACTTTTCAAAAAAAAAATACTCATAACTCGACAAATAGGAAAGATAGAACGTTCTAGTCTTCACCAATCGATAGAGGGGACAATTTTACATATTTTAGTGAATTTTGAGTCCATATTTCCAAGGATTATGGGAGTTAGAAAAAATCAATTTGTATCGCAAAATATTTCCATAGCTACCCCCTTTGTTCTAAATTTTCGACAAAAAAATTATAAAAAATGCTAAAAATTCGTAAAGAGGGGTTTTTTTGGCCAAAAAATCGACTGGCACAATCAGTTTTGTGATAAAATCATTATTTCGCCTTCAAATAGAGTCATGAAATTTTCGAAAATCCACTTTTCAAAACAAAAAATACTCATAACTCGACAAATAGGAAAGATAGAACGTTCTAGTCTTCACCAATCGATAGAGGGGACAATTTTACATATTTTAGTGAATTTTGAGTTCATATTTCCAAGGATTATGGGAGTTAGAAAAAATCAATTTGTGTCGCAAAATATTTCCATAGCTACCCCCTTTGTTCTAAATTTTCGACAAAAAAATTATAAAAAATGCTAAAAATTCGTAAAGAGGGGTTTTTTTGGCCAAAAAATCGACTGGCACAATCAGTTTTGTGATAAAATCATTATTTCGCCTTCAAATAGAGTCATGAAATTTTCGAAAATCCACTTTTCAAAACAAAAAATACTCATAACTCGACAAATAGGGAAGATAGAACGTTCTAGTCTTCACCAATCGATAGAGGGGACAATTTTACATATTTTAGTGAATTTTGAGTCCATATTTCCAAGGATTATGGGAGTTAGAAAAAATCAATTTGTATCGCAAAATATTTCCATAGCTACCCCCTTTGTTCTAAATTTTCGACAAAAAAATTATAAAAAATGCTAAAAATTCGTAAAGAGGGGTTTTTTTGGCCAAAAAATCGACTGGCACAATCAGTTTTGTGATAAAATCATTATTTCGCCTTCAAATAGAGTCATGAAATTTTCGAAAATCCACTTTTCAAAACAAAAAATACTCATAACTCGACAAATAGGGAAGATAGAACGTTGTAGTCTTCACCAATCGATAGAGGGGACAATTTTACATATTTTAGTGAATTTTGAGTCCATATTTCCAAGGATTATGGAAGTTAGAAAAAATCAATTTGTATCGCAAAATATTTCCATAGCTACCCCCTTTGTTCTAAATTTTCGACAAAAAAATTATAAAAGATGCTAAAAATTCGTGAAGAGGGGTTTTTTTGGCCAAAAAATCGACTGGCACAATCAGTTTTGTGATAAAATCATTATTTCGCCTTCAAATAGAGTCATGAAATTTTCGAAAATCCACTTTTCAAAACAAAAAATACTCATAACTCGACAAATAGGAAATATAGAACGTTCTAGTCTTCACCAATCGATAGAGGGGACAATTTTACATATTTTAGTGAATTTTGAGTCGATATTGCCAAGGATTAAGGGAGTTAGAAAGAATCAATTTGTATCGCAAAATATTTCCAAAGCTACCCCCTTTGTTCTAAATTTTCGACAAAAAAATTATAAAAAATGCTGAAAATTCGTGAAGAGGGGTTTTTTGGGCCAAATGATCGACTGGCCCAATCAGTTTTGTGATAAAATCATTATTTCGCCTTCAAATAGAGTCATGAAATTTTCGAAAATCCACTTTTCAAAACAAAAAATACTCATATCTCGTCAAATAGGAAAGATAGAACGTTCTAGTCTTCACCAATCGATAGAGGGGACAATTTTACATATTTTAGTGAATTTTGAGTCCATATTTCCAAGGATTATGGGAGTTAGAAAAAATCAATTTGTATCGCAAAATATTTCCATAGCTACCCCCTTTGTTCTAAATTTTCGACAAAAAAATTATAAAAAATGCTAAAAATTCGTAAAGAGGGGTTTTTTTGGCCAAAAAATCGACTGGCACAATCAGTTTTGTGATAAAATCATTATTTCGCCTTCAAATAGAGTCATGAAATTTTCGAAAATCCACTTTTCAAAACAAAAAATACTCATAACTCGACAAATAACGAAGATAGAACGTTCTAGTCTTCACCAATCGATAGAGGGGACAATTTTACATATTTTAGTGAATTTTGAGTCCATATTTCCAAGGATTATGGGAGTTAGAAGAAATCAATTTGTATCGCAAAATATTTCCCCTTTGTTCTAAATTTTCGACTAAAAAATTATAAGAAATGCTAAAAATTCGTAAGGAGGGGTTTTTTTGGCCAAAAAATCGACTGGCCCAATCAGTTTTGTGATAAAATCATTATTTCGCAGTAGAGTAACTACACCAATACTGTGACACAAACCGGTTTTCAGAACCTGTTTAGCCGGTTTTGAGAACCTGTTTGTAGAGCCGCTTTTTTAGTTGTTAACCTTCAGTTTATTTATATACGTCAAATGAACGGATTGACCTCTAGACACCACTGGATACCAAATACGTAAGTTAACCTCCAATTGATGTATGTAGAGCGTTATTGAACTTTCTCGCTACCTATTACATAACCGGTAACCAGATACAAATTAGTTGAACCTCTAGTTTGAATACACTACTACTGGATACCAAATACGTAAGTTAACCTCCAATTGATGTATGTAGAGCGTTATTGAACTTTCTCGCTACCTATTACATAACTGGTAACCAGATACAAATTAGTTGAACCTCTAGTTTGAATACACTACTATTGGAAACCAAATACGTAAGTTAACCTCCAATTGATGTATGTCTAGCGTTATTAAACTTTGTCGCTACCTATTACATAACTGGTAACCAGATACAAATTAGTTGAACCTCTAGTTTGAATACACTACTACTGGATACCAAATACGTAAGTTAACCTCCAATTGATGTATGTAGAGCGTTATTGAACTTTCTCGCTACCTATTACATAACCGGTAACCAGATACAAATTAGTTGAACCTCTAGTTTGAATACACTACTATTGGAAACCAAATACGTAAGTTAACCTCTAATTGATGTATGTCTAGCGTTATTAAACTTTGTCGCTACCTATTACATAACTGGTAACCAGATACAAATTAGTTGAACCTCTAGTTTGAATACACTACCACTGGATACCAAATACGTAAGTTAACCTCCAATTGATGTATGTAGAGCGTTATTAAACTTTGTCGCTACCTATTACATAACTGGTAACCAGATACAAATTAGTTGAACCTCTAGTTTGAATACACTACCACTGGATACCAAATACGTAAGTTAACCTCCAATTGATGTATGTCTAGCGTTATTAAACTTTTTCTATTACATAACTGGTAACCAGATACAAATTAGTTGAACCTCTAGTTTGATTACACTACTACTGGATACCAAGTACGTAAGTTAACCTTCAATTGATGTATGTATAGCGTTATTAAACTTTGTCGCTACCTATTACATAACTGGTAACCAGATACAAATTAGTTGAACCTCTAGTTTGTATGCACTACCACTGGATACCAAATACGTAAGTTAACCTCCAATTGATGTATGTATAGCGTTATTAAACTTTGTCGCTACCTATTACATAACTGGTAACCAGATACAAATTAGTTGAACCTCTAGTTTGTATGCACACTACTGGATACCAAGTACGTTAGTTAACCTCCAATTGATGTATGTCTAGCGTTATTAAACTTTTTCTATTACATAACTGGTAACCAGATACAAATTAGTTGAACCTCTAGTTTGTATACACTACCACTGGATACCAAATACGTAAGTTAACCTCCAATTGATGTATGTATAGCGTTATTAAACTTTTTCTATTACATAATCGGCAACGAGAAACAAATTAACCTTAAAATAGGGGTACCCCTATATTTTTGGATACCTTGTATATTTGTATACCTTTTTACTTAAGAACAATCATAATATTTTATTAGATATTTATAACAAAGATGCAAGGGTAGCTCGTTACATAAAAACAGAATTTCCGATACACATTATAACAGAAAAGGCCGTTACTACCAACACAATATTTATATCAAAGATGCAAGGTAAAAAATGGTTATTATTAAAAAAATTACCTGAAAATAGTTATACCCCAGTATTTGTAGATACCTTTTTACACGAGGGCAGACCTATTACCTACTATACATTTATTAAATATTTATAACGAAAAACTGTTTTGCATAAACATATAGATTGTCTAGAAAACAATTAAATGTTATCGCCAAGAATTTATAACACTATCCATACGAGAGAAATATAAATAGTTTATCATAAATTAGAAGTATTTTCAATAACCACTCTGCAATTTTAAAAATATATTCAGACAGTAAAAAAAAAATCCGAGGTTATACTTTTATGAGGATTAAAATTTTGCATATAAAACACATACTTACTGGAGTTTCAATCAACATTTTTTACATAGGAAAGCTTGGTTAACACTTTAGAAAAATCAAAAACATTAACAGTCATATTTAAAAAATAAACTGAAGATTGGAAGAAATTGCGTTGGTTTAAATACAAAATATTTTGATACAAAACCACCTTCAATAAGGTCAGACATAAAATTCCCAGACTGATTAAGTGAATAAACGTTTTCAATGCCAGGGCGATGTAGCTTCCAGTTTTTTTTTTTGGTGAAGGTAAGTCCCTTTTAAGAGAAAGTTGTTGAAATTTCTGTATATATATAGACACAGAAAATCATTTCAGTGTAGTTCCAGTTTTAGTAAAAATTTAAAAATGAATTGTGAGGGGAAGATAGAAGAAATAGAAGAACAGGAAAATTGGGATGACGAACCTGATTCTCCGACGTACGTTCCAAATGTTGAAGCAAGGAATGTGATAAGACAGGTTCCTCCAAAGCTATCAAAATCTGCGAAGAAAAAATGGAGGTTGTCTGAACGGAAACGGCTGAACGAAATAGCCAGCCAGCCAGCCAGAGAAGGGAAAAATTAGGTAAATATAATAGTATAGTTGAGGAGATTTACCGTGGCAAGGTAGTCAATGATACATTTATGATGACTAACGCCGCCTTACATCTCCTCAACTATATATTGATTTAATATTTTACGTCAAGTTTAAAAAATTGCATATTGCTTAGAATTATTTCTGTAATGCATCAAATTCATCCTAGAGTCGTAAATATTAACAAAATTCTAAGAATATATCTGTTTTTTTAATTCTAAACCCTTCGAAAGTTAGTTTAAAAATAAATTGGAATTTTACAACAGTAGTAGAATAGCGAGTCTTTAGATAAATTACAGTTCATGCATAGTACCGGAATAATTATTGTTGAGAGAGAAATAGAAATATTATGTTTTATGTGGTGAATTTTTACATCAAACTCAGACTAGAGTTAGAAATATTATCAAAATTCTGGAAATATATCTGTTAAAATTGTATTATAATATATTTCCATACCTCATACTTTAGCAAAAATATCAGTATTGTATATCTAAAATGTCATCTCAAAATTTCTTATTAGTGAGTGAATTGTAACTTATCGCGTGTATTTTAAACCATAATAAAATCTCCTCTCTCTATTTCTCATTATCTCGAAACCGACATTTCGGCCGGAGGCGCTAATGTCTTGAATCAATTTAAAATATTTTCATAGGCCAGGTATAAACATGAACATTTTTAAACACTAAAATGTTGTCACGACATTAAATGAATATTTTTACAGAATTTTCTTGGCGTGAACGTGTACTATTTCACTTCCTTTTCCCGTTTTCTTGAATATTTGGAATAAATTGATAAGAACGGGATGAAAAAAAAAACAAAAAATTAGCATGATGTTTTATGATTGTTTATTGAATTTTGTATTTGGTTGCCAGTTTCAAAAATATGTAATTGTTGCTCCAAAGCTAAGCGATTTAACTCCTCTAATTTCTTCTTCTCTTTTCTCATATTTGCTAGCTGTTTTTGCATATTTGCAACCTGTTCATCAATCGTTTTAATGAGTTGTTCCCGATTACTGCACTCATTAACGATTAAAGTTAATTGATCGTCAAGTGCAGTTAACTCCACATCATTCTTAGTAAAAAATTCGAGACTCCTATAATTTTTTTCCTTTATATCTTTTAGATGTGGAGGAATCTGCTTCAATGAGGAGGGGGAGGTGGAGGAGGGGGAGAAGGAGGACGAGGACGAGGAGGACGGACCAACAGGATCAGACGAAAAAAAAGCTTCGATGTCTGAAGAACTCAAATCGATGATAGGCTATAAGAAAAATACATATGTAAATAAAAAAAATGATTATAGTTGGAAATACTTACTTGATTTTCTTTCGACATTTGCTCCAACGGCTGCAAATTCGGCAAAACTTTTTGCTTCTTAGGTGTAACTAACACGTTAGAATGTACGTTGACGCGTTTTGAAACCATGTTAAAAATATTATCTTGTTTCGAAGAACACTGTGTTTGAGAATGTGTTGAAAATTGAAGTACGTCGGCTTAAATGCAATCTCTGTAGACATAAAAAAACAAGTATATACTTTCAAAGGTTACTCGGGGAAAAATATGAGGTGAAACAAGTTTTTTGTTGTTACTTATTATACAATTGGTAACAAGACAAAAATTGACTGACCTTTAATCATTGGTACTTTTTCGCTACCAATTAAATAAGTGGTAACGATTTAATCTGTAACTCTGAATAACAAGTAATCAAGTTAAAGTGAAGGGCAACAATCTCTGTAGACATAAAAAAACAAGTATATACTTTCAAAAGATACTCAGGAAAAAATATGAGGTGAAACAAGTTTTTTGTTGTTACTAATTGCACGGTAACGAGACAAAAATTAACTGACCTTTATGGTCATTGGTGCTTTTCGCTGCCACATAAGTGGTAGCAATGTTTAAGTCTGTTAATATTGAAAACAAGTAATCAAGTGAAGGTTAAGGATAACAAGTTGAAACTGCAGTTTTTAAGATCACGTGATCATATTGGAGTTATATAAAAACCCGGTTGAAATAACAGAAGGTATCAGTAGTATTCACAGTGCTTACAAGTAGTATCAAAGTAAGAGAGTGACTACAAATCAAAAGGTAAATATACTGTTATTTCAATGATATCAATTCCGTAAACAATATGTATTTCCAGTGAAAAATGGATATGCAAGCTATAAATAAACATCTTCTTTTAGAAGTAGAAGATAAATCGATTGTGAAACTGAATACATTAGCTAAGGATACTCCTTATAAAATTACCACCGCTAGAATAGTGAACTCAAAATATGGAGAAGTAGTTTTAGTAGAGTTGAATGACAACGCAGTTTTTTTACCGGCACGATCAACGAAATTTTTGAAAGATTTTTTGGTAGAGTTGGGAAACGGGAAATATTCCCTAGTGTACATTGGACAAAAGGATACCGGTAAAGGAAATCCAGCGGAATTGTTTAAATTTGTAAATAGTAACCTATAATTATGTCAGATAAAATATTTAGTGATGTAAGTAAATTAATTGAAAAATTTTCTGAAAAATATCCTGATTTTACAGTACAGGAAAGTAAAGTATGGTTGCATCATGTAAAGATTGCTATTAACTTATGCTCTGAAAAAATCCGTTCTAGTATATCTATTGGTAAAAAAAAGAAATGGTTAACCAAATTAGGTCATTTGAAATCTATATATATAAAATTAGAGATAATAGGTAAGGAAAGCACAGATACAGTCAAGTGGGAAGATTTAATTTCAATATATAATAATAGAGTAACAACTGGAGTAATAATAAACCTAAAACATTTAGATGCGGACGAATTTTTGATAGATTCTTTTAAAATATTTTATAGAAAAATAGTTGATGCTTTACAAAACTATAACTTAATTAAAGTAAATACAACATTCTGTGCAGAGTTTATGAAGCAAAATTTGAATAAAAACATAACAGATATAAAATACTTCCATACTGAGAATAGTGTGATAGATAATTCAACTAATATATATGAATGGTTCATGGATCGTGTAGTAGTCTTTATCGGAATTAAATTGTCAGAATTTCAAGAAAAAGATTCAGGATGGGCTTTAAAAAGAGTTGTATCACTATCAGTCAATATTAATAAATTAGAAATAGGAAACGGTTCATCTTTCATTTCATTACCACATTTTATAGCAAATAAAAAGGCTTGTATAAACGTACATAATTATAATGACGAAGCTTGTTTTTATTGGAGTATTGTAAGTGCTCTGTATCCTGTTGGAAATAAAAATTCAAATCGTTTAACATCATATCCGCATTATAGTCAAGTATTGAAATTAGAAGGACTTGAAATTCCAATGCAATTTAATAAAATTCATCTTTTTGAAAAGATTAATAAACTATCTGTTAATGTTTACGGTTTGGAATTGATCGGGAAAAATTATAACGTAATTCCATTACGTTTAACAAAAGACAAAAAAACAAATCATATTAATTTATTATTAATTCAAAATATATACTTTCCTAAACTAAACGATTATGATGCTCCTGATCCATTAGACGATGAACGTATTGAAATAAAATACCATTATTGCTGGATTAAAAATTTATCTAGGTTATTAAATGTACAATTAAATAAAGATGGTCATAAGAAGTTTATATGTGAAAGATGTTTAAATTATTTTTCTAATCAGGAAGTGTTAACTAATCATTCAAATTTATGTGAAAAAATCAATGATTCCAAAATAAACATTCCAAAAGAGAAAATTGTAAAGTTCAAAAATTTTTCAAATAAACAACGAACACCTTTTGTTATTTATGCTGATTTTGAATGTATGTTACAACCTCTTGAACATGATTTCCAGAAAACAACTAAATATCAAAAACATATTGCGTATAGCTGCGGATATTACGTTAAATGTGAATATGATAATTCTCTTTCATACTTTAACAGTTATCGTGGAATAGATTGTATGCAATGGTTTGCGCATGAAATGGAAATATGTGCTGAAATAATTTATTCTAAATTTAAAAATATAATTCCTATGGATGAAAATAGGACAACAGTAAATGCTAAAATATGTCATATTTGTGAAACTGAATTTACAAATGTTGATATTATCGTTCGCGATCATAATCATTTCACAGGCGAGTTTAGAGGTTTTGCACATAAAATGTGCAACGTAAATTTTAGAAAAAAATTTTGTGTCCCCACTATTTTTCATAATTTGAGTGGCTATGATTCACATTTCCTTATAAGAGATCTTGCTAAACTAGGTAGAATTTCATTGTTACCAATCAATAAAGAAAAATATATTTCGTTTACTAATCATATGTCGAATAATATTAAATTCAGGTTTATAGATTCAATTCGCTTTCTGAATTCCTCACTTGATAGTTTGGTGAAAAATTTAGATGAGAAAAACTTGAACAATACAAAACATGAATTCAGAGACTGCAGTGATGAACAGTTCAAACTTTTAACAAAAAAAGGAGTATTTTGCTATGACTATATAGATAAATTGGAAAAACTTGAAGAAACTGAATTACCCGAGCCAAATGAATTTTATAATAAACTCTGCGATGAAGAAATCACTGAGGAGCGATATAAGCATGCTCAGAATGTATGGCAATTGTTTAATATTCAAAATTTAGGTCAATACTCTGATTTGTACCTGAAAACTGATATAATGCTTTTATCAGATGTATTTGAGAATTTTCGAAATATTGGGTATTCCACTAGCGGCTTAGATCCAGCTTGGTACTATACCATTCCTGGATATTCATGGGACTGTATGTTAAAATATACTAAGTGCAAATTAGAACTATTACAGGATGTTGATATGATACTGTTTGTTGAAAATGCAATCCGGGGAGGAATAAGTCAATGCTGCTGTCGATATTCCGAAGCTAACAATAAATATATGAGGGAATATGATAATTCGAAGCCGGACAAGTTTATACTTTATCTGGATATCAATGCACTGTACGGATGGGCAATGTGTCAACCACTGCCATATGGAAATTTTGAGTGGGTTGACACAAACATTAATGTTAGTGACATACCTGACGACAGTCCCGAAGGATACATTTTGGAAGTGGATTTGGATTATCCGGAGGATCTGCATGATATTCATAGAGATTTTCCTTTTTGTTCTGAACATCGAGTACCCAAAGGCTCCAAATTACCGAAACTGTTGACCACTCTGTATAACAAAAACAAATATATCATTCATTTTCGGGCTTTAAAACAAGCTCTAGCACATGGGTTGGTGTTGACAAAAATTCATAGGGTACTTAAATTCTCACAATCAACGTGGTTGAAACCTTATGTAGATTTAAATACAAGCTTTAGGAAAAAAGCTAAAAATGAATTCGAAAAAGGTTACTTTAAACTCAACGTAAATTCAATATATGGAAAAACAATGGAAAATATTAGAAAACATCGGATTGTTAAATTGGTTAGTCAATGGGAGGGAAGGTATGGAGCAAAAAACTTGATAGCTAGTCCAAAGTTTACTGGAAGAACTGTATTCGATGAAGAAAGTCAGTTAATGGCAATCGAATTGAAGAAAGCAGAACTTTATTTCAACAAACCCTTGTACATAGGAATGTCTATTTTAGATATTTCAAAAACTTGTATGTATGAGTTTCACTATGATTTCATGTTACCTCAATTAAAGGATTATTGTAAAATTTTATATACTGATACCGACAGTTTTATTTATGAAATTCAATGTAATGATATTTTCGAGGAAGTGATAAAACCTAACATTAACAGATTTGATACTAGCGAATATGGTGTTAATAATCCGTACAATATGCTACTTTGTAATAAAAAAGTCCCTGGTTTGATGAAAGATGAGGCAAATGGTAGAATTATTACTCATTTTGTAGGATTAAGATCGAAAATGTATAGTTATAAGGTACAGGATTCAAAATTGGTTAAAAAATCAAAGGGTGTTAAATCAAGCATCATTGAAAATAAGATTACATTCGATGACTACATCAACTGTTTAAGGGAAAACAAAGACAAAATTATTTCGCAACGTACAATTCGTTCATATGCTCATAATGTTTACAGCATAGAGCAAACAAAAGTGGGTTTGAATGGATTAGACGATAAGCGTTGTATATTACATGATTCAATCAATACTTTACCTTGGGGTCATTATAGTTTAAAGTAGTTATATGTATTTGTATGTATCAATGAACTTTATAAATATATTTCAGTGTATGTATAAATAAACTATAAATATATTTCAGTGTATGTATAAATAAACTTTATAAATATATTTTAGTGTATGTATCAATAAAATTTATAAATATATTTCAGTGTTTTTTTTCTCGTTAGTATTCAAAACACGTTCAGTATGGTTACATGTCCACAGAAAATGTATTTAGGTGGGAAAATAATTCATTTGACTAATAACATCTTCATAGTGGTTAGCATATCTCATGAATTGAACTTTGAACCATGTGTTAGAATATTCGGAAAGGATAATACTATTGAATTGACTGAAGTGGAATGGTATGAACTTCTATCTTCAATTCAAGCTGTAACAAATGACTATACCATATATGGAACAAATTTTGAATGGAAAATAGTGACAGATCATTCCAGTATTTATTTGGAATCTGATTGTATAATGGAATTATGGAAATTACATCCATTAATAACGTATAATTTGGAGCTACTGAAGAATCAACAATTTTATAGTTGTTTTAAAATTTTAAAACTTGGTGTGGATAGTGAGAACATTGTAAACTCAGCTCTCAACATAATGGACTCTGTGAAATATATAAATTGTGTAACATACAGCTTGGCTCTGGAAGTGATTTATAAATATCCTCATATGTTGAAGAATGAAGAAAGTAAGATTCAATGAAAATGTTCACATTCACTTATTGATCACCTGGGCTTTCGCTTACAAAAGCACCCGAAAATGCGAATTGAGATATCACGATGACTTGAGATTTCAACGTCGAATACAGGAAGCTGCTATTATTATTAATCCTATATTAGATGTAAGTCACAGAAATAAAGTATATCAACGAATAAATAATTTAAATTAACTCTTTGTGTTTTTTTTTTCAATGAAACAAAAGTATAACGTATACGTTTTTTATTCAAAATTATTACAATTTATACAATACTATTTTTATTTATCCATGATTGAGAGTTCATTCCAAGCCACTTAACTAATAACCGATCACCTTTTTTTCTCAACACTTTTTCAATTAGAAAAACATCCGGATATTTCACTTTTTGTAGCTCTTCTGAATAGAATGCCCCTCGAATTTCTTCTTTTTTCTCATCTTCCAAAATGTAAGTAGTGGGATTGGTGAGTTTAACAGATTTAATCTTGAAAACCTCAGTAGTCCAGTTGGGAGTGTATCCTTTTTTAAACACGTGTCGATATTTGCTGATACGAACATAATCACCTTTTCTAAATTTTGCTGGTTTGGGATCAATGGTTTTGATGTTGTTGAATACAACAATATATTTGGCATTTTTATCATTAATTTTACTGGGTATTTCACCCGTTGTAGAGTGTCTGGTATTGTTATATTTTGCAGCAATTTCTGGAAGAATATTTAACCATTTATAAGAACCTTCCATACTAAATCGCTTCCATAATAGTGTTTTCAACGTTCGAATTACTCTTTCTGCAATACTAGCCTTGAGATTTGAAAATGTACTGTAGTGATTGATATTGTATGTTTGCATTAATCGTTGAAATTCTTTTTTGTAAAATTCAGTTCCATTATCGGTTTGTAGATTAGCAGGTGTGGTCTTCATTTTACTCAGTATAATTCTCATAGCATTTGTAATTTCTTTTCCTGTTTTCCTCTTGACAGGTTCCACCCAAACATATTTACTAAATGCATTGATTACAACTAAAATATAATTATATCCCTTGTTTTCTTTGGCATGTGGTGACATAATGGCCAAGTCTGCCTGGATCAAATCGTGTAGACCCTTCACAATAACATGTCGTCTTCTATAATTTATTCGAGCTGGAGCATGTAATTCTTGTATTACTTGTGCTTTAGACATTTTTTACTAACGGACACTGTAACAATAGTTCAATGCAGATAGCAGCTGGCGTTCCTAATTTAAACTTAATTATATCTCCTTTTATAATATTTTTGGTAGCTAGTTGATTGAATTTAGATTCAATATCATTTATTAGCACCACTCCGTCTGCTGTATAATGTGATACACTTTCAATTATGCAAGCAAACTTAAATTTGAAAGCAATACCCCCATTATCTAGTACATAGTACTCTTTATTCAAACTTTGTTTCTTCTCACCTCGCAAACGAACTAGACATTTAACATGATAATCAAATGAGTCGCAAATATAAAATGGAGCAGTTAGTTCAGCCGGACTCAAATAATGTTCATTGAACTTGTTGAGAGGCATGTTTGAAATAAAACTAACACTGAATAAATGTGTATTTATACACTTTTTTCTAGAGGAACTTGAATAACAAATTGAACATAACAATCACTTCTCATCGACCCTTGGGAATGAAGTTCAAACTCTATTCTATCTCCTTTAGTTACAATTTGATTTTCTAGTAACTGATTAATGGGGTTGTTATGATTTTTATATGAAACAAATAAAGGTGATGGATAGCATTGAATACTTTCAACCTTTCCGGTTATCGGAAAAGTGTACACAGTGGTTAAATCATCTAATACATAATTAGTTTTACTTAAATTTGGGTTGTTTTTTCCATGAATGTAAAGTATACATTTACTATGATACTTAGATGGTTGACATATGTAAAATGGAACATCTTGAGGTTTACTTTCGTCGATAGTAAGAAAATGTTGATTAAACTTGTTGATAGGCATGATGTAAACTGAGCAGTTGCGGAGTAAATGCTCCATTTATAGGATTATTTTTCCTTCACGTAATTCTTCTATAATCGAAACTATTTCGTTATTATGAGCAGAACTACCTGCATTCTTTGAACTCAAAAGTAATTTCAATCTTTCAACTATTTCATTGTAGTCATCAAAATATTTGTAGTCTACGGGCTTTGACGAATATTTCATCATTGTCATTCCCTTTCCCCTCCTTGCCATATTTCTAGTAATTACATTTCTCAGCATAGCGGAAGTTTGCGTACCAGATCTTGCTCTTACAGGTGGCTTAAGTTTCGGTTTTATAATGAAAAGATATTTATCTTTGATATCATTGGCAAATTTTTTAATAGGCAAGTCAGGATCATAATTTCGATGGATAGCGTTTGTTCGTTTTATAATATCCACGTAATTGTCAATATCTTTCTGATTCTGTAATGTAGGATTTTTCAAAAACAGTAAATCGTACAGACCTACAGTACCAGGGTATTTAATATTTTTAACTGAAATATTTGCACCTTCAAAATCTACTTCAGAATCTCCGATATAAAACTTTTCTTTGATAGGATCGTGAAATAAACCCAAATCATGATCATATTTACCATTTACGTCACGTACCATTCCTTCAATATACTCTCGAGGCAGAGGACTTTTGAATTGATCAAAATATTCGCGATACACCTCAGGATTGGATAAAGTTTGATAAAATTGAGAAAGGGTATCATCAATGAATTGGTCGTCGCGACTCTTATCAATCTCATCATCATTATGATCGATTTGAGATTGAAACACTTCTTCGGGTGCAGGTATCATATTCTCTAGCTGAGTGCTATTAAATAGTGGTCGAGCAGGGGGAGTAGTTAGATACGCTAATTTATCATATTTGGTGATTTGCGATTTAGGTGTTATAGGTGACATTGATTTTCTTTCTTCTTTAATCGATTGTTGAATTGGTTCCTTTAAAGCGGACACCAATTCCTCAAGTGGTCGCGTAATTGGTTGGTATGATTGTTCTAACTGAGATTGAGATTGAACTATATCACTTTTCAAACTCTTATATTTTTTCTTTAAAGCCTGGCGTGCCTTTACGAGTTGTTTCGCTAATTGTGTCTCCATGGTTACTACTAGGTGTATGTTCCCATCAATACTATTTATATACTAACAAAAATGTCAACCCTTTTCTATATCGACCAGACGTCATTGTACAATCTTTATCAATTGTGAGAAATCCAAATTTATCTTGCCAACAAAACGAACACAAATTTTTCAAATCTTGAAATGACATATCAACGTTAACGTGATCATCATAAATGTGTTTCAAATTGGTCATATCTTGTTGAAAGACTATTAAGAGATTTGCATTATCTCTAATTAGCTGTTTGGGTATTGCCGAATATGTTTGACATAAATAGAAGCAGTCTGTGTATTTGTGTCGACCAAAACAAAAATAACTTTGCATTATATTCTGATTACATGTAGCAACATCGTCAAAAATTATTATAGAATTATCTTTAATTAAGTCTGGAGAAATAACATCTTCTGCATTATCATATTCTTCATAGCCAATCTCTTTTATGGGTTGAATTAGATTTCTTAGATAAGTATATTTTGGTTGCTGTAGACTTTTCGAGTAAACATACACATTTTCAAATCTCAAACCATTAGGATGATCAATTAAGGATAACATAACATTTGTTTTTCCACATCCACTAGGACCAATAATTAGCCCTCTTTTCGAATCTCCCCCAAACATTGCACCATGTTTTCCAATTTGTTTCACCACTCCATCAACATAATTTTTAATGGGTAGTGAAAGTTGTTGTTTATGAATCTTCATGTTGACTGAGGGTATATAAGCACATGTCACTATATATAAGAACTTAGAATGAAACGAACCAGAAAAGTAGGAAGAGGTTTCATTAATACTCTCATCAACAAGCTTCCTGTTGAACTGCATCTACCTGGGTACGAATTTTGTGGTCCTGGTACTCGGTTAGAGGAGAGACTACGACAAGGAGACTTGGGAATTAATCCTTTGGATCAAGCGTGCAAAGAGCACGACATTGCTTATTCTCAAAATAAAGATTTGAGTAAGCGACATCTGGCAGATAAGATTTTAGAAAACAAAGCTTGGGAAAGAGTAAAGGCGAAAGACGCTAAAACAGGTGAAAAAGCGGCTGCTTGGTTTGTTACTACAGCTATGAAAGCTAAGCGTAAAATTGGAATGGGAATGAAAAAAAAGAGAGTTGGGAAAAAACGTACCATTCGAACTCCAAAAAAGGGTGGTTTCTTACCATTACTGTTACCATTACTAGGAGCATTAGGAGCTATTGGGGGCGGTGCAGCTGGAATTGCAAAAGCAGTGAATGATGCTAAAGCCAATCGTGAACAACTAACTGAACAACAAAGACATAACGCAGCAATGGAGCAAGCGGTAAAAGTAGGTCAAGGTTTCTATCTACGACCCTATAAAGGATATGGTTTGAAAAAAAAAAAAAAAGTTTGGAATCCAAAAAAATTTCGCTGAGCTTACCACGTCATGCGATGACAAATATTGAGCTAGAAGAGTATGCAAAATATATCCCTAATTTTCGTGGTGTTTTCATGCGGGATACGTTACCTAGTAAAATAAAAAAATATGAGTCAGGTATAGTCAATCTTGATGGTACAAGTGGAAGTGGAACTCACTGGACTGCTTACACTAAACATGACAAGCATGTGATTTATTTTGATAGTTACGGCAATTTACCCCCTCCATTAGAATTAGTTAGATATTTTAAGAGTGATGGGTTGGTTGATATAAACTATAATTATGATGTGCTACAATCATTTAATTCACATCAGTGCGGTCAATATTGTCTACGGTTTTTATTTAGTCACTCAGTTGGATCATTATGTCATACACATTTACTTTGAGTGGAGAATCATCAGTTTTAAGTGATGATTTTAATCCCCCTATTTATTTAGACGAAAATGCTGACTATGAAATAGGTTTAGCAAATTTTGATAGTTTTAATAGTATTAGTAACGTACATGAGCAAAATAATGTGTTGGTGTGGGGTGATCATGATGAATATAAATTTGAAATTCCCGTTGGAGCATACGAAATTAATGATATAATACAAATTATTGAACGGGAACTGTTTCAGACTGGAGTTAGTATTCGTATTAGAGCAGATCCACGAACATCAACACTTACAATTAAAAGTAGTGTTTGGATTAATTTTGACATTGATAATTCTATAGGTCATCTTTTGGGATTTCCCAGACGAAAACTAAGTCCAAATGTAATTCATACTTCTAAAAGTGTCAACATTTTACAAGTGAATACCATTTGTATTGACTGTAACATTGCGGTTGGTTCTTTCCTCAATGGAAAACCAGTTCACATTATTCATCAATTTTTCCCACAAGTTCCAAATGGGTATAAAATAGTGGAACAACCACTAACAATACTCTATTATCCAGTAAACATCAAAACTATCAACAACATTACTGTGAGAATTCTCAATCAGGTTGGAACTTTGATCAATTTTCGCAAAGAAACTATAACGGTTCGACTACATCTGCGAAGAATAGAATAATGGTTTGGCGGTTTTCGGAACATCCATATCAACCATATAAAAGGCAATTCGATCGTCGAAAAAACAGTGCAACACTGGTGACTGATCGGTTAACATCAGAAAATTTTTACAGTCTGTTGGATTTCAAGTTTTAGTATAATGGAAATGTTACACGTTTCGGGTGAACCATTTATTGATAATACCATTGAAGATTATCAGTTCCATACCTACCAACCTTATACTTCTAGTAATTTAAATTATAATGATGAAATCAGAATTCCTATTCAAGATTTGGATGCATACACACTACCATGTAATAGTTATCTTTATTTAGAAGGTAAAATCTTGACTGATCAAGACAAAGTACCCACAAAATTTCAACTTATCAACAACGGTATTGCTTATTTGTTTCGAGAACTACGATATGAATTGAATGGTGTTGTAATAGATTCTGTTAGAAATGTAGGTTTGGTTTCCACAATAAAAAATTATTTGTCGCTCACTGACAATGAGAGTAAATTACTGCAAAACGGAGGATGGTTTCCCAAAGATGGTAAGATTCTTCTTGATGGCAATGGAAACTTTAATGTTTGCATACCGTTGAAAGTATGGTGTGGATTATTCGAGGATTTTCGCAAAATTGTACTTAATATGAGACAGGAGTTGGTGTTAATTCGCGATAAAGATGATATAGATGCGGTTATCGCGAACGATAATAGCGAAAAGCCGAAAATTCAAATTAATAAATTATCTTGGAATGTTCCTCATATAACACCTAACTTACGAGAACAACTTCGTTTAAATAAAATTATTCAAAGCAATGTCGATCTCCCTATCAAGTTTCGAAGTTGGGAAATAATCGAATATCCCACTTTAAATGATTCGACACGTCATACTTGGCCTGTCAAAACTTCAACTAAATTAGAAAGTCCTCGACATATCATAGTAGCACTGCAGGCTGGTCGTAAGGGAGAATTATTGAAAGATATGAGTCAATTTGATCATTGTACATTAACGAATATGCGCGTCTTTCTTAATTCAGAACGTTATCCTTATCATGATTTAAATTTGGACTTTGATACTAACCGTTTCGCAACGTTGTATGAAATGTTTGCTAATTTTCAAGAATCCTATTATCACATTCAAACAAATCAACCAATATTCACACCTGAGGAATTCAAACAAAAAGCTCCCATTGTTCATATCGATTGTTCTCGGCAAAAGGAAATCATTCAAAGTGGATCTGTTGTTCTTCGTATTGAATTTGAAACGAAAAAGTCAGTAGGTAATAATGTAACGGCGTATTGCTTAATTTTATATGAAAAAGAGTTTATGTATAATCCTCTAACAAAAATTGTAAGACAAATATAGTGCGCATGCTTTATATTTTGTATATATATATATTTTCACATTCGGTTCAAGTTTACAGTTTATAATGGTTAACGAATATCGAAAGAGATTACATAATTATCTCATAAAATTAAAACAACTTCAATCTGATTTAAACTACTATGAGAAACATCAGCGAGTTATAAAAGAACTAATCAAGTTAAAAATATGAAATTGGTTGTGGATATTCAAGGATTCAAAATCGGAAATAACAAACTTATAGTAAAGGAGTTTGCAGCTTTTGATGGTTCAAAATTCTGTCATTACGTTTTCAAACCTCCATTTCCGATGAAGATGTTACCTCCAGATTTACACAAACAGGCTACTTGGTTAATGACAAATCATCATTACATAAATTGGGACGCCGGATTTACACCTGTTCATACTTTTGGTGTCTTGTTTCAAGATTTGCTTACCAACGTTGAAGCGGTTTATGTCAAAGGTAAAGAAAAGGCAAATTATTTAAGAACATTTTCGACAGTTCCCGTTTATGAATTTGATGAACAACCGAAATTGGAACATATGGATCCATCATGTTTTTACCATATGAATGATAGATGTATATGTGCAGTAACAAATGTATATTTTTTGTATAATAACTATTTAATGCATAAATAAAACAATAATTAAATTACATTAATTTTTTATTTCATAATTACATTTTTATTTTTCCTGTTCTTCCTCCCCATCATTCTTCAAGCGAAGTAACTCCGGCAGTAAGTGATTGTATTCGTACATCCATCTATCCAAATTTAAGTGTTTTAATAATTGTATTAAACATACAATACAAATCACACCTTTCGCGAAATATTTGCAAGCGTCAGCTCCTTGTCTATACCTATCCGCGTGCTGCATACACTCTTCGTGTGTGTATTTTCTTCCCATTCCATATACTGCTTCCCGCTCATACACTTTTTCTCGTTCATTCAAGTCAAATACTAACGTTTGCACTGCTGCTTTCAATTCTTCCATTTTGTAAACAGTTTTAACTTTCAGAGTCTTATTTGCTCGAAATTTATACAGCTTTTCCCCACCACTTTTTGATGATGGTGTTGGGTATATAAGTAGGAGGAGTTGGGTATAAAAATTAAACATTTCACAACATGACTAAGTTTTTGTGCAAGAAATCGTTTCATGATTTCACTACCGAAGAATTTAAAGAGCTTCCAATTGAATACCTAATAGAGAATGTGAGACCTTTCGTTCTGCTGGATATTTGGCATAAACTTCCATATGCCTTTCAATCCAACTTTCAATTGCAAATAAGATTACCTTGTTTTGTTCACTATAATCGTCCTGATTGGATAACTCATTGGGATGGACCTGCCAGTGCACAAGAAAATTGTCATTTTTGTAAATATGCACTGAAATTATAAATTGTACTATTTGATGAATAAATAAAACACTTAAAATATTTTACTGATTTTTTATTTTATGATAACATATTATTTTCTTCCTCGTATTGTTCATAGACACCATCCTCCTCCTCCTCCTCCTCCTCATTCTTCAAGCGAAGTTCCTCCGGAAGTAAGTGATTGTATTCATACATCCATCTTTCCAAATCTAAGTGTTTCAATAACTGCATTAAACATACAATGCAAATTAATCCTTTTACAAAATTTTTGCAAGCGTCAGCTCCTTTTCTGTACTTCTTCGCCTGCTGCATACACTCTTCTACTGTGTATATCCTTCCCCTACCATATATCTGCTCCCGATCAAACATTCTTTCATGTTTGTTAAAGTCATATACTAAACTTTGCACTGCTTCTTTCACTTCTTCCATTTTGTAAACAAACACTTTTTAACGTTCAGAAATCTTATTGCATCGAAATTTATACAGCTTTTCCCCACCACTTGCATTTCAGCTTTTTCCCACTACTTAATTGAAAAACAAAATGAGATCTAAAAATCCCAAGCGTCACCTCAACAAAGGTCACCGATTCTAAGGTCACACAAAAACCTGTTTCAAGGTTCCACAAAGTTAGTGATCAAGGTGAACATGGTCAAACTGGATCTACAAACAGGTTCAAATTACTCGGTATCCAGTGGTGTCTAGAGGTCAATCCGTTCATTTGACGTATATAAATAAACTGAAGGTTAACAACTAAAAAAGCGGCTCTACAAACAGGTTCTCAAAACCGGCTAAACAGGTTCTGAAAACCGGTTTGTGTCACAGTATTGGTGTAGTTACTCTACTTTTCGCCTTCAAATAGAGTCATGAAATTTTCGAAAATCCACTTTTCAAAACAAAAAATACTCATAACTCGACAAATAGGGAAGATAGAACGTTCTAGTCTTCACCAATCGATAGAGGGGACAATTTTACATATTTTAGTGAATTTTGAGTCCATATTTCCAAGGATTATGGGAGTTAGAAAAAATCAATTTGTATCGCAAAATATTTCCATAGCTACCCCCTTTGTTCTAAATTTTCGACAAAAAAATTATAAAAAATGCTAAAAATTCGTAAAGAGGGGTTTTTTTGGCCAAAAAATCGACTGGCACAATCAGTTTTGTGATAAAATCATTATTTCGCCTTCAAATAGAGTCATGAAATTTTCGAAAATTCACTTTTCAAAACAAAAAATACTCATATCTCGACAAATAGGAAAGATAGAACGTTCAGTCTTCACCAATCGATAGAGGGGACAATTTTACATATTTTAGTGAATTTTGAGTTCATATTTCCAAGGATTATGGGAGTTAGAAAAAATCAATTTGTGTCGCAAAATATTTCCATAGCTACCCCCTTTGTTCTAAATTTTCGACAAAAAAATTATAAAAAATGCTAAAAATTCGTAAAGAGGGGTTTTTTTGGCCAAAAAATCGACTGGCACAATCAGTTTTGTGATAAAATCATTATTTCGCCTTCAAATAGAGTCATGAAATTTTCGAAAATCCACTTTTCAAAACAAAAAATACTCATAACTCGACAAATAGGAAAGATAGAACGTTGTAGTCTTCACCAATCGATAGAGGGGACAATTTTACATATTTTAGTGAATTTTGAGTCCATATTTCCAAGGATTATGGAAGTTAGAAAAAATCAATTTGTATCGCAAAATATTTCCATAGCTACCCCCTTTGTTCTAAATTTTCGACAAAAAAATTATAAAAGATGCTAAAAATTCGTAAAGAGGGGTTTTTTTGGCCAAAAAATCGACTGGCACAATCAGTTTTGTGATAAAATCATTATTTCGCCTTCAAATAGAGTCATGAAATTTTCGAAAATCCACTTTTCAAAACAAAAAATACTCATAACTCGACAAATAGGAAATATAGAACGTTCTAGTCTTCACCAATCGATAGAGGGGACAATTTTACATATTTTAGTGAATTTTGAGTCGATATTGCCAAGGATTAAGGGAGTTAGAAAGAATCAATTTGTATCGCAAAATATTTCCAAAGCTACCCCCTTTGTTCTAAATTTTCGACAAAAAAATTATAAAAAATGCTGAAAATTCGTAAAGAGGGGTTTTTTGGGCCAAATGATCGACTGGCCCAATCAGTTTTGTGATAAAATCATTATTTCGCCTTCAAATAGAGTCATGAAATTTTCGAAAATCCACTTTTCAAAACAAAAAATACTCATATCTCGTCAAATAGGAAAGATAGAACGTTCTAGTCTTCACCAATCGATAGAGGGGACAATTTTACATATTTTAGTGAATTTTGAGTCCATATTTCCAAGGATTATGGGAGTTAGAAAAAATCAATTTGTATCGCAAAATATTTCCATAGCTACCCCCTTTGTTCTAAATTTTCTACAAAAAAATTATAAAAAATGCTAGTAATTCGTAAAGAGGGGTTTTTTTGGCCAAAAAATCGACTGGCACAATAGGTTTTGTGATAAATTTTGTTTGTTTTGTGATTATTTTCGATTAATCAATTATTTTCGATTAATCGATTATTTTCGATTAATCGATTTTTTTCGATTAATCGATTTTTTTCGATTAATCGATTATTTTCGATCAATCGATTATTTTCGATTAATCGATTATTTTAGATTAATCGATTTTTTTCGATTAATCGAAAATAATCGATTATTTTATATAATCGATAATCGATTATGTTTTTTGAGTCGATATTGCCAAGGATTAAGGGAGTTAGAAAAAAGCAATTTGATTCGCAAAATATTTCCATACCTACCCCCTTTGTTCTAAATTTTCGACAAAAAAATTATAAAAAATGCTAAAAATTCGTAAAGAGGGGTTTTTTTGGCCAAAAAATCGACTGGCACAATCAGTTTTGTGATAAAATCATTATTTCGCCTTCAAATAGAGTCATGAAATTTTCGAAAATTCACTTTTCAAAACAAAAAATACTCATAACTCGACAAATAGGAAAGATAGAACGTTCTAGTCTTCACCAATCGATAGAGGGGATAATTTTACATATTTTAGTGAATTTTGAGTCCATATTGCCAAGGATTATGGGAGTCAGAAAAAATCAATTTGTATCGCAAAATATTTCCATAGCTACCCCCTTTGTTCTAAATTTTCGACAAAAAAATTATAAAAAATGCTAAAAATTCGTAAAGAGGGGTTTTTTGGCCAAAAAATCGACTGGCACAATCAGTTTTGTGATTAAATCATTATTTCGCCTTCAAATAGAGTCATGAAATTTTCGAAAATTCACTTTTCAAAACAAAAAATACTCATAACTCGACAAATAGGAAAGATAGAACGTTCTAGTCTTCACCAATCGATAGAAGGGATAATTTTACATATTTTAGTGAATTTTGAGTCCATATTTCCAAGGATTATGGGAGTTAGAAAAAATCAATTTGTATCGCAAAATATTTCCAAAGCTACCCCCTTTGTTCTAAATTTTCGACAAAAAAATTATAAAAAATGCTAAAAATTCGTAAAGAGGGGTTTTTTTGGCCAAAAAATCGACTGGCACAATCAGTTTTGTGATAAAATCATTATTTCGCCTTCAAATAGAGTCATGAAATTTTCGAAAATTCACTTTTCAAAACAAAAAATACTCATAACTCGACAAATAGGAAAGATAGAACGTTCTAGTCTTCACCAATCGATAGAGGGGACAATTTTACATATTTTAGTGAATTTTGAGTCGATATTGCCAAGGATTATGGGAGTCAGAAAAAATCAATTTGTATCGCAAAATATTTCCATAGCTACCCCCTTTGTTCTAAATTTTCGACAAAAAAATTATAAAAAATGCTAAAAATTCGTAAAGAGGGGTTTTTTTGGCCAAAAAATCGACTGGCACAATCAGTTTTGTGATAAAATCATTATTTCGCCTTCAAATAGAGTCATGAAATTTTCGAAAATCCACTTTTCAAAACAAAAAAATACTCATAACTCGACAAATAGAGAAGATAGAACGTTCTAGTCTTCACCAATCGATAGAGGGGACAATTTTACATATGTTAGTGAATTTTGAGTCCATATTTCCAAGGATTATGGGAGTTAGAAAAAAGCAATTTGTATCGCAAAATATTTCCATACCCCTTTGTTCCAAATTTTCGACAAAAAAAAATTTAAAAATGTTAAAAAATCGTAAAGAGGGGTTTTTCGGGCCCAAAAAATTAACTGGCACAATCAGTTTTTTGATAAAATCAATATTTCGCCTCCAAATAGAGTCATGAAATTTTCGAAAATCCACTTTTCAAAACAAAAAATACTCATAACTCAACTAATAGGAGAGATAGAACGTTCTCGTCTTCACCAATCGATAGAGGGGGCAATTTTACATATTTAAGTGAATTTTCAGTAGATATTTCCAAAGATTAAGGGAGTTAGAAAAAAGCAATTTGTATCGCAAAATATTTCCATACCCCTTTGATCTAAATTTTCGACAAAAAAAAATTAAAAAATGCTAAAAATTCGTAAAGAGGGGTTTTTCGGGCCCAAAAAATTAACTGGCACAATCAGTTTTTTGATAAAATCATTATTTCGCCTTCAAATAGAGTCATGAAATTTTCGAAAATACACTTTTCAAAACAAAAAATACGCAAACTCGACTTATAGAAAAGATAGAACGTTCTCGTCTTCACCAATCGATAGAGGGGGCAATTTTACATATTTAAGTGAATTTTCAGTAGATATTTCCAAGGATTAAGGGAGTTAGAAAAAAGCAATTTGTATCGCAAAATATTTCCATACCTACCCCTTTGTTCTAAATTTTCGAAAAAAAAAATTAAAAAATGCTAAAAATTCGTAAAGAGGGGTTTTTCGGGCATAAAAATTAACTGGCACAATCAGTTTTTTGATAAAATCATTATTTCGCCTTCAAATAGAGTCATGAAATTTTCGAAAATACACTTTTCAAAACAAAAAATACGCAAACTCGACTTATAGGAAAGATAGAATGTTCTCGTCTTCACCAATCGATAGAGGGGGCAATTTTACATATTTGAGTGAATTTTCAGTAGATATTTCCAAGGATTAAGGGTGTTAGAAAAAAGCAATTTGTATCGCAAAATATTTCCATACCCCTTTGTTCTAAATTTTCGACAAAAAAAAATTTTAAAATGTTAAAAAATCGTAAAGAGGGGTTTTTCGGGCCCAAAAAATCAACTGGCACAATCAGTTTTTTGATAAAATCAATATTTCGCCTTCAAATAGAGTCATGAAATTTTCGAAAATCCACTTTCAAAACAAAAAATACTCATAACTCAACTAATAGGAAAGATAGAACGTTCTAGTCTTCACCAAGCGATAGAGGGGACAATTTTACAGATTTTAGTGAATTTTCAGTAGATATTTCCAAGGATTAAGGGAGTAAGAAAAAAGCAATTTGTATCGCAAAATATTTCCATACCTACCCCTTTGTTCTAAATTTTCGACAAAAAAAATTAAAAAATGCTAGAAATTCGTAAAGAGGGGTTTTTCGGGCCTAAAAATTAACTGGCACAATCAGTTTTTTGATAAAATCATTATTTCGCCTTCAAATAGAGTCATGAAATTTTCGAAAATCCACTTTTCAAAACAAAAAATACGCAAACTCGACTTATAGGAAAGATAGAACGTTCTAGTCTTCACCAATCGATAGAGGGGACAATTTTACATATTTTAGTGAATTTTGAGTCCATATTTCCAAGGATTAAGGGAGTAAGAAAACAGCGATTTGTATCGCAAAATATTTCCATACCCCTTTGTTCTAAATTTTCGACAAAAAAAATTTTAAAATGTTAAAAAATCGTAAAGAGGGGTTTTTCGGGCCCAAAAAATCAACTGGCACAATCAGTTTTTTGATAAAATCAATATTTCGCCTTCAAATAGAGTCATGAAATTTTCGAAAATCCACTTTTCAAAACAAAAAATACTCATAACTCAACTAATAGGAGAGATAGAACGTTCTCGTCTTCACCAATCGATAGGGGGGGCAATTTTACATATTTAAGTGAATTTTCAGTAGATATTTCCAAAGATTAAGGGAGTTAGAAAAAAGCAATTTGTATCGCAAAATATTTCCATACCCCTTTGTTCTAAATTTTCGACAACAAAAAATTAAAAAATGCTAAAAATTCGTAAAGAGGGGTTTTTCGGGCCCAAAAAATTAACTGGCACAATCAGTTTTTTGATAAAATCAATATTTCGCCTTCAAATAGAGTCATGAAATTTTCGAAAATACACTTTTCAAAACAAAAAATACGCAAACTCGACTTATAGGAAAGATAGAACGTTCTAGTATTCACCAATCGATAGAGGGGACAATTTTACATATTTAAGTGAATTTTCAGTAGATATTTCCAAAGATTAAGGGAGTTAGAAAAAAGCAATTTGTATCGCAAAATATTTCTATACCCCTTTGTTCTAAATTTTCGACAAAAAAAATTAAAAAATGCTAAAAATTCGTAAAGAGGGGTTTTTCGGGCCCAAAAAATTAACTGGCACAATCAGTTTTTTGATAAAATCAATATTTCGCCTTCAAATAGAGTCATGAAATTTTCGAAAATCCACTTTTCAAAACAAAAAAATACTCATAACTCGACAAATAGAGAAGATAGAACGTTCTAGTCTTCACCAATCGATAGAGGGGACAATTTTACATATGTTAGTGAATTTTGAGTCCATATTTCCAAGGATTATGGGAGTTAGAAAAAAGCAATTTGTATCGCAAAATATTTCCATACCCCTTTGTTCCAAATTTTCGACAAAAAAAAATTTAAAAATGTTAAAAAATCGTAAAGAGGGGTTTTTCGGGCCCAAAAAATCAACTGGCACAATCAGTTTTTTGATAAAATCAATATTTCGCCTCCAAATAGAGTCATGAAATTTTCGAAAATACACTTTTCAAAACAAAAAATACGCAAACTCGACTTATAGGAAAGATAGAACGTTCTCGTCTTCACCAATCGATAGAGGGGGCAATTTTACATATTTGAGTGAATTTTCAGTAGATATTTCCAAGGATTAAGGGAGTTAGAAAAAAGCAATTTGTATCGCAAAATATTTCCATACCCCTTTGTTCTAAATTTTCGACAAAAAAAAATTTAAAAATGTTAAAAAATCGTAAAGAGGGGTTTTTCTGGCCCAAAATATTAACTGGCACAATCAGTTTTTTGATAAAATCATTATTTCGCCTTCAAATAGAGTCATGAAATTTTCGAAAATACACTTTTCAAAACAAAAAATACGCAAACTCGACTTATAGGAAAGATAGAACGTTCTCGTCTTCACCAATCGATAGAGGGGGCAATTTTACATATTTAAGTGAATTTTCAGTAGATATTTCCAAGGATTAAGGGAGTAAGAAAAAAGCAATTTGTATCGCAAAATATTTCCATACCCCTTTGTTCTAAATTTTCGACAAAAAAAAATTTAAAAATGTTAAAAAATCGTAAAGAGGGGTTTTTCGGGCCCAAAATATTAACTGGCACAATCAGTTTTTTGATAAAATCATTATTTCGCCTTCAAATAGAGTCATGAAATTTTCGAAAATACACTTTTCAAAACAAAAAATACGCAAACTCGACTTATAGGAAAGATAGAACGTTCTCGTCTTCACCAATCGATAGAGGGGGCAATTTTACATATTTAAGTGAATTTTCAGTAGATATTTCCAAGGATTAAGGGAGTTAGAAAAAAGCAATTTGTATCGCAAAATATTTCCATACCCCTTTGTTCTAAATTTTCGACAAAAAAAAATTTAAAAATGTTAAAAAATCGTAAAGAGGGGTTTTTCGGGCCCAAAATATTAACTGGCACAATCAGTTTTTTGATAAAATCATTATTTCGCCTTCAAATAGAGTCATGAAATTTTCGAAAATACACTTTTCAAAACAAAAAATACGCAAACTCGACTTATAGGAAAGATAGAACGTTCTCGTCTTCACCAATCGATAGAGGGGGCAATTTTACATATTTAAGTGAATTTTCAGTAGATATTTCCAAGGATTAAGGGAGTAAGAAAAAAGCAATTTGTATCGCAAAATATTTCCATACCCCTTTGTTCTAAATTTTCGACAAAAAAAAATTAAAAAATGCTAAAAATTCGTAAAGAGGGGTTTTTCGGACATAAAAATTAACTGGCACAATCAGTTTTTTGATAAAATCATTATTTCGTCTTCAAATAGAGTCATGAAATTTTCGAAAATACACTTTTCAAAACAAAAAATACGCAAACTCGACTTATAGGAAAGATAGATCGTTCTCGTCTTCACCAATCGATAGAGGGTGCAATTTTACATATTTGAGCGAATTTTCAGTAGATATTTCCAAGGATTAAGGAAGTTAGAAAAAAGCAATTTGTATCGCAAAATATTTCCATACCCCTTTGTTCTAAATTTTCGACAAAAAAAATAAAAAAATGCTAAAAATTCGTAAAGAGGGGTTTTTCGGGCCAAAAAATTAACTGGCACAATCAGTTTTGTGATAAAATCATTATTTCGCCTTCAAATAGAGTCATGAAATTTTCGAAAATCGAAGTGAATAGAAAGTACTTGAAAAAAAATAGAAAGATTTTTATGAGGACATATTTTTTGCATAAATTCAGAAACAGCCTGTATGTAGAATAAAATATTAAAGAAAATTCGGTTATTTAAGATGAGTCACGAGGAACTGTACATACTCCTACCTCGTATTGATTCTCCTACGGGGTATGTCAAATATAAAACTTCAACTTGTATTTGGTTTTTGAAAACCTTTATCAAGATTTAAGAAAGTATACAAATAGATTATGGAGGGTAGAAGGAAGGAGCACCATCTGAATGTATTTAAAAGTGACCATCGAAAGGAAGCAAATTAAGGTGGCGCCATAGTAGCAAGTGGAAAGATTTTAAAAACAGCGCCATGATTTATCAGAGTAAGATACAAAATTAAAAAAGGAAATACTACGTAAATAATTGAGATTTCAAATACTGCATATTTCTCAACTACACAAGTCACGAAAAATACTAAATTTTTCAACCCAGCACACTTCACTCGGTTTATAACCCTAAATTCACATCATTTCCATTAGCTACACTAGCGCTATTTCGGTGAATCTTCGAATTATAATTTGCTGTTTACAGGTGGACACTTTTTCAACTTGTCTCCCAAATAAGATGGTGCTCCTTCCTTCTACCCTCCATAAAATAGATAATGAATTATAAGTTTTCCTAACTTGTTTTACTTTGACCTCCACAACAGAATAATTAATCATGGATGCCAATGCCAAATGCTAGAACCATAGACAGATATACATATATATTATTTCTCTATGGCTAGAACACTAATTTTCCTAAAAACTCCACTATGTTGCCAAAGTTACGAGTACTTAGTTAAAATTTCTTTAATAATTTAAGTGTAAATGGTGGAAACCAACTTTTTTTAAGCTCTACTTCATTTTTAAGGGCTTCATAACTATTCCTAGCTTAAACGTAATTTGGTGGAAACGGGCATTAGTTGGTGTATTCTGTGGCTGTATATTTATTTGACTTACATAAATGTCATTTTTGTCACAAATGTCTTACGTCGTATGTCGTATTTATGGATGTGGATGATGTTTGTTATTGATAATTTTTACGTGAAAAGTAATTGTTTATTTTTTTATATTTTGGTATTAAATATTTTAGTTAGTGCATTTATTAATGAAGTTATGACATATAAATAATTTAATTAGTGTATACGTTTACTTGTAAACAACGAAGATGGATCGAAATTTATCCGGCTATGATCATCAATCTTACATCCAGAAGATGCAATATATGTCCCTAAATAATCAGGATGTGGCATACGTACGTGGATCTAGTAAGGCGGAGCCGGCAGCTTCTAATTTTCAACAAAAACCTCTGGGTGCCATAGAAAGTTTTGCCAGAGATTCTAGAGATCAACATAACGATTACGCCATGTACGAGCGAAATAACATCATAGCAAGTTCAAAGTTCGCCACTCCTAAGCGTGTAGAGACAATAGCAAATCAAAGAGTTTACGAAGAAGATGATGTGTATGTACAGTGTGCAAAACCACAAGCACCTCTAACATCAAGTCCCACACATTCATTTAGTGGATCCTCGCATAACTCGGGAAGTCCTAGGGCTAGCATTGCTACTAATGTAGTTTATGAAAATATTGACTACAATTCTAAAAAAGGCACTCAGATGCCCTATTACAATAGTAGCAATAATTCAGTTAGTTATAGGAAAGCTCAGCCTCAAGTACCAATTGGCAATAAGAATAATGTAGATGTAGATGGTCCACCAGTATATGAAAATTTGCATATGTCTCATAAGAGTTCAGGAGCAATGCCTGGACCTCAAGTTCCATCTAACGCTCCTCCACCATATAATTATCAATACTCTTCACATTCTGTATATACACCAATGCAAGCTCCTATCCTAAGTAATGCTCAGCCACAATCTCCATATAATAATTATAATACATCCACATCCAAAAGCTTAACGCCACAACAATTGGAAGAATTAAATAGCAGTGACTACGTTTGTATGACAGGTAACGTTTCTCACACAACTTTAAATACAAATACTCCCTTTCAAACCACATCTGCAAAAAGTTATGATAGGTCTGTAGCTACAGGGATAGCACAGACTCCAACGAAAATAGTACCACCTAAGGAAGTAAAAAAACCAGCTTCATTACCACAAAAAGTTGAAAACAGACCTTCACCTACACCAAGTCCTACACCAAGCACTTTTAGTAATTCCGGTGGAAGATTAAAGATGACTGGAAAGAATTTACTTCCCTACAGTGTAACACCCCCAAAACCAAGGGGACCTACAGAGGCTGAAAAGAAGATTGAAGAGATGACAAGGCAAATTGAGGAAGAAATGGAAAAACATGAGGAAGAAGGAGAATATTTTGGTAAGTACTCATAATCAAGCTTCTTACATAATATATGATTCATTTGAGTGAAATCATTGATAAAAATAATATTTACATATTTATAATTTTATCTCTTGACTGATATCATAAGTACAATATTAATTTAGAAAATAAAAACTGTATACTTCCTTCATCATATTATAGGTAACGAAAAATGCATTAAACAATATCTGGTTTTTAATACCAAGTACATACAATCTCAACAATAATAACAGGTTAATAACAAGAGTCTTAGTATTTCTTTAATAATATTCAATTCTTTGTTATAATTATTGGTGTATTGATTTTAATAGAAACAGACCTGCTTTATACCTGAATTGTGGGTTCATAAATAATCTCTTAACAATAGTGTGTTTACAAGTAGTTATTTATCTTAATTGGAGAGATAAAGTTAGGATCTTATATTTCCTGACTGAATTTAATATTTAGTTATTTTAATTTTTAGGTATATGTCATACATGTGGTGACAAAGTTACAGGCGCAGGGCAGGCTTGTCAAGCAATGGGCAATCTATACCACACAAACTGTTTCATTTGCTGTTCTTGTGGGAGAGCTTTAAGAGGAAAAGCATTTTATAATGTCCACGGAAGGGTGTACTGTGAAGAAGATTACCTAGTAAGCCCTACTCCAAATGATGTATTTATGCTTTTTTTTCTTTTATTTTTTTTTATTATTTAACACTTGACTATCGGAAGTTCCTGGTTCTAGAGATCCCTAATGGTTTTAGATTATCGTAACAAACAATTTATCTTGAAAAAAGTGAATTTATGCACGTTGTGGATATTTTACATAGGTTTTCAAAAATTTTGTTTTGTTTTATTCAAGTTTTTGTGTGTCATATATATCTAAACATTAATAGGGATTAAAATGTAGCTGGAGCTGTAACAAACTGTAAAGAATAAAATAGAAATGAATTTTTTTCATTTACACCTGGTAGTTATTTTGAAAGGTCAATATAATATTTGTAATTGGATTGTTATGACTTTGCTTCACTTTATATACAGAGTGATTCATTAAGAATGTCCAATATTTAAACTGTACTTTGTAGACTCCAAACTAGTATGATTTAGTCTTATACAAATATTGTAGTCTTACGAGATACACAAAAACTTTTTTGTTTTAATATTGTCTACTTGAAAATTGATAGTTTTATGTTTTTTGTACTGAAGATTACAAATTACAATTCTAATTTAGCATTGATAATAGGGGGCGCTCTAATATGTCAAAGTAATCAGGTGCATAAAAAAGTCGTACAGTTTGAAAGCGCAGATTACAATTCTTGATGTTTCTGTGTCATCTTTTTTTGATCTACTACACTCACCTTTGCACAAAAAACACTTCATTATAAAATAGCACTTGTGCAGGCTTGTGCTTGCACAGTCTTATGTCAATGAATTTTGCAACTTCAACTACATAAAGATCAATTCACCCAAAACTAGAATTTCTAAAATATTTCTTATATTAACATTTGATTTCATGCATCTTTATTATTGTTACAGTATTCTGGATTTCAACAAACTGCAGAAAAATGTGCAATATGTGGTCATTTGATTATGGAAATGGTGAGTTTCTAGCACAAATATTAATTAAAACAGTCATATATCAAATAAAATTAGGTATAATGATTAGCATGAAACCATGGATCACTCTAAAAATATTTTTGACTTTTGAAAAAATAATGTTTTGGGAACTGACGGTGGACGTTGCCTAAAAAACATGGCGGAAAATAGAATACCTTTGAAATGTCACAAATAATATACAGGTTCGGCAAATATTTATCTTCCATATGTAGAATCTCATATAAGAGCAACAGTCAGCACTATACATAAAATTATATAATTTAAGAAGAAATATTTTTATAATAGGAATTTTTGTGGGGATGTGGCAATAATACCAGAGTGTACTCTTTTATGAATTTATTTCCGAGATATCGAATAACTATGTGTTCATTTTCAAGGAATAATAAATGTATAAGGTCAAATAAATTATATAGCAGATAAAATTAAATAATGCTTATATATCTTAGTGAGATTATAGGTTAATTATTTTATAAAATGTAATAAATTTGAACATTGGTATATAAACTCAAATTGATTGTTGTTTAAATTTAATTCAATTGTTTAAAAATTCTCAATAGTAATAGAGCGTTTCCAAGTGACGTCATGAGGTCAGCTGATCACTGACAACCTTCAGAAAGATGGATGGAAATCGTATTTTTTACTTATTTGCCGAATCTGTATTTAAACTTCCGTTGTTGTTGTTTGTAATGTAAACATCATCTTCTCACTCAACTGTTGTAAACTATTACTGGTGTTATTTTTTACCACCAGACAGCGTGATCCAATTGGTCAGTTTCCAATATTGTAGTACTGTGAAAATTTTAAGTATTGTAAATGAATATTTCCCATTCATTTACAATACTTGAACTAAATAAACAAACATTACTATTTTTGCAGATTCTACAAGCCATGGGTAAATCCTACCACCCAGGATGCTTCAGATGCTGTGTTTGTAATGAATGTTTAGATGGTGTTCCATTTACAGTAGATGTTGATAATAAAATCTATTGTGTAAACGATTATCACAGGATGTTTGCTCCAAAATGTGCTGCTTGTGGGAAAGGTAACGTCACTAAATCTATAACATGTCCAGCGTTTATTCATATATTTATTGTAGGTATCACTCCAGTGGAAGGTACCGAAGAAACAGTCCGAGTAGTTTCAATGGATAAAGATTTCCACGTCGACTGTTACATTTGCGAAGAATGTGGCATGCAATTGACAGATGAACCGGATAAACGATGTTATCCGTTACAAGATCGATTAATGTGTCGAAACTGTCACTTAGAAAGACTGCAACATATGCCCTGCCAAATGCATCCAGTTCCTGCTTCGTATCAATATAGTGGTTGAGTTACCAAATTTTCGACTTGTTTACGTTAAATAAATGAAAATATTAACAAAATTCGATTAAGCTGTACAAGTTTTCAAATGTGAGTAGAATATAAGTATATACCTGATACAATATAAATGATTCCGATGTACGTCATAGTGTCGAGTGTTGAACATCACTCTGTGGATTTTCATGACGTTTCATTGGGATTTATATTGTACCAGGAATATGTAGTTTGGGTAATTTGTAATATATGAAGGTGCATATTTATTAAAGCATTTTAGTCCGAACGAGCCGAACAAAAGTTTATCTCAAAGTTTGTGTTTGCTGTATTCTCACGTTCAGTTGTAAATAAACAGGTATACCTTTTCCCGTTCCTACGGATTTCTCTCCTTTCCCCTTTTCTCTTCTACAACACAGGTATTGACTTGGTGAATTCAGTGGTGCGCACTCGGCTCGTTCGGACTAATTTGATCTAATGAATACTCACCCCAAGACTGTAGGTGCGCTTTTTTTAAAATAAAATTGTAGTTTGAGCAAGTGACAATATTTAAATAGCTTGACGTCTCAATATATAAATATGTTTCCTTAAATCTTTGAACTCGAAAGAAATAAATTGGTGCAATTATATATAATGCTACACACAGGCCTTTTAGGCCCATAGCTTTGTGATATTTTTATTCCATTGTTTTCTGTCAAATGCTTTCGCCTTCCAGTCCGGTTCTCCCCCCTCTCTTAGGTCTTCAATGGCTTCATTATACTACCTTTTTTTTAGGTATTCCTCGTTTTCGCTTTCCTTTCTTTTTGCTCTTATTACATTGCTCATTTCTTGTTGTCCAAAGAAATCTCTTATTTCTTGGTTTGTTCTTATTTACCCCTTCTTCTTTTTTCCCTCCGAATATCCTTCTGGGTATTTTCTTTATTTTCCTCCTTATTCAATATCCATGTTTCACTTCCGTATAGTGCCTTTGATCTAATAACTGTTTTGTATAGATGTAGCTTGGTCTTTCTAGATACTTTATTATCAAATTATTATTTTATTTAGGGCTCCTGTCTGTTTACGTCCTTTTCTTAGTCTTGCTTCTATGTTCATCTTATCGCCATCCTCCTTAATAACTGTACCTAGATATATGTAGCTTTGGACTTGTTCGAATTCCATTGATCTCTGTCCGTTCAATTCTACCAAAAGATCTCTCTTCTTTCTCTTTGCGGGGTTGTCATTTTCAAAAATTTTGACTTCTCTGCATTAACTTTCAAGCTCGCTATCTCTGCCTTCTCTACGAAAGCTTTTCATGCTCTTTTCAGTTATTTTTCTGATGTTGATAACATTACGACATCGTCTGCGTAGGCCAGCAATTGTGTCGTTTCTGTTTTCAGTGTCCTCGACCTGTTTATTCCACTTCTTCACACTATCCATTCTAGTATCATATTGAACAACATAGTGGACAGAGGATCTCCATGTTTTAGTCCAGCATTTGTCTCAAAACCGTTTGATAACTTTTGGTTAACTTTAATCTTCGATTTTGTGTTTCCGAGTCATTTTAGTGAGATTTATCTTTTTTTTTTAATGGTGAAGTTGTTCATAATTGTGTATAGATGGTTTCTATAAACAGTGTCATATGCTTTTTGGAAGTCAATAAAAATGGCATACATTGGTATGTCGTATTCATATTGTTACTCCTCATGCCTTCTCAAACTTTCTTTATTTCTACAACTTCAACTTTCACAATTCAATACAAATAACATTTCACTATCAGAACACAGAACCCAAATCTCTAATACTTCAAAACTAAAGTAACTAATGTCCATTGTCCCGCTTTTTATACTCTTCACCTGTTCCAGACAGTTCTCGACTTTTCTATATGATTCTAGATGTATGTCTTCTTCTTTATCTTTAGGGACCTCTATATATCCTCAGAACAGGTGCGACGTAACAATATCTCATTCTTTGTGCTTGCTTCAGAGTGAATATAAGGTCTGTCACTGATCTTCCCTATTTGACCGAGCAAGTGGTGGAGTGGTTACTCTCGGCTTGCATTCGGAAGGACCGGGGTTCAAATCCCAGGTCTGCCTGACCTGCTATGAGTTTTTTCAGAAGTTTTCTCGTAGCAATAGGCGAATGCTAGGTCAGTACACACCTCTCAGGCACCTACCACCGTTCCCTCCACTCCCATCCCCTGAACCAAACAATCCTTATTCCTTCCAATGTTGGCTGAAGAGGCCCCGGAAAGCCTATAGCGGCTCACTCCCATCGAGAGGCGGGAGAATGAAAAACTATCCTTCCTTTTTTCTTTATCTGAAACCTTGGTAGTCTCCATAAAGTTGATTTTCTCCACGTTCCTTCAGCCTAATTTCTATTATACAGGGTGGGGCAATCTTCTGACATCGGAGGATTACATCGTTGTGGTACGAGATAAAACTTTAAGGTTTTGTGTGAGCTAATACAGTTACTGAGGGCACATTTTGAAAATACTTTCGATTCTACAAGGTGTTCCAAAACCACGTAGCAGCACAAACTTACATTTTTTTAAATGAAACGTACTATATTTTGTTCAAGAATCGAAAAGATCTCACCGAGAGCGTTACAAAAATATAGCATTCTAATATATTATATGGGTGTTTTAAAAAGATATGGCCAATTATTGGCAAAAAAGACTTCCTCTTTAACACTCTGCTAAACAATAAATCAAAATGAATCAACAGGTCTTTGTATTCAATTGTCATTCACATATCATTGGCTGTGCTCAGTATTAATTACTTTTTTATCTGTGGGTTTTTTAATACAGGATGAAACAAAACGCAAATCAAGCAATATCTCAAAATTTTTAAATGAATCACCCTATAAGTCTTTTTACAATTTGTTAGTACAATTAATAATCTTTTAAACGATATAGTACATTTAGGGTATAAGTTGATGGAAAACCGTAAATATTTTATGATAATGGTCAAAAACAAGTATTTTACGTGCACAAATTAAATGGTATTAAATTTTTACATGCAACGTCTAAGGCATACAATTTAATCGTAATGTTGGATGCATCTAAAATATCTTTCACTTTTACTCTTACCATTAGAGGAAGGAAAGACTTAATCGGAATTATGTTGGAAGCAATATTTTTGTTTACTGTGAGTAGGTTAGGTTACGTTAGGACTATTAAATATAAAAGCAGTTTGCAGTCTTTACGAAATAATTAAGTCATCACAAACAGTATATCTTAGTTATGTAAGTTGCAAGATTGTATTTATTTTCCAACTTTTTCTATTTTTAAAAAACTAACAATTATGGAAACCAACATTATAAAAACACTTACATTTACATAAATAAACATTGACATTTCATAAAAATGCTTCCAACATAATTCCGATTAAGTCTTTCCTTCCTCTAATGGTAAGAGTAAAAGTGAAAGATATTTTAGATGCATCCAACATTACGATTAAAATGTATGCCTTAGACGTTGCATGTAAAAATTTAATACCATTTAATTTGTGCACGTAAAATACTTGTTTTTGACCATTATCATAAAATATTTACGGTTTTCCATCAACTTATACCCTAAATGTACTATATCGTTTGAAAGATTATTAATTGTACTAACAAATTGTAAAAAGACTTATAGGGTGATTCATTTAAAAATTTTGAGATATTGCTTGATTTGCGTTTTGTTTCATCCTGTATTAAAAAAGCCACAGATAAAAAAGTAATTAATACTGAGCACAGCCAATGATATGTGAATGACAATTGAATACAAAGACCTGTTGATTCATTTTGATTTATTGTTTAGCAGAGTGTTAAAGAGGAGGTCTTTTTTGCCAATAATTGGCCATATCTTTTTAAAACACACATATAATATATTAGAATGCTATATTTTTGTAACGCTCTCGGTGAGATCTTTTCGATTCTTGAACAAAATATAGTACGTTTCATTTAAAAAAATGTAAGTTTGTGCTGCTACGTGGTTTTGGAACACCCTGTAGAATCGAAAGAATTTTCAAAATGTGCCCTCAGTAACTGTATTAGCTCACACAAAACCTTAAAGTTTTATCTCGTACCACAACGATGTAATCCTCCGATGTCAGAAGATTGCCCCACCCTGTA
This sequence comes from Lochmaea crataegi, assembly GCA_947563755.1. Taxonomy (NCBI): domain Eukaryota; kingdom Metazoa; phylum Arthropoda; class Insecta; order Coleoptera; family Chrysomelidae; genus Lochmaea; species Lochmaea crataegi. The sequence continues at coordinate 121,362,973 of OX387422.1, read as the reverse complement.
TATAAATTGTTTTTGATGTTAAAGCCATTCTTTAGCCTATAATTGCTCTGTCTACTTACTGTTATTGGGATTTTATTCATAAGATTCAAGGAAAATTATATCTAAAAGTCAATGTATGACATTTTTTGTATATTTTTATTTTCGTGTGTTTCAAACAAAAATTGTTGAAAGGTGCTATTGTAATTGCACAAAAATTTAGAGCAGCTATTTAAATAAGAAACGATCAAATTTATTATGGCTCATTTATGAAATTATTAAGTTATTATCGAACAAATTTTTGATGTATTATACAATTTATTTGCTTTTATAACAACATTAGTTTTAATTTAATTTCGACTTGTCTACAGGAATAATTAACTAAAAAAGAGACTTCATTTGGTATTGGAAATGTAATCGATGGAAAAATCATTTATTGGTTATAATTTAAATGTTTAATTTCTATCGTGTGACATGAGTTTGCAGATGTGACTGTTCTACATTACTCAACCAATGCAATATTTATCTACTGAATCAGTTTCTTCTGCCACTCTGATGTCTTATAATTTTGGAGAATTTCCATCACAGAGACCACCTGGGAAAAATGGTTCTTTTCAATTATTATTTGCTTCTTGTGTTTTATTTTCATCTAGATATTGAAAATATGCAACTTCCATTTTTTTTAAATCGACACCCTAATTTTTTATTATTTTTCATTCGTAAATTCTTTTGATTTTCTATCAGCATTTTTTATAAAAGATTTGAATTTAGTAAATATGTAGAAGCAAGAAAAGAGGTTATTTTTTCTGATGGAGAGGATAAATAACCTGTTGAAGGTATGCTAGATGAAGTCAGCATGTAAAATTGAAGGAAACTAGGTAAACTATATGTTAAAAAAATTATTTTAAATGCATAAGTATTCTGCAACTTTATTTTAAGCATGTGATAATGTTTTAAACTATATTATTTATACAAATACTTTTTGGTGTAATACTTCATGTAGAATTACTTAATAGTAACATTCCAATTGTGCATATCTCTTTCTTCTTCTTTAGTGTTGAATTTTTTTTTATTATTTGTATAATATCGAGCATTAGCAAGTAATATACAGTATATCAAAAGATATTTTTATTATTTGATTTGTTTTAACCATTACTGAAATCGTAAACTTAAGCAGTGTACCTGGTGATTAATTAAGATAGGTGAACTGCTGTATCCCAGAAAGTATTACCATACAACTTTCGGAATTTGCAGAATTTCAGTTTTATTGAAACAATCTGAAAGATTTCTACCTGTCCATTGAAATCTTTGAAGACAGATTCAAAAAATTGTTACCTATTCAAACCACACCATTTAAATTGGCATTCCCACTCTCTCCTAGCAGTTATTTGAAAGGATATAGAAAAAAGTGGTAAATCAAACTTGTGTAGAATAATTTTCTATTATTTTTACCCTACTTTTGCTTAGCATCTTGTATACAAAACAGGAAATTGTATGTAACATTGTTGATTACGCCTTCTTGGGATAAAAACCTGAGATATAGCCACTCAACTCTCAAACACTCAGTACAAAAGTACACCAATATATTACTTTTTATTAATATTAAAAGACATCTATCAATATTTATTCCTAAAATTAGTTAACCAAAGCTGCGGTAGTAATTTCCATGATCTATGCTGTAAAGATGGATGAAATATATCATGATTTACTTTCTGTAACCTATTTAAATAGATGAAAACTGGAACGGCTGGCAGCATTGCTTTTCTACCATCTTTAGGTACTTTTTCTATGAGACTTCGAGCTTTTACCAAGTGTTGATGTGCTCTACTGGCAATTTCGAATGTACATTCGGATATCTGGTCACATTTCCTACCTCTTATCACATCTTCTTGACTCACTTTGTTTTTTATTAGTATATCTTGAGGTATTGGTAAGAAATTTAAACGTCTAGCATGAGGTATACTTCTAAAACCAAATAGTACAAAAAATGACAAAAATAATAAACAACTTGACTAAAAATGATTTCCTGTTTATCTTCACTGAATTTTATAATATAGATGAGTAACACCTAACTTGTTATCACCTTATTTGTTGTACAATGCCTTGAGCTTTTCCTAGATGTGAAGCAGCATGATCGGCATCTATATTTTTTATGCCACAAGATTCCAAAACTAGATAAAATATACTTGATACAGTTTGTTCTGCATATTTTTCCATATCATCTAAATTTCTAAAATGTGGTGTGGTCAAACAATATTTCCTAGATTTTATTAAATTACTTAAATGGCGTTTTGTAAGTTTCTGCCTACTATTTGCCTAAAAATAAAGGGGTGTATTGAAAAACTATTTTGTGTATTATAAGAATCTTACCCTAAATAGCTCCTGGGCTACTGGATGCTTAGGCACTGATTTATAATCTTGGGCTAAACACTTGTCAAGAGTTTCTTCCCAAAACTTGAGCCTCATTAAACCTATACTTTCCTGTGATACATGTTCTGCTATTTGGGCTATTTCAATATTAAAACTTCTAATTGCAAAAGCTGTCGATCTTGTACTATTCTGAAGTAATAAGGTACACACAAAATTTTCATAGTCATACTTCCTGCAATAATAATAAAACTCGATAGATATATATATATATATATATTTTTTTTAATAATGCAAAATCATGTAGATTATTTCTCACAATTACTACACATACTTAACTGAATCTGCACAATACACTGATGTTGATTTACTAGCTAATCTAAAAATATTATAAAAACATGTTCCATTCGATAATCTAAATAGTTTTGGTGTGAAGACGGGTATAGACATTTGCAATTTTAATTTTTTTAAATTAAAAAATATTTCTACTAACCTAATTTCTTCTTTTTCGATTCCATTGATTGTAGGTGGGTAAGTTACCCGAGGATAAGGCAAAAAGAAGAAGTGGTCTCGTCTGTCCATTTTATGATTTTATAGGTTAAGCTCTTCAAGTGAGGTTATAGGAGTTTGTTTCACAGCACACAGTGTGCTATGGTTTGGTATCTATGGGTTTGGTTGTTTAAATAAAATTTAAACACTGATTAAAACTTATGGTATAGATAATTCCTAAGAAATTATGGATTATTTCGAATTAATAGAAGACCTCGAAGATGTAGAGGTAATTTATTCTGATGGAGAGGATGTAGAACCTGTTGAACATATGCTGGATGAAGTCAGCATACAAGATGATAATGATGGAATAGAAATTGAAATAATAGATTTATCTACGAAAACTTTCCAAAAGCACACCAAAGCTGTCTTCAGTTCAGATTTAAATAAGGACGATAAAATAGCAGTCACAGGCGGCGAGGACGATATAGCTTATATTTGGAACTTGGAAAATGGTGAAGTTATTTTTGAATGTTCAGGGCATAAAGATTCTGTAACTGAAGTAAGATTTAATTTTGATGATAATTATGTAGCAACTGCAGACATGGCTGGAATGATACAAGTCTGGAGCATTAGTGAGAAAAAACTTATATGGTGTTATGAGGGGGATGATATGGAATGGTTAGTATGGCATCCTGTAGCTAATGTTTTATTCTGCGGCTGTCAATCTGGTGATATTTATTTATGGCAAATACCTCAAGGAAATTGTAAAGTTCTCGTTGCTCAAAATCGTTCTCCTACTACCTGTGGAAAAGTTCTACCCAATGGAAAGCAACTCCTTGCAGGCTATGTTGATGGGCATATCAGATTATGGAATATCAAAGACTGTTGTGTTGATTGGAGCAATAACCAATCTCAAATTGTTACAAACTTGGATATAAATAATGAAGGAACATTAGCCATAATTTCTCCAGAATCCAGGCTAATTAAATTAACGGACGGCAAGACAATTTCTATACTGCTACCAGATCAAGAACATGAGATAGAGAGTGCTATATTTAATTCCAATTTGGGGGTAGTTGCAACGGGTTCTATATCCGGACAATTATGTGTTTGGGAAATTGGAAGACAGTCTTTAAGGCACCAAGCAAGGATAGAATGTGCGGTAACAGTAATGAAATGGGGACATGATGGTAAAATATTTATAGGTGCTACAGATGGAGCTGTATATGTGTGTGATATTAAAACGGGATCATTATTAGAAACTTTGACTGGGCATAAATCAGAAATTCTTAGTATATCTGTGTTCAACCACAGTAATAACATTTTAACCACTTCAGACGATGGTACGGCAAAAATATTTACATTTAAAATTTAAATACGTGATGTACATATTTGGTTGTTTTCAATATTTTTATGTACAACATTTAAAAAAAGTGAATGTTTGATTAAATATACTTACACCAATCCAGATTTTGATTTATTTAATAATAATAGCATTTATTGCCAAACAGATTTTACAATCCATTTAAAAGGCAATACATACATGTATATTTACATTAAATATAAGAGTAGACAAATAAAAACGACAAAAACAGACCTGTTCATCACAAACCAAAATTTATAGAAATCACGAACTGTTTTCGAGATAATTAAGGCGTTCTATACTTAAATCTCGCATTCTGTAAATAGAAAATACACGGAAAAATAGAAAACCCCAGAAAGAAAGGAAAGATCCTGGATGAGTCCAATAATTGCAAAAAATTGGAGAAATGTATGGAACTCTGGACACTTAAAAAGTTGAAAGAATAAAGTTTTTCAAAAAAAATTAACAAACTAAAAGCATTTTATTCTGGAATTAAATCAAATGACATCACATTTTTATATAAGTAGGATGGGCTCTAAGGTTAACTCTTATTATTTAAACTGACTACATATGACATGCATTCCGAATGAGTCAAGTATAAAATTAAACAACTTATCTTATTAAGTTATACATTTACCACTAGAGTAGGTACCCACCATAAAATTTTTACTTCACACTGGTCATCAAATTATTCAAATAATGTAAACAATTTAAATGCCAATTTATATTTGACGCATTAACTACCACATAATAGTCATATACAATTTTTTATTTTTAAATACGATGACGTAACTATACAAAACAAATTCTTTTATATATTAACACGTAAAAAAACATAATTTATCTGGTCCATACAATTCTAATAAATACAAAATTACATATTATCACTTAATTCTCGGATAATAATATAAAACTGACGATCCCGGTAATTGCCAATTAGAAGCATGTAATTCAATTAGTTGCAGTAGAGTACGTCTTACTCCTGCGGAACCGGCACTCGCCAAAAATCCATCTCTAACGCTTGCTAACAGCTGATCTAATTGCAGAGGTAATTCACTTTCTAGATCTCTTCCTATCGACGTTAATACGAAAAATAAACACTCAGTTTCCGATAAACACTTTATAGGTAACTCGACACAAGCTTGACAACATTTCGCTAATATTGAAAGTAGCACTAATTCCGGTTGTAACGATTCGAATTGATCTTTCAATTGATGCCTTTTTAGTTGACTACACATTTCGGTTAGAAACCACATAAACGCAGTGAATCTAGTTCCATCACCTGCTTTTATCCCTCGAAGAATTTTTTCCCTTTCTTGATACCACTGTTGACACATATTTAGCAGGGATTCGAGAAAAGTTTGATTTTTTTCGTTTTCTATTATTGATAAACAAAGTTTAGCGATTGATTCACTGTATTTCATACCTTCGACGACTTTTTCCAGTATTATTTTTACTAAATCCATTAGTGTTCTTGTAGGAACTTGCGAAGGGTCTTCCAAAGCGGATTTTAATTGAGGTTGATCTTCTGGTAGAAACATCGTGAGATCTACTTCTTCTTTAGCGATGTCTTTAAGTTTAGTAGCTAGTGTTCTGGAATCCGTCGATCCTAAACTTTTTGAACGTTTAAGTGAAGACGGTTTGGGACTGGATTGTCTAGGTTGGATATTGCTGGTCCAAGCTGGATGGTAAATTGTTTGATTTAAACCAGAAAATACCGGGTGGGATAATAACTCTGGATGGTATTGATAATTTGGACGATGCATATTTAGTATATGCGTAGAAGAAGCTGAGTGTAATAAAGGTAGAGCTACTCCAGGGATAATCGGTATTAGACCTGGATGGTTAATATGCCTAAGAATATTACCGCTTGATTTTGAATGTTGTAGTGGTAAATGTTCGTAGGCCATGGCTAAATTTAGATTGCCACTGGATTTAGATGGTTGTAATTCGTGATTCATTGTGAATTCCTTTGCGTGTACATTTAATTTACCATTCATAGGGAGGTCTGTTCTAACATTTGGCGGTCTGTATATTTCCATTGTCGGTTTTCCTTTCATCGCCAACATCGTTTGACTTCTTCGTTTTTGCGAATCTTTATTCGGTCTCACGAAACTTCTTTCTCTCAACACCAACGGTGTCATTTGATTGGAAAAATCCGTCCTTTGACTTTTTTTAAGATGCGATTCGTGCGACATCATAACAACACTTTCAAACACTCCGTAAAAACTGTCCAGTTTGATTTTTGTATAATACGTAACAGTCCGATCCCACGCACTACACACCAATTTTGGTATGGTAAATGTTGAATTAATTAATTCGTCAGTAACACTTTCATATTTTCTATTCGGTATTCAACAACAAAACAATACGCCGTTTTTAGTTTCAACTTTTAACTTATCCCGTTCCCGAGACGGATGTCAGGAATCAACGCAAAAACTGCGATCTTTGAGAGCTGACTGACGTATATTTAGAATGTTTTATTTTTAACGATGCACGCCTTCTGTTATAAATAGTTTGAATATTACGTACCCACTGAAGGTATATACACACATCTACGTCTAAACAATTATATAAAGAAAGATGAGCTTCATTTAACTGACAATTGCACATTGAATTATTATTATTATTGTTGTTCGGATATGTGGCCGAATTATTTAGTGGGAGTGGCTATCAATAACACTGGTATACAAAATTTTTGTACCACGTCCAAACATCTGTCTAAATTTGATCATATTTTGTGAAAAAAACAAAATATTTAACCATCTTTTTTAAAACAAGTATGAAACAATGAAATAAGTGGCACTACAAAATGCATGTGTATGCCAGTGTAATTAGATGCAATTTACGAGAACTTCCTTCAGTTTACTTTGTGTATTCATCAATTACAGTGAAATTTTTTTTTCCGGATATCTAATTTTAGCGATACATCATTATGTATTCACTAGAACGACTTTTTTACAAGGACACACACGCTTAGTAAGAAACGTTTATCTCTATAGCTCACCTAATTTGGGAAGTTGCATATTATAATGTTTCCTACTTTTCCAATGTTTATTTTGTATACTTACATTAAATATCAAAATCGGATATAGTCTAAGATCCGGCTGCAAAATCAGTACGTCCAATAGTAGTTTGTATATACATACAACAAGTACGCAAAGCGTCACTTTTTCCACGAGCGCAGAAGTTTGTGCAAATCTAGCGTGTGGGAAAAGTGCTTTGCTTACAAAAGTTATACACAATATTTTTTTCTACAACAACATTTATTAATGAAAGAAAAACAGTAATTTAAATAGGTATTTTCTGAAAATGATTTAATGTTGTTTATTTCTCTCCAGTTCATAAATTTCCTATAACTATTGTTTTTGATATTTCTCTTTCGAAACCTCAGGTAACAAATTTTCGGTTGCATTTCAAGCCTTTTCTATAATATCTGGAGAAGTATTTTCAGTGTCGGAATTGGACAACTCAAAATATAAATTTTTATCTTGGTTCATAATTCCTTAATAGGTTAATTTTTTATAATTAATAAATTCAAATAAATAGTTTACTTACTTTTGGTTTAAATTTGAAATTTGTACTCCCAGAAATTCACTATAATAAATATGTTGAATAGAGGAGTTCAGTTTAAGGTCAGTGTGACCAACAAAAAGTGGTTTTTGTGACAAGAATGACAGTTAATGTCTACCATTCAAAACATAAGATTTTTACAGGTTTTTTATCATTACGAACATCCATATTGCTTTATTAAAACAATGAATACATCCCCGAAGAGTAAATCTTAAAATTTAAAATGACGTTTCAGCTGAATTCTCAATGCATCGGTGGCCAGTAATTCTAGGAACTTTCGGCAAATCACCAATTCTCTTCTGTCATTATGTCACTAGTTATGTCAGATGTCAGTGTTATTTATTTTTGTTGATATTCGTTTAATCGTTTATGTTTATTTTCCATACTTTTGTAGTAGTTCTAGTTAGTTGTATCACTTTATTCTTCTGATTGCTTCTTCCACTGACATCTGACATAACTAGTGACATAAAGACAGAAGAGAATTGGTGATTTTTCCGAAAGTTCCTAGAATTACTGGCCACCGATGCATTGAGAATTCAGCTAAAACGTTTTATTTTTTAAATTTTAAGATTTATGCTTCGGGGGTGTATTCATTGTTTTAATAAAGCAATATAGATGTTCGTAATGATGAAAAACCTGTAAAAATCTTATGTTTTGAATGGTAGACATTAACTGTCATTCTTGTCATAAAAACCACTTTTTGTGGGTCACACTGACCTTAGACTGAACTCCTCTATTGTCAAAAAAAGTTGACAGGTCATAGGTAGCTGTGTTTGACAATTCGGTGCGGAAAAGTGCCATAGTGAGTATATGTTACAGTCAATTTGTGAAAAGACGCCGTATATATATACCGCGCAGACCGTTATATACAGACTGCCCATTTAAGATTAAGAAAAGAAAAATATGGGGCTTAAGTGCTTCTGAGAGCCTCTCCACTACGACCTTTGCAGATCTATTGTGTATGCCCTCTTGTTATTCTAGAGTTCCTTGTCTAAATCCGTCCTTATTACTAGACGGATGGCGTACCTCAGGTCCTCCATATATTGGGAGGGTTGTGGTTTTTCCTCCCCTATCGTTGAAAACCTCAGCCTAGTCAGGCCTTCGCAGTAGCACAGTATGTGTACTGGGGTTTCCTCATCTTCTTGGCAAAACCTGCATATGGTTGTTTCTGCCAATCCGATGTTGTTCATGTGTTTGTTAAGTCTACAATGCCCTGTAATGAGCCCAACCAGGATCCTGATTGTTTTCCTATTCTGACTCAGTAGATACTCCGTAAATTTTGGCGAGGGTTCCTTGATGAACTCTTTGGCCTGCCTCATTTTTGGCGCCTTGTTCCACCATTCTCGAGCCTGATTTTTTATCCAAGTGCTGCTATTTGTTTTTTGCAGCGCTTTCGCTATGCCACAGAAAGGTTCTGGGCCAATGGGAGAACAACCTGCCCTTCTCGGGCTAGAGAGTCTGCCTCCTCATTTCCCTTGTGATCTGAGTGGCCTGGTACCCAAGCTACGGACAGTCTATTACGACCACCCAGCTCTTGTAGCGTCTCCAAGCAGTCCCAAACGAGTTTGGAATTTATCTGCATGGAGCTGATTGCTTTTATAGCCGCCTGGCTGTCGGAGTATATGGCAATGGTCTTTTCCTCAAACTCTTGCCTTAATAGCTCCCCTGCACAGTGCTGTATTGCTGCAACTTCTGCCTGGAATATCGTCATATGTTTACCCAAGCTCAGTGAGACTCTTATCTTTGGCTTGGCTATATATACTCCTGCTCCTACACCTTCCTCGGTTTTTGAGCCATCTGTGTAGCAGGCCATTTCTGCATTAATTGGAGGTCCTTCCTTCCATGCCTCTCTGCCAGTTATGACTGTTTTGAAGTTTTTTCCGAAGCTATACTTGGGAATTATCTCGTCCGATGGCATCCCCATTATGGGGTCGATATACAACTCATTGTATAGCTTGTTATACACCTTACCGTGTAGCCTACTAATGGGTGCTTGCCCTCTTGTCAGTCTATTAGTGATTGACCTGGCTTCACCTTGTATGTAGACATGGAGTGGCGGCAGGTTCAGCAAGACTTCTAGTGCGGCTGTTGGGGTTGTCCTCATTTGCCTTTGGATACCACTTAGATTTTGGATCGCCCCAGCCTGCCGAGTCTTTGGCCACCATATCACCGAAACATATGCTATCATGGGTCTGATGACTCTTGTATATAGCCATATGATCATTTTTGGTTGTAACCCCCAGTTCTTTCCGCACATTCTTCTGCACAGATTGAGGGCTATCGTACCTTTTTTTAATATTTTCTGTGGGTGTTGATTCCATGTCAACTTGTGGTCAAATATGACTCCCAAGTATTTTGCCTCTTGGGCAATTGGAATTTCCACCCTATTAAGAACTGGTACTTTCTTCTTGGTGAAAACCACTATCGTGGTTTTAAGAGGGTTTACAGATAGTTCCTCCTCTTGGCACCATTTGTTAATTATGTTTAGGGCAGTTTGTGTCTACTCCGAGACTGTATCTGCGAATTTGCCTTTTACAATAATCGCGAGATCATCGGCATACCCTAAGCAATACATGCCTTTGGATGTCAGCCTCTCCAGTAGTTCGTCTACTAGGATAGCCCACAGAAGTGGTGATAACACCCCTCCTTGCGGGCAACCCCTACCTGCTCTAGCTGTGACGGTGGTATCGCCAATGGATGATATGATTACCCTTTTTCCAAACTGGCGTTTATCCATCGACACAGGAGGAGTGGCACCCCCTTTTTTTCTAGAGCTTTGGTAATTGACAGTGTAGATGCATTATTGAATGCACCCTCAATGTCTACAAAAGTTGTCATGGCTATCTCTTTGTCCTCTAGGGATTTTGTTAGTAGCCTGTTGAGATCATCCAGTGCTAAGTCTGTTGACTTGCCTGGCTGATACGCGTATTGTCGCTCGTTGAGAGAATTTGTTGATAAAACCTCATCTCTAATGTATCTGTCTATTAGTCTCTCCATCGTTTTAAGCAGGAAGGACACTAGACTGATTGGACGGTATGATTTGGGCGTCATGTCATTTAATCTCCCTACCTTGGGTATATAAATGACTCTGCCCTTTTGCCACTCCGTATGTATGTGTTGAATAGCTATACAAGCCTTGAATATCCTACAGAGATGTGGAATTAATATTTCCTGTCCCTTTTGGAGTAGGATGGGGTAGATTCCATCCTCCCCTGGGGATTTAAAAGGTTGAAACTTGTTTATGGCCCACCTTATTCTGTTTGGCCTTGTTATCTCTGTAGCAAGTTTCCAGTCCGAGGCATTTGGCCTTTTTGGCTTGCTTTGCGAACTATCCACCACTGCAGGGTCATTCAGAATTGTTGCGGCCGGAAAGTGTGCCTTGATTACCATTGATATACTTTCCTCAAATGTTGTTGAGTAGGTATCGTCGTCCTTTTTCAGGAACCCTACTTTATTCACAGTACCTTCCTTTGCCAGCACCTTGTGGGTTCTAGAACATGTGGGGGTATCTAAAACCTCCTCACAGAACTTCTTCCACGATTGTCTTTTTGCCTTTCTAATCTCTTTGTTGTACTGCGTGAGCGTAGCCTTATATTCGGCCCAGTCTTGATTGATTTTTGCTTTATTAAAGAGCCTACGTACTTCCCTTCTTAGGGTTTCCAAGTGTTTATTCCACCAGACTGTTTTGTTATTACGTTGTCTTGTTTTTTCAGGGCAGTTCTCCTCGTAAGCTGCCAGTATTGCCTTGCTTACTAGATTTACTGACCTTGAAAGACTTTTGTCATCCTCTATTTCAATCCTATCACCTTCGAGAGCATCACCGAGCGACAATAGATATCTATCCCAGTTTGTCTCTCTGGGGTTTCTATAGGTTATTTCCATTCGAGGAGGGGTAGCTAGATCGAATCTGTTCTGCCTGTGGTCGGAGCATGAGGGCTCCTCGGAGACTGCCCATATTAGACCGTATATATAAAAAATATTTATTTCATAAATCGACTAGTCATTATATAAACAGCGTCGGCCGTATTATACTGCGTACTTATTTTTAGGAAGTTTGTGAAACAATTCAATATTTACATCTACGAACAAGACCGTAATAGAATTTTGTACTATACCCAAATATTATTAATCTATGGCAAGTTAAATAATTATTTCGATGTCCCCCCCTATTTAGAATTTCTGTCTTGATTAAAACAGATCATTGATTAATTTATCGAGAAGGGCAAGGAAAATCATTGATGAAGCCATTTTTTCAACACTCTATAGCTTCTTCAATGATTTTCCTTGCCCATCACGATAGAAACAACAACTACAAAATCTCCTGGCGGTTAAAAACAATGAACAAAATAAACTGTCTAACTTTTTATGAGCGTTTTATATAATGTCTAGTCAGTTTATAATTTGTGCCTTATTTCATATATAGCGGAGCAGTTCAGGCAATATATATATGTATATATATACATACATCCTTCTATCGTTAAAGCGTCCAGATAAAAATGTGCTTTATGGCGTCCGACGTTGTTTTCTGCAGATATAGTGTTAATTGAGCTGAATACTTTTTGATATAGATAAGGGATGGTTAAAATAAATGGAAAAAAGGACTCAACTTTTCGTATGCCCCCGTATTGTGTTATGATAGAAAGACTCTTTAAAAAATGAAAAATTTACAAATAGTAAAAAGAAACTGTTAACAAGGAAAAACTGCTATTTAATCATGCGTTCAAAGTGACCACCGTTAACATTCAGGCAATAAAAGTTGAAAAAGAGCCAATTTTAAACAACGATTAAATAACATTGGAAGGCTCGTATCAAAGTCAAAACAAAATGATTGAATAGAAATTTACCAGACCTTTTAAATGAGGTGTGACTTGATACCTAATGCCATTTGAAAAAATGTAAGGGGTGTCTCCAGTAGGGAGGAGGTGAATCTGACATTTATGACATTAGCGCCAAAAAGTGTCCCCCTCAAGTTAAAAGTTGACGTGTTTCGGCATTTCTTTCTAATATGTCCCATTTTTGAAATATTAAGGGTGGGTCCTTTTCAAATGAACACAGTGTATATATATTTTTTATATTGTAAGTTTTATTTATCACACAGATACCAAAATTACCTGTATTTTTTTTAATCCCTAGACAGATGACAATAGTTAAATGTTAGCCGATTTACAATTTGATTTTTTTCTAATTTTCCTTTTAGAAATAAAATTAGTTGCACCCTTCAAATAAATATCTGTAATATTTCTTTATCTAACTTCCATAGGTAACAAAGCCCTGAGAACTGGATTTGTTAACTCCAAATTTTAATATCAGTTATAGGCAAGAACCATTCGCTAATAAATTTTCAATTTTTTTAACGCCCAACGCCCAGAGTTTAAATATGTTTCAAGCTTTCTATTTTTGGATCATCTGACAGTTGTAGATAATATACTTACAAATAATAATAAAAATATTTTTCACTTTCTACGTTGATATGTTCAAAAAAATTTTGATAAAATAAAGGAAATACAAATAAAACACCCAATTTCATAAAAATATATAATTATCACAAATATTAACAAATTCTACAAATTTATGAATGACAAAAGTACAAAAATATCTTTTCTCAAAACACTTTTGGCAAAATGAAGTATCTAACTTTGTTGCGATATCTATCCCACGCTGGTCCATATTTCTGTTTGCAATGACGGTTATCTCTTTGTGAACGATGTACCAGAATTAAGATTGTCAGTAGTATCGGAAGCGATGGCAATATGCCAAATACAAAAGGTACCCATGAAAGGTGCATTATTATATCACCCAAATAATTTGGATGCCGAACAATACCCCAACAACCAGAAGCCAACAATTTTTTTCCTCGAGTTGTTGGTATTGTTTCCAAATCTAAAATTAAGTTTCCAATTATTTGAAATACTTATACCTACCCGGGTTATCATTTTGCTATGGTATAGTAAAAAATGGTATAATGGTACATTTAGGCACTTACTTGCTAAATCAAGACTATAAGGATTCTTCCTGAAGGTATCTTTTTGATTATTGCTTTTTCTGTATAAAAATAATCCAGCGGCATAAACCAAAGCAGCCAGTTCCAACTTCCAAGTGGCAAGTTCCACGTTATTATCCACCACATATTTAACCAATAGAGCATTGAAAAATGGAGATGTGCAATATGACATTGCCAATAAATACCCAAAACCTTCTTGTTGGTGAGTAAAAGAGGTTAACCATGAGGATTCAAAGATGAGTGAATCTAAGAAATAATAGGCATGCAAAATAATGAAAACAAGTAAAGTTGGCTGAATGGATAGAAGTTTATTTATTGGAGTGATTGTGAAGGTGCTGTCTGAATTTTCAATTCTATATTGAGGGACGAGATGATTATAGACCAATGCCAGATCTAAAAGAACCTGAAAATTGAAATATATTTTATGTTTTAGTAAAGAAAACTGTTATTATAATAAATTATTATTTATATAAGTAAAATCTGATTAAATTTGAAAGGTATCAATTTCCTGTGTCAGACGAAAACGATACACAGCCATTATCAAAACTTGTTGTCACTTTAACCTCAAGAAAGTTTTCGTCAAAATATAATAATGATAATCAAGAAATATTGTAGGTATTTTACTCAAGTAAATTGTGCTTATACTCACCGTTCCGATAAGAGATGCTCGAAAGAATAGCAGCTTCAAATCAACAATAGAAAATAATCTAGGATTTACTTCTCTCCCAATAAAAAAACCATACAATCCACTATTTCCTACAGTGAATGTATTGAGAGCACTAACTGGAACATAAAAGCTTCTAATATGGGCTAAAACAGAGACACCAATACCCAGCACAATAGAACAAACTAAAAATTGAAAGATATGGTCTACCAAATAACTAGCAGCATCGATTTTTTTAAATTGTAGCCCAGCAGATATTGTGATTAATATTATAAAACTAAGTGATCCATTCAAAATGTATTCGAATTTACCACTTTTATTAGGGGGACCGTTTAGTTTGGCACCACCTGCTGGTATAGCTGACAAAATTGCTAGCAGTGTATAATATGCTGCAATTCCAAGATATGATTTAGCGTCAAAATAAGTAGAAAACGATTTTAAAGCATCCAATTTTGATAAATTGGAAAAAGAAGAGTGAGTTTGTGTACAAAAAGTATAAAATGTTAACACAGTCAAAGGTACTGCTGGAATTAATAATAGGGCACCATATATTCCTCCGAATTCGATAAATTTTATATGTCTTGCATATTCGTTCAGTTTATCTCTTTGTTGTTGATCTCCCAATCGTTTGATGACAGTTACAGAATCAAAATTTTTCTCAATTTCCTTATTTTGGGATGATCTTGTAAATTGTCGAATAGCACCAGATTTTTTCACATCCTGAAAATATATAGCAACACGCAAATTAACAATCAAGATTGAAACAATGCAAAAAAAGTCAACATAAAATAATTAAAAAGTGGAAAATAATAAATAGATTTCTTACACTTGCCTCAACTTCTTTATTTTCTTTATCAATACGTCTAGTTCTGCCTCGAACTGCAGCTTTCGGTTTTTCTTTAATTTCTTGGACATTTTCAGCATTATTTGAATCAGTGACAGTATCAACAATATTTTTTGGTTTTCTAGGTCGAACATCTTTAGTTACTTGAAAAATTAAAAATTATTTTTAAATTGTTGAAACAGATTTTAAAATGTGATAATTTTCCTAATAATGTTAAAAACTATGATAACATTCATTTGGAATAAAAAGTGCATTGTCTAAAAAATTAATTACACACAATTTGATTAGATAATCATTATTCAATATAATGAAAGGTAGGATTATCTTAATATTTACTTCCCAAAATGAACAAAGGAAACTATAGGTGTGAGGTATAAAATAATTAATACAAGCATATGCAAATTGAAAAGATGAAATAAATACCTTCTTCCTTATTATTTCTTGGTGTACTTGGAATATATGTTGAAGTTATGGGTACACGAGAAGCAGTTTCAACTCTTGCAGTACTTCTTATTACTCTACTTGCAGTTCTAGTCCAAGTAGGAATTCTCGATGTTGTCTCCAATTTAGTTCTTGTAGGACTTGTTCTACTAGAACTCCTTTGTCGAGCGGGACTCTTTTTAAGAGTTGACTCGGTTGCAGTTTTATCTGCAACAGCTTTTGCAGCTTTCTTTCCTCTACCTGCCATTCTAAAATTGGAAGTTTAAACGGCTTTAATCGAGTTTTGACAAGTAAACAAAAATGCGCGTAGTCAAGGTTATACTATATAATTAGTCATGGATAGCTATTAATTTTAGAAGTATTTACTGTTTACGACATTTCAGCCAATGCAATAAATTACAATTTACACTTACCTTAATTAAATCATAATAGTTATTTATGCAAGAAGTGCATAAAGTGGTGCGTCAATTCCATGAGTGAGAAAAAAGACACTTTATGCATATGTTGCATACACTATTTTTTCTACAATCAAGCAAAAGCTAAAAAATGTGTTATTTAGGTTGCTCTAAATGGACTAAAAATGGCGTCGATTTGAATGTTTATGTTTGTCATGATGACAAAACGCTAAGTAAAATGTCAGATGAGTGCAATCTGCAGAGCCATTAGCGGAAATATTTAAAATTAGCGTTAAAAAAACTACTTTATCTCACTGTAATGTCACTTTATCTCACTCTAATGTCACTTTTTTAAACTGTAACAAATACATATTTTATGTACGAAAATCGATTTAAAAAACGCCACTTTTATTAATGATTGTAGAAAAAATAATATATTTTACATTTCACTACATAACCCCTTCAGTTGCCATGGGTACAATTGTACCCCTTGAAATTAAGAATCCTCAAACCATCTTCAAATATTCAATTGATGTAGTCGTTTTAACGGAAACTGTACATCTAATTTTATCTCCTATACATAGATGGCCATAACAGTGTCATCGTTTTGACTGACGTTCAAATCGTTAAAGTGTCAGAGTAATGTGTTATCTATGGTCAGAGTATTCATGTTAGCGACAGTCGAAGTGTCATAAAAATTGAAGGGTCTACATCTGTACCCAAAAACACGAGTGGGATTTTATTTTTAGTTGGTAATTTTTTTTTTCTTATTATTATTTAGATCACTATGGCTTCAAATCGATGGAATAGGCCATTTTTAACTGAGGAAGAACTACTGCAGGAATTGGAAACTGGCACATCAGATTTAGAGTGTTTGAGTGACGACGCAGATGATGGTGTCGAGGATGTGGTAATTAGAGCAAGGATACAGGACCAAGAAGGGCAGATCTTTATTATTTTCCACAAATCTAACGCAAAAGGATAGTTGAATTGTACCACCAATATCGGTAGTTTCATCACACAGAATACTAAAAAATTTGGCTTCATTAACTCTTATCACCAGCTTTTCTAAAATAATAGTATTGAATGTAGAAACTATTTCATTTTGAATTAGCCAACTGATGTAAGTCGCATTTTCTCCGGCAGTTTTCAAATGATTGGCCAAAATTTGATCTCCTGCCTCAACACTGAATTTTAAAAGAGACCTAAAGTTTCCTTCTTCAAAATCGCGATGGCCTCTGAAAGACTGACCTGTTTTAGCAAGAAAAATTGCGGTCTTAATAATGGATTTCAAGGTTTCTCTATTTTTTATATTTGAGATTTTCTTCCTTTGTCAAGCATCAACCAGATATTGTCTTTTTCTCCAGTATGAGTTGCAAGAGAATTAGCTGCTTTTTCTAAACATTTTTTATGATACAGGCTGCCAGAATGTTTTTTTAAATCTTCCTTTCCATTTTCGAAATGGTGCCTTAATTAATTTTCCTGCGCTTGATCCTTGTTGTCCAACAACAGTAGAAAATAACGCACATACCAGCCAATTCCAGTCCGTCATCCAATGAATTTGAAACTTCAAATTTCTGGGACCGGAAGATGGAAACTTGAATTTAGAATCAAGTCTTTTCTAAAAGCCTTTTCTTCGTAGCATCATCTACCTGTGAAAACAAATAAGAGACCCATTTTGTTTTGAAACAATAATTAAAAAATGTAACTAGCCCTAATTTTGTTTATTTGAGTAAATATCGTACACTTTTGTTATAGGTTAGGAAAATGGCTCATCGAGGACGTATATTTAGGAAAACAAGTTAAAAGCCCAAATCAACATTGATAATTGACTATAATCCTTTACTATTTACTAGGTAATTAAAGGGCTTCTCTATTTTTGCATACCTATTCCAATATTTTCTGTTTTTATTTATGTACTTACCGATTTACAGAAATCAAAACCAAAATCAAAATCATAGCGGTATTCTACCGGCTGCTGTGTCTGCTGTGTTTCACAGGTGGAAGTGGAAGCTATTTCTTCATCCTCATTATGGATTTTGGGGCCCTGTAAAAACACAAGAAATATAAACTTTCCTTGGTATGGCTAAACACCCAAAAGTTTGATCAAAATCATTACGCCACAAATATCATAATATATGAAACCTACTTTCAAAATAAAATAATAATTAAAAATAAACTCACCTCACTTGTTAAGTCTGGATTCAATTTTGGCCTTTTTGTAACGAATTTCTCCATCACAAGCAACAGAAGAGTACTTTGACTAATTATTAATAAGTAATTAATCTCACGAATCACGATACAATGCTTCTGCGTAGGCAAAGCGTACGAGAACGCCAGTTTATGTAAATAAGAATCCTGTTCTGTGATTTACCTAAAGTTTCAACCCGAGTCACAACACAAAACCAACGCACTATTGGCTAAACTATTTGGCCGGTAACGATGTTGCCAGGCTTACTGGTTTAGACTTATTTTCGACTCATAATATGAAAAATCGATTTAAAATGTTAATTTAATATGTGAACCTTAATTTTTTCGCCAGGCCCTGGAGGGGGGGAAGGGGGATTTAAATCCCAAACCCCCCTCGGTGCGCCACCTGACTCACCATTTAAGTTTCCCTCAATAAAATATATGGTCCAACAATATGGTCACCAAAAATGCCACACCGGACGTTTAATTTTTGTGGTGTTTGACTATAAAACTCCCGCATTACGTGTGGGTCATTTTCTGCCAAATATCTACAACTATGTCTAATAGAAATCTTTATTAACATAAATTGTACTGCACATTTTTATATTGTAAGTTATTAGCACAAACCAATTGTCCTGCTCATGATCTATGAGCATCAATTAGATCACGGCATATGCCGCTACGCCGATGTTAAGGCTCCACTATAACTCCAATATTCACCAGGTATCCCTCGATTATGGCTCCTTGCATGTAGCATAATCCATAAGTTTTGGCTGTAAATGATATATAATCAAAACGTCCGAACTAAACAGCTAGCATTCCCTCAGAGATTGTGTTGTAATGTCTCTGAAAAGCTTGCGAAAAACAGAGTCACATGTTAAAGGTTCGATTTAAGTTTGGTCAGCAAAAATAAAATAAAAGTATAAATAAAATTGTAATTCTTGGTAATGTTAAAATCACCGCTATGCTAATATTAAAATATCTATATATGTACACCCATGTGCCCTCCTTTCATCCTTATTTACATCGCATACACCCTCTTTCATCCTTCTTCACTCATTCGTTCCTAAGCTATGATTTATGATTACAAAATTTACACGATTTACAAAATTTACAGTATTTACATGGTTTCGTATTTAGTTGATACTAAGCTCTATTGGGAGGTTTGCGTGCAAGAGTTTGTACCCTTGGTACTTTCTTGCGCGTTGACTTTTCATTGTCTCCTTAATACTATCCGGGAGGCAATAGTTAAAATATTTCACCGTCAGAGCGTGAATATGCTCCTTGATATAAGGTATGTCGGCTTGTTTGTGTATCGTTGAATTTTTCGGGAGTCTATTAAAAGCTCCTTTCCATACCGCCATTCTTATGCATTTGTTCTGCACAACTTGCATATTCTCATATTGAAATTTGTTAGTTTCCCAGAATATCGGGTAGCCGTATGTCATTGTCGGTCGAATAACTTGTCTGTATAAAAGTAGTTTATTCTCAATCGAGAGACGGCTATTTCGATAGATCAATGGATACAGCTGCCGCATTGCCAGTTTGGCTTTTGAAACTTGTGAGTTAATATGCAAGTTGTGCAGTGTATTATGTTGGATGGTATATTAGATTAGATTAGATTAGAATTGGAGTGGCTCTTTGTCCTATCCCACTGCGACCTTTGCAGATCTATTGTGGTCCTCCGTCATATTTAGAGCTCGATATCTAGCTTTATTCTGAATTTACTATTTGGACCCTTACTTTGTGGAATCTACTCATATTAATATTATAAATGAAACTAACTGTTTCTAATTAATTCCACTATTTAATTACAAAATTTATGAAAATTATTAAAGGATATTGACATATCATCGTCAGAATGACAGAAGTTACATTTTATGTGATACCTACTTGATGTTTAATATTTTGGCTAGACCAAATAGTAAGTGACCTATCTTGTGATTGACTTAATATATATGAATAGAAAAAAGAAGAAGATATGATTTTACAAATATTAAAGCTTAGGTATTATTAGCCCTATGGGGATATCCTGGATATCTTTTTCCCATTTAAGATCAGTATAACTGTGCAATGATATAGAAAACCAAGGAAAACTATATCTGCTGATCTTTACAATAGTTACTTAAGAAGACAATTTAATAGTGGAGAGCTCCCTAGATTTATCTGTTCATTGACAACTTCATATTGTGGGTCTCTTAAGTGTCTTCTTATTTCTAGTTCTTCAAGGAAATCTAGTTCTTGTTTCTTATCACAAATATGCAGTACTTCTAGTTCTGTGTTAGGTGTTAATGACTGTTTTGTGTCAAGAAGGTGTTTTGCGTAATGTGATTTATCTGGCTGTTTTAATATGTATGCTCGTGAGTGTTCATTGTATCTAATTTCAAAATTTCGAATTGTTTGACCAATATAGACAGCATTACATTCTGTAACTTCTGTCATTCTGACGATGATATGTCAATATCGAAATAATTATCAATATCCTTTAATAATTTTCATAAATTTTGTAATTAAATAGTGGAATTAATTAGAAACAGTTAGTTTCATTTATAATATTAGCTTTATTCTTTTTATTAGACCTATTAGCCTGGATACCGCCTCCTTTGCGTAGCTCTCTGCCCTCGGTTTTTCTTCTCCGAATAGGTGAAACCGCACCCTTGCTAGGCCTTCGCACTCGCAGAGTAAGTGCTCCGCGGTTTCGTCTTCTTCCTGGCATAACCTACATAGGCTGTCATCTGCTAGGCCAATTGTGTGCATATGCTTCCTTAGCCTACAATGCCCTGTCAGCATTCCCACCATCATCCTCGTCGTTTCTCGACTTTGACATAGTAGGTCGCGTGACAGTCTGACCGAAGGGCTTTTAAGGAATAGCTTAGCGTGCCTTTGCCCCGGAGTTTCATGCCACCAGCGCAACGCCTGGTTGTTTATCCATTGGTGGATGCTCTCCTTGGTGAGGCATTTAGCAATTCCGCAGGAAGGTTCTGGCCCTATCATGACCTCCGTCGCTCCCTGCTTGGCTAATTCATCGGCCTTTTCATTGCCTTTTATTCCTTGATGGCCTGGCATCCAGGCTAGGGTCACTCTATTATGACTACCTAGTCTGTTGAGTGCCTTGCGACACTCCCACACCAGATTTGACGTCGTCCGATATGAGCTTATCGCTTTTAGTGTTGCTTGGCTATCGGAGTAGATGACGATTCTTTGGCTATCTACCTCCCGTCTCATCAACTCTTCTGCACAGCATTGCACCGCCATTACCTCTGCCTGAAAGACAGTGGCATGTTTCCCAAGGCTTAGAGAGATCGTGATCTTCTCTTGTACCCCGTATATTCCGGCTCCTACTCCAGAGTCTGTTTTAGAGCCATCAGTGTACCAGTTGAGATTCGCTATTATAGGAGGCCCTGTATCCCAGTCCTTTCTATCTGGAATGATTACTGTGTATTCATTTTTAAAACTATATTGTGGGGCAATCTGATCCATTGGCATTCCCAGTATTGGATCTGCCTTTATTTCTTCATATAGCTTTTTGTAGACCTTACCTTGTCCTTGACTTATCGGAGGAGGCCCCTGTAATAATCTGTGACTTACAGATCTTGCATTTCCCTGAGCGAAGATATGCAGTGGTGGCAGGTTCAGTATTACCTCCAGGGCTGCAGTCGGCGTCGTTCTCATGGCCCCTGTGATACTTAGGCAAGCTTGCCTTTGGATACCACTTAACTGCCTTTGCGCCCCAATCTGCAGTGTCCTGGGCCACCAGACTACTGATCCATAGGTTATCATTGGCCTCACGACCTGTATATAACCATTTGTTAGGATTCAATCCCCAATTCTTCCCACACATCTGCCTACACCTTCCGAGAGCGATTCTGGCCTTGTGCGTGGTTTTTTCGATGTGAGAATTCCATGTAAGCTTCTGGTCAAAGATTACCCCTGGGTACTTAACTTCTTTAGCAAATGGAATTTCCACTCCGTTAATTTGTGGCTTTTGTAGACCTTGCAAATTTCTCTTTTTTGTAAACGGTACCAGTGTAGTTTTGTGAGGGTTCACTGCCAGTTCCTCCTCCCTACACCAGCCACTTACTATATTAAGCGCCATTTGGGTGCGCTCTGATATCGTGTTTGGAAACCGTCCTCTTATGACGACAGCAAGATCGTCCGCATACCCTAGGCACTGAATACCTTCATCGGACAGCCGTACTAGAAGAGTATCTACAAGAATCGCCCACAAAAGGCGATAACACGCCTCCCTGAGGGCAACCCCTCCCCACCCCCGCCGTGATGGTTGCCTTTCCCAGGGTGGATGTGATTATCCTATTCCCTAGATTGACTGCAAGCCACCTGCAGATGATGGGTTCGATCCCTCTTCTTTCCATACACCTGGTTATAGATATTGGAGACGCATTATTGAATGCTCCCTCTATATCCAGAAAAGTAGCTACTGCTATTTCCTTGTCATCGATCGACTTGGAAAGTAGCCTGTTTAAGTCATCCAGAGCCAAGTCTGTTGACTTGCCTTGTTGGTAGGCATACTGACGCTCGCTTAGAGGGCGAATTGTCAGAGCGTTGTCCTTTATGTACCTATCTACTAGCTTTTCCAAAGTCTTAACCAGGAAGGACGTTAGGCTAATTGGTCTATATGATTGGGGCGTTTGGTCTGATATTCTACCTACTTTCGGAATGTAGATGACCTTCACCTTCCTCCATATTACCGGAGTATATTTCCAAGCTAGGCTAGCCTTGAAGATCTTACTTAGTTGCGGCACTAATGCCTCTTTACCCTTCTGCAGTAGGACTGGATAGATTCCATCCTCTCCCGGTGATTTAAATAAGGGTTGGAATTCATCTATCGCCCATCTTATTTTATCTGGTCTTGTAATAGCAGTGGCAATTTGCCAGTCTTCCCGACTGGGTCTACCTACCTCTTGGAGATTTCTGGCTACCTCCTGCCGACCTAGATACATGATAGCTCCTGGCAAGTGTGCTCTTGTCAGCAACTCCAAGCTTTCCTGAGCCGTTTCTGCATAGTTCCCGTCCGTTTTCTTCAGGAGACTCACCTTTTCATTGGAGCCTTCTTTGGCCAGAACTTTGTGGATTCGGGCGCATTCTGTGGTCTCTGTAATTTCCTCACAGAACCTTCTCCATGAGTCCCTTTTGGCCTTCCGGATCTCCTTATTATAGTGAGTAAGCTTACTCCTGTACAGGTCCCAGTTTTGGTTGAGCTTAGCTTTATTGAATAGCCTTCTTACCTCGGTTCTTAATCCCTCTAGGTAATTATTCCACGAAACTGTGTTCCCTTTGCGTTGCCTTGTTCGTTCTGGACAGTTCACTCGATAGGCATTCAACATTGCCTCGTTAACCTGGTCAACTGCCACTTCTAGGCTTTATTTCCCTTTAATAGTGACTGTCCCTTCCTTAAGTGACTCTCTGAGGGATTCATCATATCCATGGATGGTATATCCTAGATATTTTACGGAAGATTTCGGTTCTATTTGGGATTGTTGAATTCTCAGCTTTTTTCAGCCTTTAAGGACCATATATTCCGTTTTGGAGGTATTGAGCACCAGCTTATTTTTAACAAGATACGGAATTATTTTGTGATTAAGGTGTTTTTCCACTTTATTAAGAGCAAAGTCCGCTGTCCTCGCTGTTTGACCAAACAAACGTCATCCGCGTAAAGCGCAGTCAGCAGGGAGCTGCTTTGGAAACTGAAATTCTTCAGTACTCATGTTTATTGTCTCGGGCTGAGCTACGTCCACTGATATGCTATTTATGTCTTCTACTGGATTATGAAGTTTAAGTGGTTTGCCCGTTATTTTTTTACCCTTACCGGCTTGCAGGTTATATTGGGAAACGAACGCATCTTCTTCCGTTATGGAATCTTTATTCGTGAGTGAAGACGGACGGAAACGTTGTGAGTTTGGTGGAATTTCATCACTCCAGTTCTTAGATGTGGGAGCGGTGTGTACTTCTGCCTGCGCTAAGTGAACGATTTTCTGATTATTCACTGGACCTTCCGGCGACGAGGAGCGTGAAGCTTGCTCTACTTCTAGTTCCATATCTTGCGGGGAGAAATTGGAGTCGTTCGCATTATCTGTGTAGAATTTGATATTTTCTATACAGTATTGGTTTTGTCTTTCTGTACACTTTTCTACTTGAACAGATGTATGGAAGTCTGTTGAAGTGTTTTCGAAAGTAAATTCGTCGAGCTTCTCTGCTAGAGTCACTCTCGAAGTTGTAGAATCGCTACGAAGGCTGTTCTTTGAGTTTGTTGTGTCTTCTATACACTTTTCCTTACTTTCGATGTACTTTTTCGATGAATTATCCTTGGCATTCATTAATTAATAGTAGTAGGAGTATTATTATCCTCAGTTGTAGTATTAGAGGCAGAAGTAGAGGAGCTGTCGTCTTTCTCTACATCTTTTATATTCTGATGGCGAGAGAAGAAGTTTTTGAAAAAGTGTATGGAATTGGACTTTCTATACACTTTTTCTCTGTGGATTCTATACTCTTTTCAAAGTGTTTCTGGCTTTCTGTACATTTGTTGTTTGTGTTTTCTGTACACTTTCTATACACCTTTTATTCCCTTTTTCGGGTAGAACTTTACATTTTGGTTTTGATTTAGCTGGTGAGGTCTTGTTAGTAGTTAGCCCTTGCCATTTGATGTTTTTAAACCGGTCCCTCGTTTTAGTATTAACCCCGAAGGACCTGCGTTTTTTGGCTTTCTTTATTAAAGAGGTTTTTCTCCTACCTTTTTTCTCTTCCGGTGATTGTGGCTGGAAGACACTTTCCTTTTCCTTGATGTTATACAGGAGGTGTAGATTTTCTCTCTGCCAGTGTGTAGGTGATAATTTAATGAAGTCTGAAGAATCTTCTTTCGACGGTTCAGGCAGTGGTGGATTTACCACCAGGCTGAGTAGGCTGGAGCCTAGGGCTGCAGATTTTAGGGGCGGCAAATTTGGAACCAGCATTTTTATGTCTCACAAAAAAAATGTTGTTAGGTCCACACAAACAATTCAATATGTAGGGAAGCGTGGGGCACGGACTAGTGATGAGTAAATTCCGTCTTGGTCTTGCGATTTTGCAATACCAAGACCAAGACCAAGATCATACATACACTAGCAAGACCAAGACCGAATGAACAAGAACAAGACCAAAACCAAGACAGAGAATGCAAGACCAAGACCAAAGTGCAAGACTGAACTAAAAATTACAGCTTTCGTTTTAAATAGGATATAGGAGAATATTTTTCTCAACTTTAATATATGTTTGCGACGAAAGGAAACATTTTGTGTGTTTAAGATTTCTAGATATGAATTGTTGATCAATTTATACCTATCAAAAGACTCGAAAATGTTCCAAAACAACGTATGTAGTAAGTAACAAACAATTTGAGCAAAACCAAGACCAAGACTGAGTACGCAAGACCAAGATTTCAAGTATTTGAGCAAGTCCAAGACCGAAAACAAGTCTAAATATGCAAGACCAGGACCGGACAAGCAAGACCTAGACCGTTACCAAGACTGTCTTGGTTCTTGCTTTGCTCATCACTAAGCACGGATGACTTCATAAATATGTCTTTGCTACTCCCATTCTTCAATGCCATCATTATAAATGCAAGACTCGTATCCATTACGACATTCACCAATTTTGATAAACCGGAATCTGGACCATTGAAAAGATCTTCTTTTCTGCGGAAACAGAATTTGCAAAACGTTTATGCTAACTTGTATTTAGCTGTTCGCATATAGCTCTATGTTCACCAGCAACGGCAGTTGAGAAAAGCTTTCTTTACTGGAAACGAGTGAGAAATTGTCTAAGATCTACCTTTAGCCAAGAAAACCAAAACGTCTTGGCTTTGTTGTACAAAATGGTATTATGAGACTTTTATACCTGCTGTGATGGAACTTTAAGTAAGCATTGTAGAGGTCGGTAGGGGCGGCAAAATTTGAATAGCCCACTGGCGGCATTGGGTTCATTGGGTTCAGGGTGTATTCTGTCGGCTCTCCAGCACAGCCTAACTCCGCCGGGTCATCAGGGAGTTTGAGCCTAACTCCCCTGATGGTTCTGTTGTTTTTGACTACTTTAAACTTTTTTAAAAGTTTGTTTTTGTGGTGTTTTACTGTTTGTGAATGTTTTTAATGACTTAAGATACAAGCAATTAACACAGAATCGGAAAAAAAAGAGATAAGACAATAATGACGTCTGTTCAACACGGCTATCAAATTGGAACTCACAACTATGTCTGTTTACTCCACCATTTAAGGCAAATGAACATTCGTCGGAAAAACAGATACTGTACAATAAAGCTGAAGTGTTGTGCAGTCGTTCACTCATCAATTCACAAAACTGTAGACGCCGGTCGCAATCGTCTTCATGTAGCTCTTGGACTAATTTATTTTTGTAAGGATGGAATTTGTGTTTATGTTAAATTCTGAAAACACTGGTGCGAGATATACCTACTGCACTAGAAATTTGTTATATTGACTGTTCTTCTTCTAACGTAAGTTGTCCTAAAACGGAAACTTCCATATAGCCTCGTTGTTAACTACTCGTTGTAGTTGGTGTTTTTTTATTGGCAATTGATCCTGTTTCAAAATTTTCTTGCATTAATTCAGTTACGTACTTATGTGTGGAATTTTTCCGGGATGAGCAGCATTATTTTATCATAAAAGTGATGCCTTCAGAATTATGTGGGGTGAATAGTTTTCATTGAATTCCTCTGTATAATGATAATGTGTCGTAAGTCTTTAATCTTTTTAAATAATTATGATCAATTTATTACTTTATTCAATTTTCCCTTTTAAAAAGTATCGTATAATGTCAGATGTTTTGAAATGTTATTCTTACGACTTGTAGTTGTAAAGAGATAACGTACTTAGTATAATATGTTTTTGATTTTATTGAATATTTTTTTCAGATGATAAGAGAGTTTAGTAATATATTCTACGTAAATAACTATTTGTGTAACTAGGGAGGGACGTGCTAATTTTTCATCCAGTTTGCAAGAGGAGAAAAGAAAAATAAGTTTTTTAGTTACAAAATGTACCTCTCAGTTTTTGTCAAAATTTTCTGAGCTACATCTTATTGTAGTTTATTTAATGCACGCTCTCTAGATATTTATTAATATTCTTACCTTTTAACCTGCATTTTTGAGGTAGTCAGGTGTCAATAATTTATGTCGAACATTTTTGAATTTAAAATAATTAAGAGGAAAGTGGTCCACGGGGAATAAATAAAATGGAATTGTTCCGCCTAAATTGATAAAATGCGAGTACCTACCTATTTCAATGTCAAAATAAAGTAAATACGAGTTAAATATCTATTAGCAAAGTTGTAACAATTTCAGTCGTAATTACATTTGCGTATATATGCAAAAATTAAAACTATAGTCTGTTTCTTATTGTCTGACAGCACGCGAAAAGGTCACAGATGCTAGTCAGGTAGTAAACCATAAGCGTCACCGTTCATCTACGGAATTTATTTGACATAATTCTAAGAATGGTGAAGGAGGACGAGAATTTGCCTGACATAGGGCGAAAAACTTTGTGGAAAATATTACACAAATTAAATTTTACTTGGGAGAAGCAAAGTTGCAAATCAGTGCTAATCGACAACGAAGAAATAATATGTTGGAGACGCCAGTATTTACGAGATATCCGAAAATATAGACAGGAGGGAAGACAAATCTATTATCTAGATGAGACATGGCTCAATGAAGGACATTCAGTAAAAAAAATATGGCAGGACAAAAGTATTCAAACCAGTCGTCAAGCTTTCATAGAAGGTTTATCTACTGGACTGAAAACTCCTATCGGTAAAGGTCGTCGACTAATAATAACGCATATTGGATGCAATCAAGGGTTCGTTGAAGGTGGTTTACTGGAGTTTCAGTCAACATCAACCAAAGACTATCATGACGAAATGACTGCAGATGTTTTTGAGGAGTATTTTACACAAATGGTCGAATTAATTCCAAATAATGCTGTAATCGTTATGGACAATGCCACTTATCATTCGCGATTAACAGAAAATCTTCCATCTACCTCTTGGAGAAAAGCTGATATTAGAAACTGGTTAATCGTAAAATATATACCATTTGAAGATGATATGTTGAAAAAAGAACTTTTAAAGGTTGCTTCAGATCACAAGCTACAATTTAAAAAGTTTGTTATTGATGAAATAGCCAATAATCGTGGGATAACAGTGCTTCGTTTGCCGCCATACCATTGTGAATTAAATGCGATAGAGTTAATATGGGCCCAAATGAAAGGTTATGTAGCTAGACATAATAAAACATTTAAAATGAAAGATGTTCGTGAACACATGAAGTACCCATTGACAACAATAACTGAAGAGAACTGGAGAGATGCTGTGAATCATGTAATTGAAGAGGAAGAGAAAATGTGGGTTTTAGATAACCTCATAGAACAAACTATAGAACCGATAGTGATCTCTCTCGACGAGTCTTCGGATGATTTTTGTATGGCCAGCGAAGAGGATGATACTATAGATTGAATTTTATATTTCCTATAAATGGTATGTTTACTTTACTTAATATACATTAATTCATTGTTAATAAATTTGAATTATGAAAATTAAACTATATTTTCTTTAATTAATTTAATTTAATAAAAATGTAACTTGTTAATAGGCCTAAACGAATGAATTTTATTTCAACTGTAATGTTGACCGAATCTAATTAAATAAGCAAAATGAACTAATATCGTAATCTCCACCACTGCCGCAATGTTTATCGTTTAGGGCATTGTTCAGTTTTATTACCATATTGTATTTTGAGCTGAAACAGGGATGTACAGATAACCAATACAGACACCTACTTGTTTTGCGTTAGAATTTTAGTATTTACCTGTAAAATTCTTAGGATCACTCTGTAAGAGATAATTTTCTATTTGAATATTTAATGAGGCTACTGTACTGTCAGACATTAAGAAATAAACTTATAAATCGCCTTAAACAGCAGTAATAGATGCAAGGGAGGCCACAGGGAAAAATTAATACCGTTTGCCATTTCTAAAAATAAGAATTTTAAATGCTTTAAGTTTATGTAGATATACAATCTTTATTTTGTGAATTTTCATTTAAATGTTTAATTACGACTATAGTGAGTTAATTGGTAGAGGTTTTTCTTTGACGGATTACGTTTTTGCGTGAATTTGTTAGTTTGTCCCCTTTATTAGCGAATTATTGGAACCGCTACTGTAAAATATTGAGTAACATACAAGTCTCGTCAGATATCAGAAGAAGAAAAATGATATGAAGCGGTTTTCGAAATCAGTTTTATAAACGAAAATCCGGCGAAGGCATATTTTAAAAAAAGTTCTTGTGTGAGCATGTACGACCGAAAATTGGAAAAAACAGCAAGTGTCAGTATAATCGAAGATCCTAAGGCCGAGTCTTGGAGGGTAGAACCCTCATCTGCTGCAAAAAATACTAGAAATTTCATCAGAGAAATTGTTGACAATTTGGATTTGCAACCTAATCCTGATAAAACTGTTATAGCGTTATCAATAGGTCAGTATATATTATTTGGTAACTGATTATTATAAGTAAGTAGCTTATGCTGTAAATAAAACATTTTCTCTGGAAATCAAATGTACGCAAATATTTAAATCTTCATAATTATTAAATTTGTATCCTAGATTTATATTTATATAAATAATTTTACTGTTTCTGCCGGGAACTATTCTCAAAAGCATAAATCTTCGTATTTTATCCAATTTAAATGTAGTTTATATATCAACTGCTATTACCTACTTTCTTTAACAATTCCATTGAAAACTTGAGCCATTCCATAAAACATTATAAAATATTCGATAAGAAAATGAATCACATTCAAATAAATATTATTATTGGCCATACCAATGCACAAAATGATTATTTTCTTTGCCAAATGTGTTCGTTTGACATTCCATTTGACCAGTGTAAGTAAAAATGACATTAGGTAAGTAGTTTTTTTTTAATCTACGCGCCAATAATCAATGAACAAAGACATGCTTGCAAATCTGTTCTTTAATCATTATGTGACAAGCGCAAGTGCAGCATCCATGTAGAAATGGCGGCAATTCAAAAGTTTCACACTGTATTGATAAAAAATGGCTGGAAATGGGGCAACTATGTGCTAGAAAATACAGGGTGTCCCAAAATTTATCGTTTACAGGCAATATCTCGCTTAATTTTAAAGTTAATCCAATACTGTAAAAACTGTAGTAAATGGCATCAAAATTCCTTCCCAAAGACGTTTCAGAAACTTTATTTCACTTAACAGTCCTTTGGCAGCCACCCCTCACTTTCTATTTTCAAATGGCACCCCCTGTATATTTTCATTGAAAATTGTTTGTCACTCTATTTGGAATACAACGATGTAACATACTTGTTGGTTTTGTATTATTAGTACCAAAAAAATAACATTTTGTAATTTCTAAATTTCCTTTATTAAAATAAAATACAAATAATGAAGAAACAATTACAGTTAGTAGGTATTTAAAATTATTTCCCGCAGATTCCATACAAGCTTCAAAACGTCTTAAAAGCGCTCTTGTGCACGCAGCCTGAATCATAGCTGGTGTGTTTGATATGCTAATTCTTTAGATAACCCCACAAAAAAAGTACAGTGGCGTTAGATCGGGCGAGCGCGGAGGCCAAGCTATAGGTCCTTAAGTACCTATCCATCTGTTGTGAAAATACTGATAGAGATACTCCGCAACGATGCCTGCATTATGAGGTGGAGCACCGTCCTGTTACCAGATCATTGTATTTCGCTCTGCCAAAGGAATGTCTTCCATAAGATCAGGTAATTTGTTTTCAAGAAAATCTAAATACCTGTGACTAGTCAATGTGCCCTCGTAAAAGTATGACCCAATCAAATGACCATTGAATAACCCACACCATACATTTATACCGCAAACCGTTTGAAAACGAGTTGAACGAACCCAGTTAGGATTTTCGTTCGACCAATAATGGGCATTGTGTATTAACTACAAACTACACCATTGTTGTGGAAACGGCTTTCATCACTCCAAAATATTTGATTTAATAGTAAGGGATTGTCGGCAATCATCGATTAGAGATATTAACTATAATCTTCTGTCGAAATCAGTAGGCCTTGAACTAAATGCAATTTAAATGGGTGATATTTGTGTTGCTTCAAACTCCTCTTGCTTATTCCCAGTTCTTCAGCTATACAGAAGTATGAGGATTGATACCAGCATACGCAAGTACATTAATTACATTATCATCAGTTCTCACTGGATATCGGTGCGGTGCACGCTTTTTGTTTGGGAACAAACCGCTGCGCATTTTCCGTTCCAATTTAGGAAACACCATGTGTGATACCTGAGGACGTGGAGGAAAACGTTCTTGGTATAAACGGCCCGCTCGTCGAGCATTTTTCCCGCATTCACCATAAACCGATAAAATGGCATTGTGCTTGTAACAATATTAATAATTTTGAATTCAAATTTATGGATAGTCTAAAAATTTCGGCCTAGGACATTTGGGCGCGGCCGTTTGGACGCGGGACTTTTGGGCGCCTGGACAGTTGGGCGCGAGACCTTTGGGCGCCAGACTTAAATGGTTTATATTGTTGAATGAATGAATATTGTTGAATTTCCCTATTAGAAACTGCAAAAATCGAGTTTTTTTATACCAAATTGCTTGTAACCTTTTAAGAACAATAAAAACCCTTTAACGCAGTTGTTACTTACTAAAATTTCACAGTACAGGCCCATTACAGAAATTAGAAACTGATTATTAATTCACAAAATTTATTTTAAATATATACAACCTATAGGGGAAATGGCAAAATTGATACCCCGGATACTATGGATCCATGGCATAGTTGTTTGAAATACCTCTTAAGATTTGTATAATATTTGCATTTGGGCCGTTAAGATAATCTTCGACCAGTGATTTTATTCTCCTATCAGCCTGGATATACTTTCGTCTTTTTGGAGATGGCTCGTTTCCAGCAACTAAATGTTCATAGGCAACATCTCTGCCTCGTTAGATAGTTTTAAGGTTGCCAATGAATTTCCAAATGGTTGGATGATCCATTAACAGCTGTGATTGCCTCGGCGAGGTTATTTGTCCTATCCGTGTTTGTCAAGACTCGATTGTATACTGACCACATCTCTGGTGAAATATTGCCTGTCGGCGACCATTTCCTCTCCTATTCGGACGTCCAATATAAGAGTCCTCAAACCACTGTAAAAGGGGCTCTAGCTCCTGAGGTAGCACATTTGACAATTCGTCTAGAGCTTCATCCAAATGGTTCGTCAGCAAAAATGATAATGATGTAATCATCCGCGCCTTAAGCGCAAAATCAGCGTCTGTATTGTATCTTCCTAGAAGATGCAACTCTCCCAAATGCTTGCGCATGTTTTTCACCAAATGGAAGAAACATCCCATTATTTCCACATCCGGAAAAGCTGCCTTGAAAGCGTTGATGACTGCCAATTCGAAATCGCAGGAGATTTTCTTCGGGTGTAGGATAGGTTGAAGGCTTTTTAAAAGATCTATTAATTTAGTATGTGTTACTGATTGTTTGTTTGGGAGAAGTGCATAAACTACGGGATGCACTCCACCTCATCTTTTACCCATCTTTTATGACATATACTTGCTAAAGTTCGTTTCAAAGGAGTTGATACCACAGAGCGCCTATAATAAACGGAAAACGGAGGTCGGGTGCCTCAACAATTTTTATCCCTTATTTATGTTTTACAGTGTATCTAGACTAGAAGAAAGAAATTGTGACCAGGCCACCCGGTAATCGGTCAAATAATAATAGGAATTAAGAAGCGAATGAAGCATACGCAGTGAACCAAACGGTCCATAGTCGTAGAACGGGGTTAGGGTTTATTTATGATTTTTGCTTAACGTTTATTATAAATAATGAAAATACAAAGTAATTGTGCACTAAGATTTATATACACACATATTCTTGTAAAAAAATAAAAAAATTATAACAAATTATTGCAGGTGAACATTACTTTAACTATAATATATTGTGTTGATATTTTTAATTTCAATATCTTACATTGGGGAAACCACTTGTGTTGTCCAATTTTGTCTTAATTAATTAGTTATTTATTCTCAGGGTATATGTGAATTCGGTTGTAACGCTCGTCAATAACAGAACGATAAGGTAGACTGATCTGAAGTGAACAAAAGGAACCACATGAAACAAGTTTTTATTCAATAAATCACAACAATACAACAAATACCACAAAATAATAAATGCAAACAGATAATTTAGAAAAATAACAGTTCCAATTATGGATAACCGTGACGTCACTGTTACTAGAGAATCAATTCCAAGAGTTAACCAGACTATAACCTACATAAATATACATAAATTATAATTAATGAAAATTAAATATAAAAATATAACCTTGACCAACGCTTGTTGGTAGAGTCCAAGTTCAATTTGGAAAACGATCTGCCTGTCTCCAGCAACGGAAGAGTCTGTGTGGATTAATGAGGTCCCGGTGATGCCGTTATGACAAGATGTGCTCATATGCTTATTGGATGAACTACTTGAAAGATGCAAATGCGATGATCCATATTCTGATGAAGAGCAGTCCCTGTTATTCTGAACAGATCTCAAGTACGTGAGTGAAGCCTTCGAAGTTAATGGTCCATTTCGGGAAGATAATTTTACCAAATGTTGACTTGGTTTCGTAGTTAAGACCTCCTTTTGGTGGTGATCCGCAGGACTACCCAAATACCCCTCAACTGATTATATCAACCCTTTAACAAACTTCACCGAAACTAGCCCTCGAACACGATTCTATAATCACTTACAGAGGGTTTTTTAAACGAACTTTTTTCACCCAAACGTTATATAAAAATTACTGTCACTTTCTAAAAAAATCTCTATGCCATCTTTCTACACTTAAAATTAAGTAATGATAAACATGTCAATCTACTTTGAAATAACATTCATCAAATTATATTTTCTTATATTAATGAAGTAACTTTGAATTTTGATATTTCTAATAAATAACATTTCAATTATTGACCATTATTATTATCACTACTATCAAATACACAATTCTGTACTGATAGTTATGTTTATCAATACATTTTATAATATTTATTCAATCTTTGATATAGATTGTGGTATTTATTTCTATTATTTGATAGTAACTATTCGTTAATTGATTATTCGTCTAAAGTTTTTCAAAACTATTCTTCGCTCGACAAGAATATTTTGGAGAGATTTACCATAACGTATAAAATTTTACAATTATTATTATTAACTCTCTATTTCTAACTAATTATTAATTTTTCAAGATTTTAATTATGTATGGTTTGTATTAAATTGGTGCAACTGGTTTATATGAAATATTCCGCGTTCTCTATTGGTATCAGGATACATCAACTTATAGCTGTTTATGCCATGGCTGTTTTCTACCACGTATGGACCTTCATATGGTAATTGTAACTTTTTTAAACACAATCCCTTTTTATGTTTTGGTACTCTTAATGCCTTTATTATTACCAGATCTCCTTTTTTGAAAGTTTTCTTATTTTTAAGGGTTTCCAGTTTTCTCTTAATGTACTTATTAGAGTGCTTGAGTTGTCTTTCTCGGGCTGTTTCGATTAACTCCTTATAGTCTATCCTACTACTTGACCATGGTCTATCAGGTTCTACACCCTTGAAAAGTGTGATAGGTGGTATTCCCGTTATGATATTCGAAATGTTGTTGATACATTTTGTAGTTTCTGCCAATCGTTCTTCCCATGTTCGGTTCTCATAATACGTATAAGTATTCTCAAATATTTAATTATTTCTTTAATTCCTCGTTCTGCCGGGTTAGCACATGGATGTCTGACACTTGTAAAGACTTGTCTTATTCCTAAATCCTTCAACCATTTTACAAAATTTTTTTCTTTAAAGTAAGTGGCATTATTCATTTGTTTTGGTTTTCCATAAGTCTCAAAATATTTTCCTGAAGATTCCATAATAGTATTCTTGTTGGTTTTATCACATGAATAGGTGTTAGTGAATTTAGAAAATACATCTATAATCAATACAATATGTTTCTTGCCACTATAACTTGGTATGAGATTTGATATGAAATCAATTGCTATGATATCTAGAGGATTTTCTGCTATAATAGACTTTGGTACATTTTCTTAATGCATATTCTTTTCTTTCGATAACTGACATAATTCGCAGTATTTTATAACGTCTTTTATGATAGTGATATCATTCCTTGCTATAAAATTTTCCCGAAAAATCATGTGTGTTCTTCTAATTCCCAATGGTTGAACTTTAGATGTAGCTTTTCTGCAATTAATTTCGTGAGCTCTTTTGAAATTACGTATAGTTCCTTATTATTCACAGATTAATACAATAATCCATCCTTCTCTAGACATCGTTGTTTACTTTTCTCATTCAATGATCGTTGATCTAGTTTTATTTGTTTAAGTGAAAACAAACCACTATCATATTTCATAATGTTGATTCCTACTTGGAATTCTCTTGTATCTTTTCTTTTTTCTCCATCCATCCTGCTGATTAAATCTGGTACTACGTTTTGTACACCTGGGATATATTTTATTTCGAAGTCGTACTCTTGAAGGAGTAATGCCCATCGATGAATTCTTGCGTTATTTATTTTATTAACCAATATTGTCGTTAAAGCTTGGTTGTCAGTTTCGATTGTGAATTTTCCCCCCAATAGAAAATATCTAAGTTTATTCACACAGTAAATAATGCTGGCGAGTTCTAATTCGCTTATTCCGTAGTTTTTCTCCGCCCTTTTAGTGATCCTGGACACAAATGATATTGGTACATACATGTTATCGTATTCTTGTATTAATACTCCAGCTAGTCTGTTTTTTGATGCATCTGTTTTTAGTATAAATTGTTTGTCGTAATTCGGATGATACACTTTGATGTTCTTAATAAATTCGTCCTTAATTTCATTGAAAGCTTCTTCTTGTCTGCTGGTCCAATTCCATCTTATATTCTTCTTCAATAATTCCATTAGTGGTATTTCTTAATCCGTTAAATTTCCCAACATTCTTTTAAAATAGTTTAGCATCCCAAGGAAACCTCGAAGAGTTTTTAAATTTTTGGGTCTCTTATATTCTTTTATGATCTTTACCCTTTCTGGATCCATTTCGATTCCAACTTCGGTTATTTTATATCCCAGATATACCACTTCCTTTTTCAAAAATTTGCATTTTTGTATGTCAAGTTTCAGACCGTTTTCATCGAGTTCTCTCAGGATTGTCTTGAGATGTTTCATATGTTCCTCTATGCTATTAGAAAAAATCAGTATATCGTCTACATAATGTATTGTGAATTGATCTTATTTGTTCAAAATTTTGTTTAATGCTTTCAATAATGCTGATGCGGCACTTTGTATCCCAAATGGTGTGACTCGAAATTGATATACTTCCCCATTAATTTTAAAACCCACATACTTCCTGCTGTCTGGATGTAATGGTATTAACCAGAAACTGTGTTTCAAGTCCAACTTAGAGAAAACTTTAACTTTACTAATTCTTCCTAAAATTGCTTCAATGGTTAGAGGTGATTCATATTCTGGTATCGTACATTTATTCAAATTTCTTGCATCAAGACATATCCTTATATCTCCATCCTTCTTTCTTACTATTACAACTGGATTGATGTATGAGGTGGTGCTGTGTTCTATTATTTTATCTTTTATTAACTTATTTATAGTCTTCACCATGTCTTCTTGATATTTATAGGGTATTGGGTAACTTCTTTGTTGGAATTGTTGATCTTGTTTCAATTGGATTTTATGTACGTAGTTTTTCGCAATTCGAGATTCTTCACTGATCAAACTTTTATGTTCTTTCAACATTCCTACTACCTTATTTATCCATTCTATTTTTCCATCTATATCCAAATTCCACTCCGGCAAATTATTATTATTTAAATTTATTTCCTCATTGCCATCCAACTTCTTATTTCCACTCCTTTTTCCTTCTATAACAATCTATCTCCTCCATATCATCTTCAATTCCCATATTAAAATTAATATTTTTGTTCTCTTCAAATTCTCCACTTGTTCTCGAAGCATTATTCTTTTCTTCATAATTAAAATTAATTCTTTCTTTATTGAAAATTACGTACTTTTCTTCGTAACTGATGACAACTTCCTTTTCATGTAAAATATCAGACCCCAATAATATGTCACATTCTATATCTTCCACCATCAACAGTTGTATGAAAGTATTATTGTTCTTTAATTTTAGTTCTACTGTTATAGTAGTATCTGAGAAAGTTAGTTTCTTTTGGTTTATGCCAATTAAATTTATTTTTTGAACTTTGATGAGGTTTTTCTTTGACGTTTTTAATTTATTTGCAAAGTTTTTATTAATTAAAGATATTTCCGACCCAGTATCGATCAATATTTTTACTGTTGTATCCTCTACTGAACCATATATGAAAATTAATGTTTCATTATTTTGTTCTAGTTGATCTTGTACCTTGAGAAATTCGCGCGGGTGAATATAGCTGCACCAACTTAACCTACCATACTCACCTTCTAGTGGAAAAACTGCTGTTCCGCACCAGAAGATGACGTATTCGCAACATCATTGTTATTGTTAACCCTATTATAATTATTGTCTCCGTTATCTGTGTCATTATTATTCCTGTCCATACTATTAGTTCTATTGTCCCTATTATCTCTTCTTATAGTGTTAATTCGTCTTATATCTCCGTCTGAATTTATTCTTTGTCTTTGTTGATAGTTATTGTCAGGTTGTTGTCTCCTTTCAGGGTAATTTGCATATCTATTATTGTTACTCCGTTCATTGTTTCTATCATATCTCGTGGTATTATTGTCATTTCTGTTGTTGTAGTTATTGTTAGGATAATTGTTGTTATTATTATTCCAGTTATTGTGTTGTCTTTGTCTGTAATAATTGTTATTACCTCTATTATTGTCATTTGTTCTATTGTCATTTCTCTGGTTATCTCTGTTGTCAGTTCTTTCACTGGTATTTATTGTTCTCTGTACTCTATTTAAATAATCTAATAATGATTGAGAGTTATTAATATTCTGTATGGCTATACCTTGTGTTACATTTACATTAAAATGTCGAGATAAGAAAATAATAATTTCGTTTTCTGAAATCACTGGTTCTAAATATTGAGCTTGAGAGAATATTGAGAGTGCGTAACTACTCATATTGCTACTTCTTTTGCTATCAAATTTTCCAAAATATAATTTTTCCCTCACGTAACCTTGTTCTGTTTCCCCCCAATATTGTTTCAAGAATAATATTTCAAAATCGTTAAAATCATTGGTATTTGTATCATTGCACGTAAACCAGAGCAATGCTTGATTTATCAAATGAGACCTTATTGTCTCCTTCAGATCGTCAATATTCAATGCATTGCTAAGTTTATTTTTGAAAGCAATTGAATGAAAAACTTGATTTTTTCTGATGACCCTATAAGTAGCACATCTTCAGACATATTTGAACAAAAAGCACCTACAATGCGTGGACGAGCTGTGGATGAAACAGACAAGGCAAATCCTCCAGATCAAGTAAATGAATTGTTAGATACAAATGAAAAAGTCACAGAAGATGTTTTTTTTTTATTCGGTTATTTAACGTCGGTCTATTTCTGCGCAACTTAGGCTAATCACCGACGCCGGGAGCACTCTACCCCTAACCGGAAATTTTGCCGAATCCACTAGTGTTCCAACCAGTGGTAGGGATCTTTATCGAGCCCAACATCCATGGACTCGGGACCTCGGTTTTACGTCTCATCCGAAAGACGGCATATCTCCATTATACCTCGTGCTCATTGGTATAATGCCTGCGAGCTGTGATATGCTACTGACCCTAGTAATCTAAAGTGATGCAGGCTGTACGGGCTCTTCGACGGTGTTTCCCCAGTGGTCACCCATCCAAGTACTAACCTCGCTCGACCTTGCTTGGTTGTCATTATCGCATCAGAGGCGTTCCACTACAAAGCTGGGCCGACACAGAAGATGTTGAAGATCTTGTTCATGATTTGGAAAGTCTTTTAGGGGAAGCTTCAGAACCTTTTAATTTACCAACCAAATCAACTGAAGCAGTAGATGACAAACCACCAAATAATGTTGACAAAAGTGCTGATAATGATTTAGGTGAAATTGTAGAACCCAATCCAGATCCAACTGAGACTGAACCAATAGAGAATACATCAGGAGATAACAAAACAGAGGGGAACAATCAAAGAATTGTACCAGAAGCTTCTGAACCAGGAAATAGTTCTACTGTTCACAATGAAGATATTCCTAAAGCTACTGAACTTTCTGTTGATGAGGAGATGAATAATGTCACTCAAGAAAGTGAATCAGTTGTATTGGAAAAAGAGTATGAGGAAGACCAATCATTAGCAGAACCTGATAATTCAGAAAATACTGGCAAAGATAATGAAAACAATGAAGTCACTAATCAACTAGTAGATGAAGACAGTACAGGTAGTTGGGAACTGATAGAACATCCTGAATTGGTTGAGAAAGAACCTTTAGTAAGTTCAACTCCTGACGATTCTTCTAACAAAAACATTCAACATGATAATTCCTTAAATATTGGAGAAGATATAACTTCTAGTGGTGATAAACCTTCTACTTCTATGGAAAGACAAGATAGTGAAGATAGTAGAGAAGCAGACAGTGTACGTACACAAGTTGTTGATGAAACTAGTGATGTAGTGGAAGAAAGTAAAGATTTTGATAATATTACTGATAAAGTTGAAGAACATTCTAGTGAAGCTGAAGCTGCGCCTTTAACAAGTGAAGAAATAGAAAACCCCAAAGAAGAGCATACTAACATAGAGGAATCTCAAAATATAGAATCGCCAATGGAAATATCCTCCAGTGAAATATGCAGTAAGTCTAAAACATTTAAGAAAAGTCAATCAGAATGTCTCAAAGGAGAATCTTCAAATCAAGAAGCTGTGGACTCTAGTGATTATCCTAACCAAACTAGAGATGTGGAAAGGAATGAAAATAATGAAGTAGAAGATAATCAACCAAATGAAGAACCTGGAAAAGATAATGAAAATGAACCCAAGGAAAGAGCTGATGCAAGTGTGGAAGGAGGCAGTTCTGTAGAAAGTTCAGAAATTATCAAAGCTACAACTGAATTAATTCAAGAAGTAGCAGCACCTGAACAGTTGGAGGTAAACAAATTGCAATCTAATCAACAGAATGAGGTTTGTGAAATAGTAAAGAAAACAGATGAAGATATGCAGTTAAGTGTGGAGGAGCCACTGCCTGTGGTAGTTCTATGGAAAATATGGAGGTTGAATCTGAAGTAGATAAGCAACAAAATGAAGCTTCTTCCGAGTACAACAAAGACATTGATTTAAAATTAGACAAAGAACAGGTAAATAATGAACCAACATTAATTGCTTCTTCAGATAACAATATAGTTGCAACTGAAACCCCTTCTGAGCCAACATCTGTGGAAAATACTGAATCAGTGAAAGGAGAGACCAGTGTTTCCCAAGAAGTTACAGAATCAACATTTGAAGTTGAACAAGAACTTGAAGACCTTACAGTTGCAGCTGGAGTAAATATGGACGTGGAGACTCCAGCTTCAATAACGAAAGAAAATATTGGAACAGGACCAAAACTATCATCCACTGTTTCTGAATCACATCTTATTTCTCAAATTAAAGACAGTCAACCTGAAGATTCAGTGGGTCACACTGAGATATTTGTGATGAAATCTGAGTCAAAACCGGGTTCTTCCCAAGAGAGCGGAGAAATAAATGAAAAGCCTAGTATATTTGATGTTGAAGCTTCTGAAACTGTGAAAGACAATATTGAGATTAACAAAACAGAAGTTAATGTAACTAATACATCTAGAGTATATGAACTGACTGAATTACCACCCGATCATCTTCAAATTGCTGAAACAATGGACACAGAAAAAACAGAGTCCACTGAAAATGTTGCTGTAACAGATGAATCAGCAGCTTTGGTATTACCAGAATTAGAAAACAGTGAAATAAATGAAAACCCAAGTAAAACTGATGAAACTTTAGAAGTTGACATTGAAACAGTTGAAACATAATCTAAAGAAATTGTATGCCAAAATTTAGTTGCTGCCGATAAGTTAGAAATGTTAAAATCATCTGAATCACAACCTGACTTGCTTCAGGAAGATGTCAAAACACTATTAAAGTCCTCTGAATCGCCACCAGATTGTCCTAATAGTGATACATACAGTAAACCAGGTAAAGCTGATGATGGAGTGTCTGAAGTTTTAGTGGAAAATGTGGTAATAGTTGAAGATAAGCCGATGACAACAAAACCTAATTCCTCTTCAGAAAATATTGTAGTAACTGAAAATTCTAGTGAACATTGCAAATTGCCTGAAACTGTACCCCAAAAAGAAGTAATTACAAGTGAGGAAGCTGTATCTGACGTTGGTACAAATAAATCAGATCAAGAACAATCTAAAAAAACAGTAGAGAATGAAAATGCAGTTGAAACATTATTTGCAGCCAAATCTGTTTCACCACCCAAGTCACATTCGGAAAATAGTGGATTAAATGGGAAATCAGTTGCAGTTACTGATATAAATGTACCAGATAAAGATGATAAGATGGAGACACTTGCTGATACAAGTACTACAAACAAAAGTGAATCTAAAATTATTGCACATAATATTGAATCTGTTGATTTAGATGTGACAGAATCAGAAATGAATAAGATACAACCAATTCTTGACGCTTCTAAAGAAAAAACTGTTGTTGTTGAAATGGAATGTAATGAAGCTGAACCTCAAATTGAAACATTGAAAGACTTGGGTTCTGCCCATACTGATACTCCAATTTCTGTTGTTGAAAACAGTGAAATAAATGAAGCTGGTACCACTACAATACAAAAAGTGCTTCCAGAAAGTAGTGAAACTAAATTAGTTCCATCCTCATCTGTAGAAATTGTTTCTAGTACAGGTCAAGTTCAACATAAGGAAAGCCCCGATACGATCAAGAAAATTGAGTTGGAACCTAGTGTAACTGAAGCACAAATTAAGGATGTAGGATTAAAATCAAATGTGGATGAATCTATAGGAATAACATTACAATCGGATGCAACTTCAGCGGACGATAAAAAAGATGCTACAGATACAAAATCGGATCCTATTGAGCTCAAGCCTTGAACATCTAAAGAAAAAAATGATTCTATTGAAGTTGAAATACACAATGAAGATGTAATTGAAAATAAACCTGAAAAGGAGGAAAGTAAATATATTGAAAAGGAGGAGAATGAAGCCAAAGCTGTTGTAGAACAAAGTGAAGTTACAAAATTAGAATCTTGTGTTGATAATGTGGTTGTAGAAATTGCAACAGTTAGTGAAAAAGATGTAAAAATAGTTGAAGCAGTGTCTAATAAATATGAAGAAAAAATGGATGTAGAAGAACCACAGTCAGTGCAAATTGAGGCAAAGAAAATTAAAGAGCTTAGCAAAGTTGCAGTTGAATCAGATTCAGCAATAGAATCGAATGTCAAATCACCGATTGTTATTTGTAATATTCAATGATTGTTCCACTATGCAAAAAGCAGAAGATATGGAGGTATTAGAACTAGTTGAAGTAAAAAAGAAAGAAAAGGGTGGAGATACAAAGGATGTTGAAGTTGTTGAAAATATAGCAACAGCTACAGCTGTAAAAGTAGTTTCAGAAAAAATCGACGCCGAAGATAGTACATGTAAAATAGAAGAGATCGCAAAGGAAGAAAAAATACAACTGTCCAAAGACGCACCTGAAAGGATTCTACCAAAAATGTCAGTTTTGGAATTTGCACCTCTACAATTATCTGAAGATGATGATTCAGATGAAGAAATAGTAACTAGATTAGTACTAACACCAGAAGAAACTGTTATATCTTTACCAGAAGAAAATGATGATCCATCAAATGATCAATCAACACAAGTTGATGATGTTTTAGAGGATAAACCTGTGTTTATTCATAATCTACTTGAACCCACTGTAGACACTCCGGAAAATTTAGAAACTATCTTGGCAGTTGCCAGTTTACAA
This sequence comes from Lochmaea crataegi, assembly GCA_947563755.1. Classification (NCBI taxonomy): domain Eukaryota; kingdom Metazoa; phylum Arthropoda; class Insecta; order Coleoptera; family Chrysomelidae; genus Lochmaea; species Lochmaea crataegi. The sequence continues at coordinate 121,319,604 of OX387422.1, read as the reverse complement.
AATATAGACATTCCTAAACATCACTGAAACGATATAAGTGAAAAAGAAAGAAAATAAATGGAAGCATTAGCTTTGGAAGTACAAAGCATCACTGATACTTCGAGTAGTTCATATGTTGAAGACTACATTGAACCTATTATTCATCCAGTAATGTTACAAGCAAATATGGCACCAGATAATTCAGTGATGGATGATGTACAAGAACCCTTGGAAGGAAATACTAAGGAAACTGAAACTGGTAGAGAAACTGCTACTGAAATCATCTCTTCAGCTGAAACAAAACCTGAGGAAACTGAAACTGTGGAAAAAAAAGAAATTATCAATGAAGCAGTACCTAGTGTAGTTGAAGAATCAGTTGAACAAGTAAAAACAGAAGAAAAGGAAGTTACTCAACAACTTACTAATGAGGCTGAGGCTGTGGAAGAACAATAGACATTAAAGCAAGTACCAAGAGTAGATGAAGCTAATTCTGAACAAACCAAAGGAGATATTGTACAGGAACCGTCAGAAGCTATCCAAAAAGTTGAAGTTTTGCAAGAACCTCTTGTGGAAACTTCATCTGTCGAAGAGACAGTACCATCAGTGTGTGAAAATGAAGTATTACAAGTTCCTGTTATAGATAGTGGACCTAGTAAAGAAATTGTTCCTGTTTTAGAAGAGCAGCAAGTTGGGGATGGTACAAACGCGTCTGAACTTTCTGTTGATGAGGAGATGAATAATGTCACTCAAGAAAATGAATCAGTTGTATTGGAAAAAGAGTATGAGGAAGACCAATCATTTGCAGAACCTGATAATTCAGAAAATACTGACAAAGATAATGAAAACAATGAAGTCACTAATCAACTAGTAGATGAAGACAGTACAGGTAGTTGGGAACTGATAGAACATCCTGAATTGGTTGAGAAAGAACCTTTAGTAAGTTCAACTCCTGACGATTCTTTTAACAAAAACATACAACATGATAATTTCTTAAATATTGGAGAAGATATAACTTCTAGTGGTGATAAACCTTCTACTTCTATGGAAAGACAAGATAGTGAAGATAGTAGAGAAGCAGACAGTGTACATACACAAGTTGTTGATGAAACTAGTGATGTAGTGGAAGAAAGTAAAGATTTTGATAATATTAGTGATAAAGTTCAAGAGCATTCTAGTGAAGCTGAAGATGCGCCTTTAACAAGTGAAGAAATAGAAAACCCCAAAGAAGAGCATACTAACATAGAGGAATCTCAAAATATAGAATCGCTAATGGAAATATCCTCCAGTGAAATTTGCAGTAAGTCTAAAACATTTAAGAAAAGTCAATCAGACTGTCTCAAAGGAGAATCTTCAAATCAAGAAGCTGTGGACTCTAGTGATTATCCTAACCAAACTAGAGATGTGGAAAGGAATGAAAATAATGAAGTAGAAGATAATCAACCACATGAAGAACCTGGAAAAGATAATGAAAATGAACCCAAGGAAAGAGCTGATGCAAGTGTGGAAGAAGGAAGTTCTGTAGAAAATTCAGAAATTATCAAAGCTACAACTGAATTGATTCAAGAAGTAGCAGCACCTGAACAGTTGGAGGTAAACAAATTGCAATCTAATCAACAGAATGAGGTTTGTGAAATAGTAAAGAAAACAGATGAAGATATGCAGTTAAGTGTGGAGGAGCCACTGCCTGGTAGTTCTATGGAAAATATGGAGGTTGAATCTGAAGTAGATAAGCAACAAAATGAAGCTTCTTCCGAGTACAACAAAGACATTGATTTAAAATTAGACAAAGAACAGGTAAATAATGAACCAACATTAATTGCTTCTTCAGATAACAATATAGTTGCAACTGAAACCCCTTCTGAGCCAACATCTGTGGAAAATACTGAATCAGTTGAAGGAGAGACCAGTGTTTCCCAGGAAGTTACAGAATGAACATTTGAAGTTGAACAAGAACTTGAAGACCTTACAGTTGCAGCTGGAGTAAATATGGACGTGGAGACTCCAGCTTCAGTAACGAAAGAAAATATTGGAACAGGACCAAAACTATCATCCACTGTTTCTGAATCACATCTTATTTCTCAATTTAAAGATAGTCAACCTGAAGATTCAGTGGGTCACACTGAGATATTTGTGATGAAATCGGAGTCAAAACCGGGTTCTTCCCAAGAGAGCGAAGAAATAAATGAAAAGCCTAGTATATTTGATGTTGAAGCTTCTGAAACTGTGAAAGACAATATTGAGATTAACAAAACAGAAGTTAATGTAACTAATACATCTAGAGTATATGAACTGACTGAATTACCACCCGATCATCTTCAAATTGCTGAAACAATGGACACAGAAAAAACAGAGTCCACTGAAAATGTTGCTGTAACAGATGAATCAGCAGCTTTGGTATTACCAGAATTAGAAAACAGTGAAATAAATGAAAACCCAAGTAAAACTGATGAAACTTTGGAAGTTGACATGGAAACAGTTGAAACATAATCTAAAGAAATTGTATGCCAAAATTTAGTTGCTGCCGATAAGTTAGAAATGTTAAAATCATCTGAATCTCAACCTGACTTGATTCAGGAAGATGTCAAAACACTATTGAAGTCCTCTGAATCGCCACCAGATTGTCCTAATAGTGATACATACAGTAAACCAGTAAAGCTGATGATGGAGTGTCTGAAGTTTTAGTGGAAAATGTGGTAATAGTTGAAGATAAGCCGATGACATCAAAACCTAATTCCTCTTCAGAAAATATTGTAGTAACTGAAAATTCTAGTGAACATTGCAAATTGCCTGAAACTGTACCCCAAAAAGAAGTAATTACAAGTGAGGAAGCTGTATCTGACGTTGGTACAAATAAATCAGATCAAGAACAATCTAAAAAAACAGTAGAGAATGAAAATGCAGTTGAAACATTATTTGCAGCCAAATCTGTTTCACCACCCAAGTCACATTCAGAAAATAGTGGATTAAATGGGAAATCAGTTGCAGTTACTGATATAAAAGTACCAGATAAAGATGATAAGATGGAGACACTTGCTGATACAAGTACTACAAACAAAAGTGAATCTAAAATTATTGCACATAATATTGAATCTGTTGATTTAGATGTGACAGAATCAGAAATGAATAAGATACAACCAATTCTTGACGCTTCTAAAGAAAAAACTGTTGTTGTTGAAATGGAATGTAATGAAGCTGAACCTCAAATTGAAACATTGAAAGACTTGGGTTCTGCCCATACTGATACTCCAATTTCTGTTGTAGAAAACAGTGAAATAAATGAAGCTGGTACCACTACAATACAAAAAGTGCTTCCAGAAAGTAGTGAAACTAAATTAGTCCCATCCTCATCTGTAGAAATTGTTTCTAGTACAGGTCAAGCTCAACATAAGGAAAGCCCCGATACGATCAAGAAAATTGAGTTGGAACCTAGTGTAACTGAAGCACAAATTAAGGATGTAGGATTAAAATCAAATATGGATGAATCTATAGGAATAACATTACAATCGGATTCAACTTCAGCGGACGATAAAAAAGATGCTACAGATACAAAATCGGATCCTATTGAGCTCAAGCCTGGAACATCTAAAGAAAAAAATGATTCAATTGAAGTTGAAATACACAATGAAGATGCAATTGAAAATAAACCTGAAAAGGAGGAAAGTAAATATATTGAAAAGGAGGAGAATGAAGCCAAAGCTGTTGTAGAACAAAGTGAAGTTACAAAATTAGAATCTTGTGTTGATAATGTGGTTGTAGAAATTGCAACAGATAGTGAAAAAGACGTAAAAATAGTTGAAGCAGTGTCTAATAAATATGAAGAAAAAATGGATGTAGAAGAACCACAGTCAGTGCAAATTGAGGCAAAGAAAATTAAAGAGCATAGCAAAGTTGCAGTTGAATCAGATTCAGCAATAGAATCGAATGTCAAATCACCGATTGTTATTTGTAATATTTAGTCACAAAATGATTGTTCCACTATACAAAAAGCAGAAGATATGGAGGTATTAGAACTAGTTGAAGTAAAAAAGAAAGAAAATGGTGGAGATACAAAGGATGTTGAAGTTGTTGAAAATATAGCAACAGCTACAGCTGTAAAAGTAGTTTCAGAAAAAATCGACGCCGAAGATAGTACATGTAAAATAGAAGAGATCGCAAAGGAAGAAAAAATGCAACTGTCCAAAGACGCACCTGAAAGGATTCTACCAAAAATGTCAGTTTTGGAATTTGCACCTCTACAATTATCTGAAGATGATGATTCAGATGAAGAAATAGTAACTAGATTAGTACTAACACCATAAGAAACTGTTATATCTTTACCAGAAGAAAATGATGATCCATCAAATGATCAATCAACACAAGTTGATGATGTTTTAGAGGATAAACCTGTGTTTATTCATAATCTACTTGAACCCACTGTAGACACTCCGTTTACAAAATATAGACATTCCTAAACATCACAGAAACGATATAAATGAAAAAGAAAGAAAAGAAATGGAAGCATTAACTTTGGCAGTACAAAGCATCACTGATACTTCGTGTAGTTCATATGTTGAGGACTACATTGAACCTATTATTCATCCAGTAATGTTACAAGCAAATATTGCACCAGATAATTCAGTGATGGATGATGTACAAGAACCCTTGGAAGGAAATACTAAGGAAACTGAAACTGATAGAGAAACTGCTACTGAAATCATCTCTTCAGCTGAAACAAAACCTGAGGAAACTGAAACTGTGGAAAAAAAAAGAAATTATCAATGAAGCAGTACCTAGTGTAGTTGAAGAATCAGTTGAACAAGAATTTTTTTATTCGGTTATTTAACGTCGGTCTATTTCTGCGCAACTTAGGCTAATCACCGACGCCGGGAACACTCTACCCCTAACCGGAAATTTTGCCGAACCCACTAGTGTTCCAACCAGTGGTAGGGATCTTTATCGAGCCCAACATCCATGGACTCGGGACCTCGGTTTTACGTCTCATCCGAAAGACGGCATATCTCCATTATACCTCGTGCTCATTGGTATAATGCCTGCGAGCTGTGATATGCTACTGACCCTAGTAATCTAAAGTGATTCGCTGCAGGCTATACGGGCTCTACGACGGTGTTTCCCCAGTGGTCACCCATCCAAGTACTAACCTCGCTCGACCTTGCTTGGTTGTCATTATCGCATCAGAAGCGTTCCACTACAAAGCTGGGCCGACGCCCTAGTTGAACAAGTAAAAACAGAAGAAAAGGAAGTTACTCAACAACTTACTAATGAGGCTGATGCTGTGGAAGAACAAGAGACATTAAAGCAAGTACCAAGAGTAGATGAAGCTAATTCTGAACAAACCAAAGGAGATATTGTACAGGAACCGTCAGAAGCTATCCAAAAAGTTGAAGTTTTGCAAGAACCTCTTGTGGAAACTTCATCTGTCGAAGAGACAGTACCATCAGTGTGTGAAAATGAAGTATTACAAGTTCCTGTTATAGATAGTGGACCTAGCAAAGAAATTGTTCCTGTTTTAGAAGAGCAGCAAGTTGGGGATGGTACAAACGCGTCTGAAGGAAACGCTACAATTGTAAACGATAAAAAATCTCTAGAAACCAAAATTGAAGAAACGCACAAAAATAAATCGAAATTAAAAGATATTGAAAACAACTTGGAATTACCAACGCATTCGCAAACAATTTTATCCACCGACGGTTCTAGCGATATTAAAATCGAAAAAGAAATCAAATTAAAACTTTTGTATAAAACCAAAAAACACAAAAAATCCGAAAAACCCGACAAACTAGAAGAACTTACGATCCACGTCGACGTACCCGACAGAGAAAAAACGTACAGTCCAAAAATAACCATCAAACCCATCAAAGTACCCGACGAAGAAGTTAGCCCCACGTTGGGCACCAGTTGTGTTGATATTTTTAATTTCAATATCTTACATTGGGGAAACCACTTGTATTGTCCAATTTATTCTTAATTATTTAGTTATTTATTCTCAGGGTATATGTGAATTCGGTTGTAACGCTCGTCAATAACAGAACGACAAGGTAGACTGATCTGAAGTGAACAAAAGGAACCACATGAAACAAGTTTTTTTTTATTCGATTATTTAACGTCGGTCTATTTCTGCAACTTAGGCTAATCACCGACGCCGGGAGCACTCTACCCCTAACCGGAAATTTTGCCGAATCCACTAGTGTTCCAACCAGTGGTAGGGATCTTTATCGAGCCCAACATCCATGGACTCGGGACCTCGGTTTTACGTCTCATCCGAAAGACGGCATATCTCCATTATACCTCGTACTCATTGGTATAATGCCTGCGAGCTGTGATATGCTACTGACCCTAGTAGTAATCTAAAGTGATTCGCTGCAGGCTGTACGGGCTCTACGACGGTGTTTCCCCAGTGGTCACCCATCCAAGTACTAACCTCGCTCGACCATGCTTGGTTGTCATTATCGCATCAGAAGCGTTCCACTACAAAGCTGGGCCGACGCCCATGAAACAAGTTATTATTCATTAAATCACAACAGTACAACAAATACCACAAAATAATAAATGCAAACAGATAATTTAAAAAAATGACAGTTCCAATTATGGATAACCGTGACGTCACTGTTACTAGAGAATCAATTCCAAGAGTTAACCAGACTATAACCTAGATAAATATACATAAATTATAATTAATGAAAATTAAATATAAAAATATAACCTTGACCAACGCTTGTTGGTAGAGTCCAAGTTCAATTTGGAAAACGATCTGCCTGTCTCCAGCAACGGAAGAGTCTGTGTGGATTAATGAGGTCCCGGTGATGCCGTTATGACAAGATGTGCTCATATGCTTATTGGATGAACTACTTGAAAGATGCAAATGCGATGATCCATATTCTGATGAAGAGCAGTCCCTGTTATTCTGAACAGATCTCAAGTACGTGAGTGAAGCCTTCGAAGTTAATGGTCCATTTCGGGAAGATAATTTTACCAAATGTTGACTAGGTTTAGTAGTTAAGACCTCCTTTTGGTGGTGATCCGCAGGACTACCCAAATACCCCTCAACTGATTATATCAACCCTTTAACAAACTTCACCGAAACTAGCCCTCAAACACGATTCTATAATCACTTACAGAGGGTTTTTTAAACGAACTTTTTTCACCCAAACGTCATATAAAAATTACTGTCACTTTCTAAAAAAATCTCCATGCCATCTTTCTACACTTAAAATTAAGTAATGATAAACATGTCAATCTACTTTGAAATGTCATTCATCAAATTATATTTTCTTATATTAATAAATAAAATGATTTTATAATTTTATCTAATTTGAAGTAACTTTGAATTTTGATATTTCTAATAAATAACATTTCAATTATTGACATTATTATTATCACTACTATCAAATACACAATTCTGTACTGATAGTTATGTTTATCAATACATTTTATAATATTTATTCAATCTTTGATATAGATTGTGGTATTTATTTCTATTATTTGATAGTAACTATTCGTTAATTGATTATTCGTCTCAATATACAGCATTATTAACTAACTTCTTCATCAGAAAAATCTGAAAAATCGTCAAGATCCCACATTTTCCCCTCCTCAGCTATAACATGTTTTATGGCGCTTTGCCAGTTTTCGGCAATGAATCCATCAAAAGTTAGCTGGGCGTTATCCATTACAATAACTGAATTCTGGGGAATGTATTCGATCATTTGTTGGAAATATTCCTCAAAAACGTCAGCCGTCATTTCTTCCTGGTAGTCTTTGCTTGAAACCCTCCATGACAGCTTGTCGGGAATTCAGTATATTTTTATCTTGCCAGACTTTCGATACGGTGTGCTTCATTTGGCCAGGTTTCATCCAAATAGAAAATATTCTTACATTCGTTGCGATATTTTCGGATTGTCCTTAAGTATTCTCGTCCGAACTCCCGATCCGTGCTATCAATTCTATTGGGACAGACTTTAGAACTATGGTGGTTTAATAGAAAATGTCCCATCGACGAACCAGTGGTCGGATTGGAGCAAAATCTGTAAACAAATATAAATCATGATAATAATTAATAATAATAAGCTTTATTGATCCTAAAAATCATACAGTTTATAAGAGGGATACACATAAATAAATAAATAATAAAAAAAGGAAGATACAAAAAAGAAGAAAATCTAAATTAATATCAAACATTATATTTATAAAAAAGTTGGCCTTTATTATGTAATAAATCGCCGGATTACTGTCATGTGAATGGTTATGTATTTTATTCACAATGATACCATCTATGTTATGAATTCTGGTTTTACAACCTTAATTTTTAAATTCACAACGCGAAAATTTTTTTGTTCCACGAGCACTTATATAACTTGTCAAAGACGTAGCAGTAGCCATTGCTACTATACAAAGGTTTACACGTTTCGAAACTAACTCCATTGTAAAAACTGATTAAAACTGATTCAATCATCAGTATTTATATTTACAAAAATAGGCGGTACTTAAAATGGTCATTAAAGACATCTCATTTCTTCAAAAAATGATTTACCTAAAATATACTTCCTTCTCTTAATCATTCAAAAGAGTATTTGTTGTTTCTAATAATCCATCATTTACCTTCTCTTAATCCTGTGACTGAATTCAAATTCCAGTGATAATATTAAAATATCATCAAAAAGAAAATTAAAGACATCATTTCTTCAAAAGATTTTGTTGTTTCTAATGATCCAAATTCAGCATTTAGATTAACATAGAATTTTAGAATTCTTAGAATTTATTGACAAATTAATATTTTTAAATTTGAAAATATTATAAACAGTTATATAACGCATTGTATTATTAAAAATATGTTTTTGAAAATAAATATTCGCTACTGGCGCCCGAATGTACCCGCGCCCAAACGTACCTGCGCCCAAACGGCGGCGCACAAATGTCCGGATCCGTACAAATTTAATTCGTCGATTAACTACAACACCCTAGGTACTATACGCAAATGATTGTTCTACACTTATTATTATTAACTGTCATTAATTTTTTGACATAAAAAGCTTCAGTTTTTTTAAACAAAAGATTAATCTATTTCTATTTCGTGAAGTTTTTAAAAACAGTGGCGTAAGCAATAAGGATAATTAGGTAAAGCAAAATAACATAAAATGTTAATTTTTTTGGTGCTGATATTAAAAAACCAACAAGTATGTTTATACTTCGTTGTATTCCAAATAGAGTGTGTAACGCGTTTTCTTCCCCCTTGTACTTTACAGCGAGACTAAGTAAGGTCTCTTACGGCTCTTTTATTCGTAAAAGCAACTAGTTTTTTTTTGGATTAACTGAAAGGTTAAGGCACCATTCCTCCACAATTCGCAGTGCTTCCTGAAGGACATTCATAACCACCTCCGGGAATTTCCCATTGGTAACAATCACTATGTCGTCCGCAAAACCCTGCGTCCATATGCCTTGATCATTCAATCTACAGATCAAGACATCCACAACTAGGTTCCACAAAAGTGGTGAAAGTACTCCACCTTGAGGACATCCTTTAGTTGTCCTAACGGTGTATGTTTTATCATGCATATGTGCTGATATTCTTCTATGCTCAAGCATGGATCCTATCCATTTGCATGTGGTACTGTTAATCCCTCTGTTTTTAAGGGATCTGTTAATTGATGACATCAATGTGTTGTCAAAAGCACCTTCGATGTCTAGAAATGCTGCAAGGGCTACTTCCTTATGATTCAGGCTCCTTTCGAGACCTGCGACCAAATTATGCAGGGCAGCTTCACCTGATTTCCCTGCTTGATAAGCCCATTGTAGTCTATGTAGAGGGATGCTCTTAAGCGCTCCTTCTTGTAAATACATATGTAATACTTTTTCCATAGTTTCCACCATGAATGATGTCAGACTGATTGGTCGGTAGGATTTAGCCTGGGTGTACGTTTCTTTTCCTGGTTTAGGAATAAACACCACCGTAGGCTCTCTCCATGCAATTGGTATATACCCTAGAGCATGGCTGCTTCGAAGTATCAGAACTAAAGGACCAATTATGATGTCTAGTCCCTCTTGCAGAAGCTTGGGGAATATGCCATCCGGTCCTGGAGTTTTGTAGGGGTCAAATGAGTTTACAGCCCATCTGATAAGATGGGGTCTGAATATCTTATTCGTGAGTTCTCAGTCCTCTTTGGTTGCCTTTGTTTTGGCAACCGGCCTGTTGTCATAGCTTGACTCTATCTTTACCGAACCTGGAAAGTGCACACTTAGGAGATGCTCTAGAGCCTCTGCCTCAGTATTTGAAAACTTTCCGCTTGGTAACTGAATAGAACCAAGTTTGTTAGAAGTATCCCTTTTGAGGATCCTGTTGATTCTGACGCTGTCAGGGACACCTTGCATGTCCTCAAAGAATTCTCTCCAGGACTTCTCCTTGGATTCTTTTATTTTTGTATTGTATGTACCTAGTTTAGCTTTATACGCTTCCCAGTTACCCGTTTTTTTCGCTTTGTTGAAAAAGCATCTTGTTTCTTTCCTTAGCGATGTCAGCTCTTTATTCCACCTGATGGCTTGTCAGGAAGAGCGACTCTCCTTTATCGGACGGTTGTTATGATAAGAGGTCAGTGTACACTGTTGCAGCCGTACGGCTGCTCCCTCTAAATCCTCAGCAGTTTTTGGTCTGCCTAGGTGTGAACGGTTTTTAGAAAGCAGGTCCTCTTTATAAGATACCCAGTCAGTGCTCTGAGGATCCCTGTATGTTCTAATAACCGATTTTTCTACGTTAATTTCATAGTATATTTGGGCATGATCAGATAAAGATGGTTCATTCGATACATGCCACTTGCGAATCATTTCCCTGACACGTAAAGTGCAAAGAGTAACATCTATCAATGATTCCCCCCTTGATGTTCTAAATGTAGGTGGATTACCCACATTCGCAATATCAAGTTCAGGAGTACATAGGTAGTCAAATAGTTTCTTACCTCTGGTGTTGTTGTCTTTGCTGCCCCAACTGCTATGGTGTGCGTTGGTATCAGCCCCTACAATGACATCCAGATTATGTCTCCTTGAGTATTCCATCAGGTTCTCCATGTTAGTCCCCGGTATTGGTTCTTCTGAATCGATGGGAAGATACAGAGACACTATTATTGTCTCTAGTACTACCCCATCTTTTTCGATTATAATCTTTGCTGCCACCATGTCACCCGTACATAGTTCCATAATCGGCATCAAGTTGTATTCGGATCTATAGCAAATACAAGTTCTTATTTTAGTACGATCAGTTCCCATTATCAGTCCCATTCCCCTAATATTAAGCCCCAGTATCTTACCTTTGTTTATCCAAGGTTCTTGAATTAGAACGATGTCTATGTTTTCAGCCACCACTCTTTGTTGTAGGACAGCGGTGGCTGTCTTTTTGTGCTGCAAGTTAACTTGTAGCACCTTTAAGGTCCTTTGAGGTTGATGGTACAGGTTCTCGATCAGTCCCTGTTTCCTCCTCGGTCGAGTTTTCCGGGGTTTTTAAGCTGGCCCGCTGGAATAGATAGTACGGTCTCCATTGAGCCCGCACCAGTCCTTTCATGGACTCCTCGTCAATCCGGAGACTCACATGCAGTTCCCTGTCGGATGACTTGGAGCACGAGGATCATCCAGCGATCAACCTTCAGCCCTGGATTCTGTTTCTCGAGCCTCCTCAGCCCCACTTTCAGATCCTCTTTCTTAGTCTCAGGAAGTAGGGCGAGGACTCGTTGCTGCTTTGGAAGTTCATCACTCTTGATGAGCTTCCAGTTGGTTTTCTGTGACAAATAGTCCCTCGTTATAATGAAGGACTCCTCATTGTCACAGATTAGCCCGTAGTAGCCGTCCATGTATCGACTGGCTTCAAACCTAGGCGCCTTCTGCACCTCGTCGATCATGTTAGTTAGGTTCTCTTTGATAGACCCCACCTGATCTTCAGAGACCACTGTCTCTGTGAAATTTTTTGGGACCACAGCTGCCTTGATCCCTTTGAGGGCCACGCTGTATTTAATACCAGTTTTAATACCGGTACCAGTGGTACGTTTGGCCCTCTTATCTTTATTTACCTCAGGAGTGCTCCTGGCTGACACAGTTCGCTTAACGCCCTTTGTCTGCTGGTTTACACCCTGTTTTGATGTTGAGGGAGTCGGCAACACCACATTTTTGGTGTCAATTCCTCGTTCCCTCATTTTTTTCAGCTTATTACGCTGGGCACCTGAAAGTTTCCCGAACGAAGCTTTTCTTGCCACAGGATTCGCTATAACGTCTCCTGGTGGCATGGTTTGCTCTTGGGCTCCAGAAGTGTCTGGCTGCGTTGGAGACACTTCTGTCTCCATTGCTGCCGGATCTTCCAAATCCCTTTACCAGGAGTCTCTATAGGCTCCGTAATAGGTTTCTCTTGGTCCATATTTGTTCCCACGAGTGTAGGAGAAAGGAGGTTGTTTTGTTTTACCAGGTAAAATTTAAATTTACTACCTGACAACATTTAGAAAAATTAAAAGGGAGTAAGGAGGAAGTAACCTGTTATCTATTTTACATCTTGAAAACTAAATAAACTGAAATAATACCGGAAAAAACAAATTCAAATCTTTATTAAACCTAAAAAGTAACTTCGTTACAAGTAACAAGCAGTTTTCAACGAAAATATACAGGGGGTGCCATTTGAAAATAGAAAGTGAGGGGTGGCTGCCAAAGAACTGTTAAGTGAAATAAAGTTTCTGATACGTTTAGGAAGGACTTTTCATGCCATTCACTACAATTTTTACAGTACTGGATTATTTTTTAAATTAAGCGAGATATTGCCTGTAAACGATAAATTGGGACACGGTGATTTTATTTAAATTATACAAGGTAGTTGCTTATTTACAATAAACAGTACGAAAACGATGGCCGATACTGACGGCTGCGCACGAGCCTATTAGCAATCTATGTTCTTTTTTAATGTTACAGGAGACCCGACAATTTACGGAAATCTAAAAGCAGCTGATGAAACAATCGAAGCAGTAAAAGCCTCTTTAGTAAAAGGTATATTCAACGGTTATTTACCTAGTACAGGACATCAAAATGCAAAAGAAGCAGTTGCTGAATATCTTACAAATGATGGCACTGAAGTGAGTGCGAAAGACATAATTTTATGTAGCGGTTGTTCGTCTTCATTAGAACATTGTATTACTGTCTTGGCTGATGGTACGAAAAATCACAATATTCTTATACCCAGGCCTGGGTTTCCAATTTATAGGACTTTGGCTGAACATATCGGAGTAGAAGCAAGGTAAATATTAAATCAGAAAATCATAATCGAAAGTAGCAGCGCCCATAATAAGAATATTCACGCTGCAAAAGTTAGGTTAAAGAAAACACAAACAAGATGATTTCAGCTCGTAAGATGATAATAATATTTATTTTGTTTCAGATATTATAATCTAATACCTGAAAATAATTGGGAAGTTGATCTAAATCACCTAGAATCTCAAATAGACAACAATACAGCTGCGATAGTTCTCAATAATCCATCAAATCCGTGCGGATCAAATTTTAGCGAGGAGCATATTCGTAGTATATTAGAAATAGCTTATAATTATCGTATACCGGTTATAGCAGATGAAATTTATGAAAATATTGTTTTTCCTGGTGAAAAATTCATATCGACCGCTAGCTTAAATACTGGAGTACCGATTCTTATTTGTGGAGGTCTTGCAAAAAGGTTTTTGGTAAGAATTCAAACAAAAATTAATCAAATCTTTTAGACGTACGCATCGCACTTACATAGATTGAGCAAGAGTTTTTTTATTTTAAATGTTTAAGGTGCCTGGCTGGAGATTAGGCTGGATTGTGGTACACGATGGGTACGGAATACTCGACGATGTTCGTAAATCATTAAATGCATTGTCTCAAAGAACCATTGGTAGTAATACGTTGATTCAAGGTGCTTTGCCTGCTATTTTAAAAAACACTCCACAAAGTTTTTACGATTCTTTAAACAATACTTTAGCTAAAAATGCTCTAGTTGCGTTTGAAAAATTACAAAATGCGAAGGGATTGACACCATTTATGCCTCAAGGTACGATGTATATGCTGGTAGAAATCCAAATGGAAAAGTTTCCAATGTTAGAAAATGGATTGGCATTTGCGCAAAAAATGATGGAGGAAGAATCTGTCTTTTGTTTACCAGGCGAAGTAAGTGCTGCATAACTTTCTGGCGTTAAATATAATTATTTTTATAGAACTTTCCACGTCACTTTATAATAATATCTGATTTATTTATAGTGTTTTGCCCTACCTGGATTTTTAAGAATAGTGATAACAGTTCCAGAAAATTTGATAAACGAAGCTTGTCTACGAATATCCGAATTCTGTAATAGATATTACACTTTGTGATTTTTAAAATTTAAGTCAAACCGTGGAATTTTATTTATATTTTAATTTAATACAGCTTTTATGTCTCAGTTGTAAGATTATTAAGTTAGTTTTGTAAATTATGAATAAAATATATATTAAAATAGAACTGTCATTAATTTTTTGAAGTGAAAACTTCTTTAGGCGCGTTGAGCACTTTTTTTTGGGTGAAGAAAAAACATGGATTTTTCGTCATCGTCACGCTTTTATGCAACACACAATACTTTGGTCATTTTGTGAAAAACTCAATTTACGATGGGCTTAAGATAAAATTTTTAAAAGGGATTCATTTATGGTTGTTTTCAATTCTGTCGGCAGTCCCATGACTGGACTCTACGTTTTTTTGTGTAAATGACATAAATATGAGTTTTAATCTATTGGAGATATTATTAACTATGATTCAAAAATTACGAGATCTTATTTTCCCGAATCGGCACCCTCCCCCCAAAAACACCACACTGGTACACAGATCATTGGTTAATTTATTGAGAAGGGCAAGGAAAATGGTTGAAGAAACCATTTTTTCAACACTGTATAACATTTTTCATATTTTTCCTTGCCCTTCTCGATAAATTAACCCATGATCTGTTTTAACCAAGGAAAAATAAGGTTATGATTTTGAAGAAATTGACAGTTTCTGTGTACCAGTGTACCGTTTGAGGGGTGCCGATTCGGAAAAATAATACACACTATGGCTAATTACTATCTATTGATTTATTTATTAAACTTAATTTATATACACACTCTACTTAATGTCTACTAATTTAGGTACACTCGGTATAATAGTTCTAATTCATTTTTACCACTTGAATATTACACTATTTATCTTGACTATTTCATTCTCTGTCCGATTTCTAAGAACTCCCCGTATATACAAAATTATTTTATTGAGAATTGTTTAATAAAATTAATTAAAAAATTGTGGTCAAATTGTCCGACAAAAATCATGCAGCGTATGGGGTGTCCACCACCCCGAAAATGTCGATATGACGCCACCATGACTCCCCGTATATACAAGTTTAATTTTTTTGAAAATTGTTTAATAAAATTAATTAAAAAATTGTGGTCAACTTGTCCGACAAAAATCATGCTGCGTATGGGGTGTCCACCACCCCGAAGATGTCGATATGACGTCATTATGTCTCCCCATACATACATGTCGGACAAAAATAACTATGATAGATAATAGTATTCTATATGCAAATATCGACTTGTCCGACAAATATATTGAGTAATGTAGTCAGTCCGACAAGAAAATGAAAAATAAAAATCATTATTAATGACAAACTTCTTTCTGACTGAATAAGCTTAAATATTCACATATATTATTTAAATATACTAAATTCACATAAAATTTGTCGTATGAAATAACAATTATAAAATAATTTTATTCGAAAAATCTAAAAAAAATTTTTTATTGATATTTTCTTTTATTAAAAAGTAAAAAAAATACGTATTTTTTAATATTTTAATATAAAAAAAATTCACTCAAAATCATCATCATAATTATCTTCATCATCATTTTCATTGTCATCTTTTGAGAAAGTATTAGTTACGTGGTTCGTGTGGAACTATGGCTCGTAAATTCAAATAAAATATGAAATATTCAGAAAAATTATTTTAAGTACTTCAATTTACTAATAATTGTGAAAAACTGTGACCTTGTCGAGGGTGTGATGGAAAGATTTTTCGGAGTTTCCCAAAAAAAATTTCCGGCAAGAGGGAAAATTTTGTCAACCAATTAAGCTGAAAATTTTTATACAGACTCTCTACGAAATTATAAAGGGTGTGCAACAATTTTTCTCCGGAAAATTTTAAAAAACGAACGAAAATTTCGGAATGTTTTTTTCAAATTTTCGGGATAACTACATCACGCCCTCAAGAATGCAACCAGGGACATTTATGTGCATTTTCAGCTTATTCAATTTACAACATACCTAGAAAAAACTTTTAGAATAAATAATTCCCGCCTCACCTTAAATGATTTTTGAGTTCTAAAATTTTTTTATTAGTTTACAGTACTATATTTGTCGGACACATATTTTTTTATAATCAGTACATTATTTTAAATTGAAAAATATTAAATTTAAAGTTGTATGTATGGGGAGACATAATGACGTCATATCGACATCTTCGGGGTGGTGGACACCTCATACGCTGCATGATTTTTGTCGGACAATTTGACCACAATTTTTTAAATAATTTTAAATAAAATAAAACTTGTATATACGGGGAGTCATTGTAACGTCATTTCGACAATTCCGGGAACCGGGCATTCGAAAACGCAGCGACGCCGAAAGTTTTCGCATAGGAAAAGTTTGTCGGACTCATCACAAAGAAGGCGCTCACAAAGTTTGGCATTTGTATGTGTCATAAAAATGTAAGGTCCTTGTACTGGGGACTATATAACTCTTTACTGTCCGTTTCACTAATTGTCAACGCACTCAAAAACCCGCGTATATATAGTCTTTATCAACTCTCGAAAATTCTTGAACTTCTACTCCTATGCGTAAACAAAGCGTCTTCCAGAAAGTTCTCGATAGGGGGGGGGGGCGCATTCGCCAAAATTTATAGTCGAGAGACAGGGCCGGCTTTGACTTGGTGACCTCGCAACAATATCTCCAATAGGTGACATCTGACAGTTTAACCTAAGTAGGTTATCTATGGTTTAACCACAAAATAACCTACTCGTCCACCAGGATAAATTAAACATTAGTTACAAATAAAACCGATTTAATAATATTATATATAAAAAAACAGTATATCAACAGAAATTCAATAGATTCTACCAGAAACATACCAATAACAAAATAATGAAATTTTTCAATAACTAATATACATAATAAGTAATGGTAAGTAATTCAGATAAATTACATATTTCTTTATAAAACTTATCAGTAAAAAAGCGACAGTAGCAAAGACTTTTTTCTGCAAGAAATGCGTAATTCAGATCATTTTACGTATATTGCTCCCATATCCCTTTTTTACTGGTAGAGGTGAGTATGAAGCTAATTAAATAAAATATTAATGAAATCTTTAGTTGTTTAACTACTTTGACAAACTTTAATATCATGGAGTTCGGTAGATATGTAGTTAAAGATATTTTAGGCTTCCACATGAGAATCCAAGTTTTAGTTGGAAGGTTAAACGACTAATAGTAGGGCTCAGAATAGTAAGGGGGAACATCTGGAATACAAAATCATAAACCCTGGCAAGATTTGAGGCAAACTGGGTACTTTCGAGATTGGGGGCATTCACAAAAGAACCAATAGAGTGGTTCCTTTTACAATTTAGAGAGTTTGAAAGGTAATTTAATATTTAAAACATTATTTTTGATTATGGAACTCTGTTTACATACCTTTAAATGCTTGTCACTCAAGAATTATACTAAAAGTATGGAATGTTTACCTAGAAAAATATTTGATTTGCTTGATTATTTTCAATACAATAATGCACGTAGAATAGAAAATAATGACTTATTTTTGGGGTAACGTCAAATACACTATCTATTTTATATATCTTACAAGTAGCTTTCAGATACAGATCCAGTGTTGCACTGGTAAAATGGTTTTGGGGATTACATTTAAACAAAAAATAATACATAAAGTAATAAAAAAATATTACATTGCGAAGAAAGGACTAAATGGAGTCATTTCGTAACGCAAGTTACATACTATTTTTCTCCAATCTTATTGTTGTAGCTTAATCATTTATATGAATAGTTTTGAGCATTTAGAAGTATAAGCAATATGCTTAAGACAATCACGTATAATGTATGCACTAGAATGCTTTGATATAAATAGAAATATATAAAAGGAATGCTTACAAACTAATAATTCGAATCAAAAAAATATACTCGCAGATGTAACTTATAGGAATTAAACGTTCAAGGCACTTATTATAATTGACAAGAGTTCAGCTTGTTGTACTATTATTTGCGATACATTTTTTGCATCAAACATAATCTATACAAAATATTTGTTAATTAAAGTGGTTATGCTCACGTCAAGTAACATTTATCACATATGATTTAAAAAGTTAAAAGTGAGGTTATAGTATATTAAGTATTAAGAACGGTAAGGGTTGTTTACCGGCCGACAGCAATTTTGCTGGAGACCGGTAAAACCCTTAACGTTCGAGATGCTTATACCATTTTTTGCGCGATCGTATTGAAATAAATTTCAAATAAAATAATTTAAATTTCTTCGAAATGAACGAAAAGTGAAAAATGACATTTATACTTTTCGATCAGTTTAAAATATATTTGCATTTTGGTATAAAGTATGAATACCCTCGATACCAACATGGCAGGTACAAGTGGTATTAAAATTAGCCAATGTACCAATTGTACATTTAATTTTAATGTTTCAAATTAATGTTTTTGATTTTTTTGTCCTTTCTGTAAAATTGTTTTTATGCTAATTTATTTCTTTTTATAATGTTCTGTTCGGTTCTGTTCATTAAAAAAATATAAATCTTCTTATTTTTTTGTTCCTTTTGTGTAATGAATGAAGTAATATATTATTTAGGACCACTTAAATGTATGTAGGGCTAAGACGTCGGTAAGTAATTTACTTACCGACGTCTGAACGGTAAGTAAATTACTTACCGACGTGTTGGACTTAGAAACCAGTAAACACAACCTACCGTCCTGACAACCGATGCTGTAAATAAACAAAAAAGATCGATCGCGCAAAAACGTATACAATGCCTTTCACGCCATAAGTTACAGGAGACTTTTTATTTTATCATTATGAGAACATCCAGAGAATTTCAGCAGACGGCACCACAATACGTAGAGGGCGCTATCTGCAGGTTTAGTTAATCTGAGATTCAGAGCGACTCGTTTTTATTTGTACACTCTGTTTATTGTAATATATCTTAAATGTACCAAATAAAATTGTAATAACAAATTAATTCATTTTTAAGTGTAATTTATACGTTCGGGCGTATTATTACTGTCTGCGAAACATTTTTCTTGTTAATTAACTATTAGTTAACCTATTCGTCAATAATAAATATGAAAAAATAAATAAAAAAGTTCATTTTATCTTTAACAATACGGTTAATACAAAATGGTATCAAAAATCTTTTTCACTTTCTGCGGGTACGCAAATAAACAACTTAGCACAGCCATTATTAAAATTGTTGAAAACTGTCTTTAACCACGACGGTTTATTCTGCCAACCAATCGTAATAATGTAAACAGGTATACCACACAAAATGAATCCTACACCGACACCCACTTCCATCGGACTCACGTAACACGGAAATGTTACTAAAAACGCGCAAATCACAAAAAATGTGACCGGTAAAATTAAACTAACTTTGATGGGACGCATCGCTTCTGCTCGAGTTTTGCGCATATACATTAGTCCTAATATACTTATGGTGATAAAAAGTGATTCCACAAACGAACTGTAATTAATTAATACGTAAACGTCTTCCACCATTACTAACGCCGTCGTTATTACGCCCTAAAAAATAAGATAAAAACGTTAAAAGTTTTAATACATTACATTCACTGAAATCTTTATAAAATTTTTATATTTATATCAATCTTACCAAAAATACTAAAGACGGTACTGGAGTGAACCTTTTCACAGAAATCATGCAAAGAGCCCTTGGCAAGTGACCTTCTCTAGCTCCAACGAAAAACAGCCTCGAAGAAGCGAATATGGCACCATTCAATGATCCAAATGTTGAACAAGCAACAGACACAGGCATTAAAAATGAAAATACTCCCAAAACTTTATCTCCAAAAGTTACAGCTACAGCATCGGATGATAATACGTCGTCTTTACTTAAAACCGCGAAATACGCGATGTTTGTTATTACGTACACTATGGTTACTACAGGCATGGATATGCAGATCGCTTTGGGAAGATTTCTGAAAAAAAATATATGTGTACACTAATCTGGAAAAATATTGCTAATTTATTTTGCGATTTTAAAAATCAATTTGAATTTTCCCACCAAAACTTATCAAGCTGTCATAGCTTCTCGAATGACATCACGTTCCGTAAAGCAATTAATCTATCTATGATGACATCTATCTCATTAATTTTTTGTAGAAAAAAAGAGGATAGGATGAATATGTCATCACACTTGCGTCTAGCTGGACCGTTTAATTTTGTAGCCCGCGTGGCATTTCATGATAAATTTGCCTCCTCCTAATTTATCGAGAAATGCAAGGAAAATCATTTAAAAAGGTATACCGAAGGGAAAGGGTGAATTTAATGGTTATTTTTCTTTCCCCTCCTTCAAAAATTAACTAATAATCTGTTTTAACCAATAAAAATTATGAAACTTATTAGAAACAAAAACTAACCTAAAAATTCAAAAGGACAAGACGAGGCAAACTGATCATGAAATGCAGATGCAAGTCCGCGGGCTACAAAATTAAGCGGCCCGGCTAGACGCAAGTTGTCATCACTGATCGAACCGAGAACTTCAATTTTCAAAACGTTTGAGTCATTAAGTTTTTGGAAATTATTCTAATAGAATGAATTTAAAATGTTATCAATACTAAATAGTTATTCAGTGTGAAAGTAGAATAATTACAACATTAAATAAATCGTGCATTTGTATACTCAGCGTTTATATTATACTCTTCGTTTCCATATAAGTTCTTAATTCTTATTTTTGTGATAATTGTATATTTTTTCTAAACTCTAAAATAAGTTGAAGGTACAATTATAAACATTGATGACTATTATTACTACCCACACAGCACAAGACGTCCATTTTACGTCCAAACGTCCAAGGACATTGAATGTACGTCCACTGAACGTACAAACATGGATGCTTATTAGATGTCCAGTGGACGTCCACTCAACGACCAGTTCAAGTCCAAACATTCATTAGCGTTTGATGTACATCTGGGAGTGACCCTTGATTCCAAACTGAATTGGAAGGCACACCTGGGAAAAATTACTACCAGGGCGACTAGGCTTTTCTGGCAATGAAGAAGAGTTATGGGCAAAACCTGGGCTGAAATCGGGAGACTTATGGTCCCCGAACAATGTTCAAGAAGGACACACTGATACAACTGAGACATTACTAGACGAACCCATATTTCACATTTTGATAGCATGACACCAGAGAATATATTCACTGAGCGAGTGAATATCATCATCCCATCTAGGGAATAGGTGATGCACTCAGGTCATTCTGGAGAAATCAACTGGTTTACCGATGGCTCCAAAACAAACCATGGCACTGGGGATGGTATAAAAGGACCTAGAAAGAGAATGTTATTTATCCTTGGTCGATATACGACTGTGTTTCAAGCAGAGACGATTGCCGCTATAGCCTGTATTGATGAAAACATCAGAATAGGATATACCGGACAAAAAATTGAAATATTCACTGACAGCCAGGCTCTGCTTCAAGCTATCAGTAATCCAACAACTAGGTCTAGACTGGTGAAAAACTGCAAGGAATCCCTCAACAGACTGGCAAGAGACAACAAAGTGACTCTAATATGGGTGCCGGCACACAAGGGGATTGCAGGTAATGAAATGGCGGACCAGTAAGCTGAAGCAAGGCTCTAAAGGAGACTTCATAGGTCCGGAACCACAAAAGATTTCATAATAGGGGAAATCGGGAACTGGCTAGATAGGGAACACCAATTCAAATGGAGGGTGACACAAGGGCACCTTCATACAAAGAGTTTACTGAACAAGGAAGACAAGGAATTCTCAACCAGGCTACTGAAACTGTTTAAGAGACATTTGAGGACAGTTACCGACATGGTGACTGGACACTGCACCCTGAGGAAACATCTTCACAAAATGGGAAAGTTAGTGAACCTATGTGCAGAAAATGTGAACTTGGTGATGAAAGACCTAATCACATACTCTGCTTCTGCGAGAACTCACAAGTACTTAGACGCAAGCACTTTGGAGAGGAATTAATACAACCATCACAACTACTGAAAATCCCTCCAGTCAAACTAGTGGCCTTTATAGAAGACACGAAGCTTCTGGAATGGAAGTAGATAACATGGGAAATGGTACAAAGATTCAGTTCAAGAGCCTGGGCTGATGAGCACAATCCGAATATATGAATGAATAAATGAATGATGTACATCCATTGTACATAGAAAGATGGACATACATTGGATGTTTGTAATTTGACGTCCATTTAACGGCCGTTTTAATTATGAACTGCCGTGGACTTCGAGTGAGCATCAATTGTGCGTCCAAAGATGGACATGTTCATTGGATGCTTCAAATTGTACGTACTCTGGATCTAGCGAATTGAACGTTCATTGGTCGTCAAAAGCGAAAAAAGAGTGAAGAATGTATGTTTCTGCCATTTACGTCATGTAGAGATTATACATGTGCAAGTTATTAGCAAGATTAACATTATTTTATCAGGGGTAACTTTTGTGTCAGTGGTCAAAGTGAATTACTATCAAGTAGGTATCATATATTTATTTTTCTGTGTCATCGATCATTATTATTTCGTTATCTCCCATCCTAAATGAACGAAATAATCAATACACCACAAGAAACATACAAAAGATATATCATTATTGATGTCTTCAGCGCAATACGTCCATTTCAAGTCCAAACGTCCAACCGTTTCAAGTCTGAATGAGCATCAATTGTGGGCATTGTATGCTTCAAATAGTACGTCGGTTGTACGTACGAAGGTGGACGTAGACTGGATGCAATGAATCGAATGTCCATTGGTCGACCATTTTACGGTCATTCAATGTACGAATGGCTTCATTCATTTCATTCATTCATAAATTGGGTTGTGCTCATCAGCCCAGGCACTTGATCTGAATCTTTGTACCATTTCCCATGTTATCTACTTCCATTCCAGAAGCTTCGTGTCTTCTATAAAGGTCACTAGTTCGACTACGAATGGCTATGGGCGTTGAATGAATATCTATTGTATGTGCGAAGAATGACGTACTTTGAACATTTTAAATTGTACCTACGAGGATATCCTAACAGCATTGGAAGTTTCTCCACAAAAAAAAAAAGTTTAGTTAAAATATGCATTCTACAGACCACACAACGTCCATTCCATGAAGATTTCATATACGAACGTCCACGGACGTTACATGAACATCTATTGTAGGTTCGTACAAACACAGACATTAAATGGATGTTTCAAATTGTACTCAAACGAACTTTCATTTCATTGACAATTCAAATTATAGCGTCTTTAGACGTTGGATAGACATCTATGGTACATATACAATGATGGACATTAATTGTAAGCTTTCATGATCAGTGAATGGTTATTCATTGTGCGCACCTAAACGGATGAACATTGGATGTTTCGAAATGCTTTTCCGATGGACGTCCAGCATTTTCGGACATTCAATTGATATACGTTTTACGCACCGAAATGGATGAACATTGGATGCTTTGAAATGTACTTCCGATAGGCGCCTATTTAAAGCTGGGTACTCACTGACGAACTGCAACTGTAACTGCAACCGTTACTGTATCGAATCGTCGTGAATGTATACACTTTCTGGCTTCTCGCGATCCTCTCGATCCGCAGTGTTCGTAGAGAGCTCGCGTCGGAATGGCGATACCATTAGAAATGATTACCAGTGCGGCATTTATTTTAATGGACGCATTGATTGAAAAACGTCCTCGACGATGGTGGCGCCATGTAATGTACGAAGAAAAAACTGGACCTTCGTTATTTGCAGCTCTGAAGTTTCAACAAATTAGTGGCCATTACAAAAATTTTACGCGAATGAGTCCAACAGATTTTGAATATTGCATTAATGTAATTGGTCCTAGGATTCAGAAAAGGAATACCAATTGCAGAGAAGCGATTTCAGTGCAAGATAGATTAGCAGTGACATTGAGGTATTTCGCAACGGGCGATTCGTATATCGAAACAAGCCATTAGCAAGATTATTCCAGAGGTCAGCGAAGCAATTATCGATGGATTAAAAGAACACGTAAAGGTAAGTAAATGAAAAATTTATTCTCTTACTATATGATAAATGTAAGTAGGTAAATACAAATATTGACTGTCTCTTAAAATAAAAGTATAGTATAATAAATGTCTAAATTAGATCTTGTATATCAGAGTACTGTGAACCTGGACTTCCAAGTGGAGAAGAAACTGGTATTTCCTGCTGAAGAGGTTGAGTTGCTCTCTGTTGATGGATGTACTGTTGAACTGATTGTGAATCTGAATGCGGAGAGGAAGTTACGTATGTTTGTAAATTTGGGCTTCCAAGTGGAGGGGATGATGTTACACTTATTGAAGATGTAGTGGCCCCCTCCTGGTAACTACTGTAGTTTTGAACTGAATGACCTGAATGTGATGCTGTGACAGGAAGTATGAGTGATCTGTGGTACAAGTTGAGGTTTCCAGTTGTTTCATTTACAGGTTGTGAATGAGCGTAGGTTTGCTGGTAAGAGGTCGGTTGAGATAAATTACCGTACTGTTGCGCAGAATCGTAATAGCCTTGGTCAGCACGAAAAATAACTTGTAATATATCTTGCTGTACCAAGTTCAAGGCGTGCTTGTTCCAATTTTTAAGCTTTTGAAAAATGTAATCACAAAATGATCTTAATTCGAGATTTTCTTGTGGGGGTGTAGGGGCTGATTTTTCAGCAGTAGACTTTAATATACCAAAAGCATCCTTAAGCATTCGCATCTTCTCGTCTGGTTTTGATTTCTTTCGTGGTGGTTGTGATATTGTATTTGTTTCTGTATTTTCATCTGCTGTGTTAGTTTCTTCATTATTTGTATCATCCTAAAAGAATTACATAAGATTATTTTTCAGATACCAACCAGTTCTAAAGAATGGATGAAGATAGAGAATGATTTCAAGAAACTGTGGAATTTTCCTCATGTAATTGGAGCATTGGATGGAAAACATATTTTACTACAGTGTCCGTTCAACAGCGGAACAGAATTTTATAATTATAAGTCACATTTCAGCATTGTATTACTTGCTTTAGTAGATGCCGACTATAATTTTTTGTATGTAAACATTGGCGCTCAAGGAAGAATTTCAGACGGTGGCGTAATGAATGGTTGTAGTCTAAATACGATGATTGAGGAGAAAAAATTGGGAATACCCCTTCCTAGAGCATTAGAAAATCGAGTGCGGAAAATTCCTTATATTTTTCTTGTCGATTCAGCTTTTGCTATGACTGAAAATACTATGAAACCCTATGCAGGAATACATCCGAAAGGATCTAGACAACGAATTTTCAACTACCGTTTATCGAGAGCCCGTAGGGTGGTTGAAAATGGTTTTGGGATACTATCTTCAGTATTTAGGAAGCCAATGTTACTGCAACCCGAAAATGCACAAATTATTTCCATGGCTGCAATATATTTACATAACTTTTTAAGACGTAGCTGTTCGAAATCTGTTTATACACCACCTGGTGCTATGGACACTGAAAATAATGTCACTGGTGAAATAACACCGGGTAGCTGGAGAGACGATATTAAAAGTATGACTTCGTTTTTACCTATACCTGTTATTCCACGTAGGTCTGCAGAACATTTCAAAGAAAATCGCGAAAAACTAGCAGACTACTTCATGAACGAAGGAAAGTTGTCATGGCAAAACCATTACGCATAAAATTTTAAATTATTGCAAAAATAAGATCTCACCTTGTATAATTTTTGCTAAAAACTTGATTTTATGAAAATATTGCAATATACAAAATGAATTTATTTTTCATTTCTCTGCCAAAATGTTTATGTGTAATTTGCTGAACAAGATACTCAGTGAAATATTTGAAAATAAGCTTAATTATCGCAATAACTCCAAAATGTTACCCTAAATCAGTTTTGTGGTAAATTTGGTCTACTTTTTAACTACAATGTAAAGGAAAATAAAAATTACGCATAAACATTAAAACAATGAATACCTTTGTTGTCATTCCTTTTTGTGGCGTATCTCTGTCCTTCAAAAAATCAAGAGCATTATAAGCAAACCACTTGCTTTCGTATACTTCGTCTCTTCCTGTGAAAAGAAAATATTACTTCAGCAACAATCACAATGAATAAGCAAAAAACTTATCCTAACCCAACTAATTATTTATAAATTTATTGTAAAATAATAATTACCTTTTCCAGTTCCACGACTTTTATTCTCTTTTGCTTTCTCCCTTCTCCAAGACGCCAAGATAGTGACCATCTTTTTCTTGCAGATATCTCCTGTTGTGCCCATTACAGAACCTATTTCAGCCCAAGCATCTTCTTTCAAATGTTTTTTGTAATATTCTTTATTTTTTGGATCCCATATTACAGGCATCTTTTTGTAATTTTCAATTAATTCAAAAACCTTTTCTTCATTCCACGTGCTCATATTCCTTCTTGATTGCGAGACTAACGAGCGTACACACGATCAAACCTCCTACATCAACGTCCACGAACCAACTGAGAATCTCTTTGTGTTCGTCCTGAAAACCGACAACTGGCGGCTTGCTACGAGCGGTTCGACGTGGGCTCCCGAACCTGATTCGCAACGCGTCTACACTAGGGAATTTGGTTGCTGTAACGATTGCAGTTACAGTTGCAGTTCGTCAGTGAGTACCCGGCTTAAAGTTCCAGCATTCACGGGTGGTGAATGGATATCTGTCGTACGCGCCAGACGGATGAAGATTGGATTTTTTGAAATGTATTTCCGATGGACGTTCATCTAAAAATCCAGCATTCACGGACATGTGAATGGATGTCCAACATACGCAATTCTTATTGCGAGCTTTTAAAGTTATCCCGAATGTAACCAGAACAAGAAATTCTCGCTGCGAGTTCCTAAAGTTATCCCGAATGTAACCAGAACAAGAAATTCTCACTGCGAGTTCCTAAAGTTATCCCAAACGTAACCTGAACAAGATATTGTTATTGCGAGTATCGAACGACCCGAACGTAAAACTTAAACCATAAACACGCACATAGAGAACTGAAATAACCAGAGAACACAATAATATAAATTTATACTATATTTCCTATTTAATTCTTTCAATTAGTTCATTAATCGATCACATCGTCGCTGTCAAATCAAACCGGCATATTTGCAAAAATTGAGTTTTTGAGTTGTTGGTGTCAAAAAATGTCTTTTTTTCCTGTCTATTTTTATGTCGAACCGGCATATTGTATAGTTGAATAAAAATCCGTCAGATGGCGTTGGGCCGGTATGCATTTACGTGGAAATAGCCATTTTGTTTATCAGAAGACAGATCTATTGCGCAATACGCCAGTCGCTTCAAAACCTTCAAGGAGGAAAGACGTCCATCATGTAAGTAAAACTGAATTATCTCACAATAGTACATTTTTATTATTACCCAGATATGACTTATTGGCAGATAATCCGGTTTGCACTCAACAGTAATGCGTTTCTAACAGGCTCAACTAAAACAAACCGGCATATTTGCCAAAACGTTGGTTTCCGGGTAAATTTTCACCCGGCGAATAAAGCAAAATGTTAATTAAAATCGAAATATGTTTCAATGATTCAGTTTGAATTGTATCAAAACAAAGTTTCATGTGATGTTTTTGAAGATATGCCTGTTTATGTTATCCTTACGTATCGTTATGCAAGATATTTTACGGCTTACAAGGCTCAGAATTGACCCTTGTACGTAAATACTTAAACTAATTACCACAGAGCTTCAATATTTTTCCTCAGATTACTTATTGTTGTTTGTTCAAGGAAAAAACGTACAGCTTCGATATTAAAACTTGCGGCAAAAAATGAAAGGCGGTGGCAAGTGATTGCGCCAGATGCTTTGCCTCCGACACGAGTCAATTTAGAACGCAGTACTGAAGATGTTCCTGAAACTAGCAAGACTGATATACAATTAGAGACTGAAAACCACGTATCCCCTCCTGCTGGTAAGATTAGGTTTTGTCATTTGATTTAAATAAATCAATATTGTTGGTCACTTGCATAAGCATTGGTGTAGTCAATACTAGCATATCGGAAGATATCACTCACTCATAGATCATAATTTTCAAACTTTTCCCCATAATATAATAATAATATTATCTATAATATATTTTTTAGGATGTGAAGTTAATGCATCAACGAACGCTGACCTGACTACTATAGTTCCATTAGAAGTTCCTATAGGGCTAATGGATGTAAAAGATTGTTATAAGCTGCCTGATCCGTTGCTTCCAACATTATTTATGGATACAGAGAGCACTACTAAAAATGTTCCTAGCAAGACTGATTTGACTGAACTACACCCACTCTCTAATGATAAATGGGTGGAATGTGACCTTATACAAAAAAATACTGAAAACCACACTTCCCCTTCGACTGGTAAGTTCGGGCTTTTGCCATTTTGATATCTATAAATCAATACTGTTCGTCGTTTGCATGACCATTGGTGGCTTATAGATAAATATATATATTTTTTTTAATTTTAGAATGTGAAGTTACTGCACCAACGATCACTCACATGACTGCAGTAGATCCGGTAGAAGTTTCAACAGAACAAATGGCACGGGAAGCTCAGAAGTCTGGTTTGGCCGACGATATTGTTACGGGTCAATTATTGGGGACTGAAAGCTACAGTGTCAACAACAATATTAACACGGACTCTACTGATGAGGAAGACCAAGACCCATTTCATAATTCTGATGACGATGAAGTCGACCCCGATTATAATATATCAAGTTCTGGCTCTGAAAGTGACAGTGAATTTACCGATGAAATAGTGACTGGAATTGAAATGGAAAATGTAAACGAACCGATTACAAGAAAAAGGAAAAGAGGTAAATTTAATAAAAGAACTTTAGCAAAGAAGATGCGAAACTGCGGTGAGGAATACGAGTCTAAAACCCGAGGAAGAGTGAAAAAACGAAGCATGAAGCCTCCTTGCCACAACTGTAAACTCAAGTGCTCTGAAAAAATTGATGAGAACTATCGGCAAGAGAGTTTCGCAATGTTTTGGGGAATGGGAGACTTGCAAAGGCAAAGAGAATTCATAAAAGATAGCACACAGGAAGTTGTTCCCAAGTATCAGAGGATTACGTTGAATCGTAAAAGGGAAAGGGGCTCTAATCAATCATATTCGATAACGAAAGATGGAGAAAAAATACGGGTATGCAAACAATTTTTTAAAAACACTTTTGACCTATCGGACAGAGCTATTCGTACAACCTTTGAAAAAACAGACAAAAGCACAGGTGTGCTAAGCTTGGAAATGAGAGGCAAGCATGGAAAGGGTAACAAGTTGGATAAAAAACTCGTGAAGAGCGCAAAGGATCACATAGAAAAAGTTCCCAGAATTCCTAGTCATTACTGCAGATCGCAAAGTTCTCGGGAGTATATCGATGGTGGAAAATCTATCGCCGAACTTCACAGAGATTATCTAAAAGAAAGAAAGGAGTCAAACCTTGCAGGAATCAGCTACTGCAAGTACAGAGCTATTTTCAAGTCATACAAGCTTTCGTTTTTCACACCGAAGAAAGATCAGTGTGATGTTTGTCTCATATACCAAAACACGAAACAAAATACAACAGAATATGAGAATCATATTCTAGAAAAGGACTTGTCCAGACTGGAAAAGGAGAATGACAAGAAAACCACAGATTCAACCATCGTAGCAGTATACGACCTTCAGGCAGTGCTGTCCTGTCCGCAGGGGGAGGCGTCTTCCTACTACTACATTTCAAAGCTAGCCGTTTACAATTTAACAATTGCTAAACTGAAGGGTGACAAAACGGTAAACTGTTACACTTGGGATGAGACACAAGGAAGAAGAGGCGTGATTGAGATTGGGAGCTGTGTGCTGAAATATCTGCAACATTTAAATGACAAAGCTGACTGTCCAATAGATGTTGTGTTATACAGCGATAATTGTTGTGGACAACAAAAAAATAACTTTATGATGGCAATGTACAAATATGCTGTTACAAGATTAAAAAACATAAAATCTATCACACACAAATTTTTAGTAAAGGGCCACACCCAAAACGAGGGGGATTCGGCTCACTCAACCATTGAAAGAGAAGTTAAAAGAGCACTCCGAAGTGGACCAATATACTTACCTTCCCAATACGCCATGGCCATGAAAACGGCAAAGAAAAGTGGCAAGCCTTACCAGGTTCATGAGTTGAGTCATGAGGACTTTTTTGACATAAAAGCTCTTAAGGACTCCCAAGTAATTTTACCCATCTTGGACATTCGAATGTTTAAAGTAATTAAAGACGACGGCAACTTTTACTTCAAAACATCCTACGGATCACATGCCTGGGAGGAGGCGAAGACAAGGAATAAACGGGGCAGTGGGGGCGTGAATCCTGTTCTGATGCAAGCTTATTCCAAGAGACTTACCATCGATGAGAAAAAGAAAAAGGGTATCCTAAAGTTAGTTACTGTCGGGATAATACCGCCAATTTATTCAGATTTCTATAAAAATTTGTGAAACTTTGAAGTTACCAGAGGCAATATTGTGTTAATTGTTGTTTAAAAAAAAATGTGAAGCAATAAATTATTTTTTCATTGACAAAATTATCTTTTTTTTCTACCTGAAACAGGTTCCAAAAGAAGAAGCCACTGTGGCACAAAAGCAAATATTACACTGATTTTAAAGTCATACTGGCATATCTGCATATATCTCAAAATTTAAGCAATTTTCGATTTATTTCCAACTACTTCGTCAATAAGCAGTATTCGTCTAAATTTTATTCGTGCATAAGGTGGCATTGAGGTGAACCAAACGGACGTTAAGTGGAAAATATCACATGCGAAAACTTTAAAGTGCTCTGGTGAAAAATATGCATTTTGCAGATATGCCGGTTTGATTTCACAGCGACGACATATGTATTATATCGCTATCATATAAGTCATCACATACGAATAAACTGAACTATTAATCTTCCTTATTCACTACCTATTTTCAGTTCGACCAGAAATTAGTTACGCCAAGTTTCAATTTTCAAATATACCCTCTGTGTTTATTATTCAACGATGGTTACAAAAATTGAACAATACCGCGCGTTGGTTTGATGGGAGTTATTTCGCAAAAAGTACGAAAACATCACAAATTTTACTTTTATCATTATTGTTAAAAAAAACATTTTCACTTTCGTAATAATTCTCTTCTGTTGATATATTATAATATGAGTGTGTCTGAATGATCGAAGGTTCAGTATTAATGATGCCATATTCGAATCACCCGCGGAAACAAAGAACGAAGCTTACTGGCTCTGGCCTAAGTTATTTTACGCCGTTGCCGCTTGGACTATAATTCAGGAGTTTCTATGCAATGACAGATTAATAATATGAATATATATTTTAATACTTTTTGACAAAACAATTGTAAGGGTACATGGGACAAACGACAAATTCATCACAGAATATGCAGCATTTTTTAGTTGAATACGCCATCAGAAAAAATTTCGAAGGAATTCTAGTATGTGTAAAACGGCTCTAAGCTAGATTAAGGCAATTTTCTAGTTGATAACAAGACGGTCATTTTGACTATTTATGATATCATCAATTATATATATTACATTAAAAAAGCGTTCCAGATATAAAATCTCTCGTTTCGATCCTTTTACATCGATTGTCATCGTGAACTATTAAAATTGGATTTCGAAAAAATTCCATCAATTAAAACCAAATTTGGATAAGTTATCATTTTGGTCAGAGAAAATAGTTAATAGGTAATATTTCAAATGTAAATGAAAGTAAAATATTTTTTACTTTTCATTTTATTTTTATATCTCATTTTTGTTGTGACTACTTTTGTGGTGTTAGAGATGAAGCAACACTGTCCATCCCTTGACAATTATGTTTACACGCGCAAACAGAGATAGTTATAGTGGCGTCTGGCGATTACTATGATTACTGTTCTGTTTATTATAAAGATAAAGAGATTATTATTTGTTTGCATAAATATATTTGTTTTGTGTGAATTTGACTGGATAGGTAACAAGGTAAGTGCAGTTTTTCACAATATTCTTATTTTAAAAAGGGTGTATTTATTGTGTAGGCCTACTAATTGTACTGTTAACTTGGCCGCCATTTTAGATTCGTGCTGATACCCAGTAACCGCCAAAAAGGAATTTATTCGTTCAAATTATATAATAGTTTATCCATAGTTCCTAGGGGATTTAATTGGCGTATGGCGAAGATGTACTGTATATTCAGTCCTAGAGGGAAGAGAAAATTCCACAGACTTACATTTTACTTAAATTAATTAAACGATGCATGTTCTTCATTGCTAATTAGAATCCTATTTTGATATTTTTATAGAAGTTGTATTTCAATGGAATTGGGGGTTCTGGTCCAAAGGATCATCATGGACGCATATTCAAGAACAATTTTACAAATGAACTAGGAATGAAATGCTCATGGAAGTGGCAAAGAGGCAACATACGATTGGAAAATATGAACTTCATTGGGACCTGTATATGTAAGTAAAGTTTCAGAGTGGTTTATTTGCTTATTGGTACAGTATAATTTGTAATACTCTTATCCCATCCATTTTACCTATTATGATGACCATTTGTGTTGATTTGTTCATTTACAAAGTATGATGTTCACAGAGGAAAGTTAATTATTTAAAATTGGAGATAGATTGGCATGCTGTAAATGAATATTTTTTCGGTAATGATTATAAAACATTTCTATAAGAATTGTAGCGGTTTCGAAATTGAACACATGATTTTTCTCAAAATATCTCATTTCACTTCATTTTAAATATTCTCAAGAATCTTACAATTTTTTGCTCTTCACAATTTCCATTTATTTTTAATTTGTATTCTATAGAAAATAACTTAACACATAATTAATTGTGTTGTTTTGGTGTATGCAGTAAAGTATTTGCTTACTAATCACTAGTCATTTGTTTTTTTCTAGATCTTCTGAAACAGACATGGAAAACCACTGACAAAGAATTTGAGATATTTTCCCAAGATTGGTTGAGACACTGTTCGCAAATAAAAAAAAGGGAGGATTTAAAAAATAATTAAAGTTAGTCAATATGGAGAATGGTAAGTCAATGTTTCCTTTGTAAAGGTATTACTAAAGCTCATATTCAATAGATTCAAGCGTGATACCTGATATGAGCACAGTTTTACCTCACACAAACATGTTTTAATACCTTGACACCGTATTTTACTAGCACTGTTTCTGGGAAAGATTAAAACTATGTTTTTTTATGGTATTAACCTATTTGAATACTAGTTGCGTTAGGATTAATTACTAGAACCAACAGTCTGTTGTGCTAATTTTGACTAACCAAAGCTACCTTTGAATCTATATCCTTATATTCACAACTTTATGATTAAGCATGGCTACACAAGTAGGATTATACATATAGGACAATTAAGTATTGATCTTCTCCTAAAGATAATGACATAGTTAACAAAACTCGTGTCGCGGTAATGGAAAATTTGTTTTGGCGTTTGTTAAAACTGTGCTTACAATGATTATCGTGCCAAAGGTTCCAGTATGATATCCGAGATATCCAGTATGCCAAATCAAATTGTTTTTTTATATTGAAATCATAGCTATACAGAGTTGTGATGTTATTATTATAAATATGTGTTGGTGTGTAAACTGTTTTATTGGAACAGAGATAATAGTAATATTAAAGTAAATACAAGTGAGGAAAAACATTTCTTATTTTCAACCAACACTGAGGGGTATCCAAAGAGCAATGAAATATATATTTTTTGTATTAATATCCCGAATATTATGGTTTACCATTTGCTTTCAGGTCCACACCGAAGGTGATAGCTAGCAGCTCATTTCTTTTTTTTTTCTTTCTTTTCTTTTTTATGTATATTATATTTTTATAAAATAAACTTAAATTAGTTCATTGGTTGTTTCAATATTCATCCTCTCTTGTGGTCATAATAATATAGTATTCTGATCTTGATACTCAGTTTCTCCCACGAGCTCTAAAAGAATCTGCAGGATGTATATTATCATTTTTTTACTTTTAAAAGATAAACTTTAATCACTATCGTACATCGTACCTCCTGGTAAGTTTTACATGTTGAAAAAGAAAACATTCTTAATAAAATGGAAACATATTTTTTTACAATTATACGAAACATTAAAGTTAGTTTTGATAATATCTAATAGAAAACAACTAATTCCTCGCCACAATGGCACACTGGGCATTGAGGATATTGTGAAATCTTGCTTTTAACCTGATGAAATCTGATGGTGTAAATTTGCATTCTCATTCAACTTTTTATTCAGTCTTGATTGAGAAAGTTTTTCAATCGAATATCTGAAGTAAAATGCAGGTTTTTTCAGGTGAAAAGTTAGGGATTTACAATATCGGATGTCGCTGTCCAGCATATGCCATAGTAACGGGGAAGTAGTTGTTTTCCATTAGATTTTACAAATAGTAACGTTTTTCCTAATTCTGAAATTATTTTTTTCAATTTAATAGTTTCCTTTTTCAATATAGAATATCTTACACTAGTCTCAATGCGAACTCTTCAAGACCACGCCAAAAGCATTGCATGCGAATATCGCAAAGTGACCTCTCATGGATCTCACAAAAGGCTATATATGTGAATTTCCTACAGAACTCGCCAGAGGCACTGCCTGCGATGATCACACAACGAGCTCACAGAGACGTCGATATGAGCAATAAATGAGAATTTCCCAAAGTAGTAGTAACAAGATGTCGCAGAGAACTCGCCAGGGTGTATTGTTCGGGAATTTCCACGTGAGATATCTCTAAGACTTCGCTGAGAATATCCCGGCGGCGGACATTTGGAGGAGATATAGAACTCTCAACAACCTCTCAGAGAGGTAACAAAAGTTGTCACAATTTCTTAAAAAGAGATCGCGGGGATATCTTTAGGACCTCTTTGTGTTGCCTGGGGTTGTACACACTAAATCGGATGTATGTTGGTTGGATTCTGAATGGATTTCCGCTGTATGTACAGAAACCGATGTATATACATTGGTTGTTTCGAAATTTTTTTCCGATGGACATTCCATTAAGTTTCAGCATTCACGTACGCCGAATGGATATTCGTTATATGTATAAAAAGAAAATGAAGGTAGGTATAAAATAGATTGAACAAACATGTGCTGTGTGGGTATTGAGTCTCAAAATTTAACTTTACACAAATTTGTACCAAGTTTTTCTTATACTTAGTTACCAAATAATACGAAATATTTATATATTTTGGAATAGGTATGAGTACTTACTTGTAAGGATTTTTAAGTTCTTCCGTAACAAAATTTAGATAGTTATATCCGGAATATGAAAAAAGTCCGGAATAGAAAGCAACAGCTATGTGTCCCGGATCCCAATTCGTACCTTCCATAGGTTTATGAAAATTATCCACGTGTCCTGCACAAGCATAATATGCCCCTGCAAGTACAATTATTCCGAGCGCCAACATCTTCGTAGCTGTAAATATGCTTTGAACCCTCGTTACCCACTTGACGTTGTAACAGTTGATTACCTGAACAAAGGAAAATAATTTTTTTTAATACCAAGTATTAAAAATAGTCGTACGTTACTGGTAATTAAATTCGGTAGGATTTGAAAGATAACATTTTCGGTAAGCATACAAAAACATCAAATATATAAAAACGACAACAATGTAGATTAAATCTTACTGTATATATTAGTACATAAAAAATAAACATACCTATCTACAAAAAAGATTAAAACGAAGGTCTGACTGTAGACATATACAGGGTGCGCCAATTATTTCCACTCGATCTCTAGCACCGAAACTAAAAGAGGTATCAACAAGATTTCTTGTAGGTTTATACGGTGTCACTCGGACTACTTACAATTGTAAAATATTTTGATGTATACAGGGTGGCTAATTTTTGTGGAATGAAAATTAATTTGGTTTTTTTAAATTGAACACCCTGTATACGATTATGTCTTCTGATTCTACTTAATATTAGCTTTACGGTAGTTTTTTGAATTTGTAAATCCGACGCGGCGTTGACAAGTTATTCCTATTATAAGCAGATTTAATGAAAAAACAGCACTTCAGAAATATTAGCACAATAAACGCATTTTTTCAAAAATTCCTCCAAAAGGCTACTATGATGTAAATGAAACATACACCTACCACAATAATTACCCAACATCTTCACCTGTTGCACAGGGTGTTTGCCGATGGCGTGCAAATAGTCTAGTTTTCAAATTGCAATAACTTAATTTTTTCAAATGGGACACCCTGTATATTTTTCTTCAGTTAGAAGCTCTCCTTAATACACATTAAAAAAATATAGGGTTTTGGACATCTAACTTTACTATTTACTTTAATAATTGACGTTAAATGAGAAATAACATATTTTACACAATTTTTAATAAGTACAAAATTTTACAAAGTTTAATCGTAAGAAAACTACAATATTGAAAGTTAAAATTTATAATAGGTGTTCAAAATGTCTTCCATTTTCATTTATACATTTTCTTGCCCTTTCTTTCATTGATTTACGCACATCTCTTAGCATTGCAGGGGTCACCTGTCTAAATGCTGCAGTAATTCTGTCTTTCATATTTTGTTTTGTGGTAACCTCTTCTTTGTAAACAATATTTTTAATAAAACCCCACAAGAAAAAATCGCAAGGTGTAAGGCCCGGCGATCTAGCAGGCCAATTTGTAGGTCCTGCCCTTCCTATCCAACGATCCTGAAATTCCCTATTTAACCAATTGCGAACATTTAATTGGTAGTGTGGTGTGGCACCATCTAATTGAAACCACATTCCGTTGCGATAATTTTGAGGCACATTTTGCAAAAGGTTTCTAAAATCAAGTTCTAAAAAATTTAAAAAAGCAGCTCCATTTACAGTCCCATCAAAGAAATAGGGACCAATTACATAATCACCTATTATTCCCGCCCACACATTCAAAGACCATCGATACTGTGATGTGGTTCTAAATAAATGTTCATTGTGGTCCGAATAATAATGGAAGTTGTGTCTATTTACACAACCGTTCTTATGAAATGTGGCTTCGTCGGAGAATAAAACTTTGTTTAAAAAGTTACGCTCTGTATTTATCTTGTTTATTAACCATCTACAGTATTCTTCTCTACGCGCGAAATCACGCGGTAACAATTCTTGGTGAAGCTGGATATGGTAAGGGTGATATTTATTCTTCTTTATTATGCGTCTAATTGTGGTATTGGAAATATCTAACTGATTGCTTAATTGCCTTGTGCTTACATTGGGATCTTCAACTATACTGATCATTACTTTATATTCGTTGTCAACAGTAACAGCTGTAGCATCACGTGAATGTTTTTCATACTTGACGGTTCCCGTTCTATCAAATCTATTCTTTAAATTCTCAAAAGTATCCTTTTGTGGATGACGTCTTTCTGGGTATCTTTGACGATAGACCCTACTAGCAAGAAACGCATTTTTTTGACATTCACCCAGTATCCATATCATATCAATATTTTCTTGAACACTATAATTCTTATTATAATCCATTTTTTATACCTAATACCGATTAAATATAGTAGACGTGATATAATACAAAATTTTATGTTGACAATTAATGCTACAACAAAATATACCTACTGTCATTTTCATAGATAACTTGTTTTCTTATTAAAAATTGTGTAAAATATGTTATTTCTCATTTAACGTCAATTATTAAAGTAAATAGTAAAGTTAGATGTCCAAAACCCTATATTTTTTTAATGTGTATTAAGGAGAGCTTCTAACTGAAGAAACATATACAGGGTGTCCCATTTGAAAAAATTAAGTTATTGCAATTTGAAAACTAGACTATTTGCACGCCATCGGCAAACACCCTGTGCAACAGGTGAAGATGTTGGGTAATTATTGTGGTAGGTGTATGTTTCATTTACATCATAGTAGCCTTTTGGAGGAATTTTTGAAAAAATGCGTTTATTGTGCTAATATTTCTGAAGTGCTGTTTTTTCATTAAATCTGCTTATAATAGGAATAACTTGTCAACGCCGCGTCGGATTTACAAATTCAAAAAACTACCGTAAAGCTAATATTAAGTAGAATCAGAAGACATAATCGTATACAGGGTGTTCAATTTAAAAAAACCAAATTAATTTTCATTCCACAAAAATTAGCCACCCTGTATACATCAAAATATTTTACAATTGTAGTCCGAGTGACACCGTATAAACCTACAAGAAATCTTGTTGATACCTCTTTTAGTTTCGGTGCTAGAGATCGATTGGAAATAATTGGCGCACCCTGTATACAGAGAAGAGCATTAAAAAATTATATAAAAGGTACGTATGATAATAGTATTTTGTAGGATACGAAACGAGCCGCAGGCGAGTTTCGTATATAATATGCGAGTGTATTAATAGCCATTACATGAAAGTTGCATACAATATTTTTTCTACTCCGATTAATAAGAATTATTTAATTAATAATTATCATATATAAAACCCAATA
The DNA here is from genome assembly GCA_947563755.1 of Lochmaea crataegi. Lineage (NCBI taxonomy): Eukaryota > Metazoa > Arthropoda > Insecta > Coleoptera > Chrysomelidae > Lochmaea > Lochmaea crataegi. Next base: position 121,280,879 of record OX387422.1, on the reverse strand, counting down.
ATACTAAATTAATAAAAATTCTAACAAACGACAAAACTTTCTATATCCATCCAACCAATAGTGTTGAAATTAAAACAACTATATCCCAGTTGAAAGACAAGTGTGGGGGAGGGGATGGAATAAATGTTAGAACTATAAAAATACTTAAGGAATTTATTTCTAAGCCATTAGAACATATTTTTAATAAATGCATTGAGACAGGTATTTGGCCTAATAGTTTAAAATCGGCTGTAATTGTTCCTATTTATAAGGCAGGTGAGAAGCACTGTGATACTAATTATAGACCAATATCTCTAATCTCAAGTATTGCCAAAGTCTTAGAGAAAATAATTCACACTAGGTTATTTAGTTTTGTATCTAAATGTTAACTTTTGTCCAATAAGCAGTTTGGTTTTATTAAAGGTAGAGGAACAAAAGAGGCCTTAAACTATGTATTGGATATTGTTTACAAATGTCTAGATCAGAGTAAACCTGTACTTGCAACTTTCTTAGATCTCGCAAAAGCATTCGATGCAGTAAATCATGATATACTTTTAGAAAAATTGAATAATTATGGTGTCAGGGGAATTGCTTTAAAATTATTTGAAAGTTATCTTTTTGATAGACAGCGAACCGTAAAATTGGGTAATTTTAGTAGTAATTCTATGTTAATTACTCATGGGGTACCTCAAGGCACTATTCTCGGGCCATTGTTGTTTATTCTATATATCAATGATTTGATGCATCAGTTGCCATCTGAAACTATAGTATCATATGCTGACGATACTGTTGTTTTATGCAACGACGATTCATGGTATAAGGTAGAAGAAAAAATGAATAATTCTCTTAATATTGTCAGCACATGGTTGGCTTTAAATCAGTTATCGCTAAACGTTTTAAAAACAGTTTATATAGCTTTTGGAGCGTACTGTGATAGTGTCCCTAATGTTTTGGACATAAAAATCAATAACCATATAATAAAAAGAGTTGACAGTTGCAAGTAACTGGGGGTATATATTGATTTTAAAGTTAAGTATTTACTATTCATATTCACAAAACTAGCTAAATTATTACATTCTAAATCTTTACTGTCAATTTATTATGCTTTTTTTCATAGTATATGTAACTATGGAATAATAGCTTGGGGAGGTGCATATAATAATGTTAAATGTATATTGTCAGATCTTCAAAAAAGAATATTGAAAATAGTATTTAAAGGAACCAACACTCTCCCCTCACCACTAAACTTACATCAGGCTTTCATATTTGAATCTCTTATTTTTCACTACAATGATCTTAAAAAGACATTTATGCAGTCTAACAGTTTCACTAGAAATAAATCGATATTACCTAGAATAAACCTAACCTTACTTAATAAAAATAGCTGGCTAACAGCTATTAAAACTTACAATAAGTTACCAATAGAATGTAAATCATTAATATACAGTGAAAATACTATTAAGCAAAAATTGAAAAAGTGGGTTAAATGTAATTACACTAGTTCATAAAGGAGCATTAACGGGTTTAAATTAACTCTGTCCTATTTTTCATATTTTAACAAATCTCTTTTCTCTCTGATTTTTGGCTCTTCACACAAAATACATTGTCTAAGTGTAGTTTCTAAGTTAGATGTTAAGTATATCCAGGCCTATGTATAGGTAATTTCTGTTTACCTCTATAGGTTTTATAATGTACCAACATTGTAAAAAATTTTCTGGAAATAAATAAATATATAGTTACTTTTGAAAATCAAAATTATTTGACAGCTGTCAAATTAAGTGTCACCTAATATAATTAATTTCAGAAATGTCAACCAGGTATCCATGGCTATATTAAATATTGTGCGAATGTCGCATTCCTATTGGCTTAAAAATCTGTATCATAATGAAAATTTGTATCATAATGAATATTATTATGATACAGATTTTAGTCTTTTAGTAAGTATATTATAAAACAGGAGTAGAAAAATCACTTTATTAGAGAAGTTTACAGAGGTCGTTGAAGTTGGGGCATGTTTTATTTAAAAATCTTTCTCTTCACATTGACTTTAGGAAGAGTATACTAGACGATATAAATATGTATATTTACCGTTAATATGCATACGGTGACTGCAGCTAGAAGTCTTACTGCTTCAAACGGTGCCGGACAGGTACCCCAAAATGGTTGTAAAATATACTGCGCAAAAGTAATAGCCGTAATGGCGTTTCCAGTAGGTACCAAAATAAACAATGCAACCCACAAATACAGAAAAGCTAACAGCGGACCAAATGCTTCTTTAATGTAAGCGTAATCACCTCCAGATTTTGGAATCATAGTACCTGCAAAAAAAAATAATACATCAAACATTTAGTATTGCGCGTGCGCCCAAATATTGAATATGTAATTTTTCTACCTCCAAGAATTACATTAAATGGTATAGATATGGTTCTAAAACAATAGGAGGGACTGGGATATCCGTGAGGATTCCAGGAACCAAACTCCCCAAGCGTCTTTCAAGCGGAAATTAATGCCATATGAAAGTGTGTTCAATATTGATGAAATATATAGAAGGCAAAGGATTATCAAAATGTCGGATTAAAGTCAATAAAATGGTATGGGAATGCCTAGAAAAACTCAATCAACTAGATATGGACAACATTGTCACCCTACTGTTGGTTCCAGTTCATATTGGAATAAAAGGAAGGGAAATAGCAGATGAGCTAGTAAAGAGAGGAACTGCAACACACTTTTGGAAAGATCTAATAGGACACTGTCGCTTAAATCGACACCTGAAAAAGTTCAAACTGAGACCTACGGATACCTCAAAATTCCTTTAAGGAATGCGGCTAAAGGAGCTACTAGTTTCTTAATATCTCCTCCGAAACTAAAGAGAAGAAGAGAGCCAAATAGATCTTTTGAGTCTTAGTTAATGTTCACCCCAATGACATATTGGTTTACGCCAATATGCAGGCTATTTCACGACGAGCTTACACTATCTATATATTAGAGACTACTCATAGGATTTCTATAAAAATTTCAATTTTATAATCATTATTATTAATAACAAGCTTCATTTTCTTAACTTTTGCTCGAAAACAACCAAATTGTGTTACATTGTTCAATATTCTCTTAACTGTGTGACGGCTGGGTCGGGGTCGATCTGGATGTGTGTTGTGTTTTTTTTTTTTGGCCCTGGTTTTTAACCAATTAGCCAGCTCTATAATTTTCATCCATTTTCCGTGTTATCTGTAGGATTTCTTAAGGTTAATATATTTACATTGGTTACATTTCCATTCATTTCTCGCGATATTTGTGTACGGATTTGTTAGTAAATGTTTTTTTTATTACTTTTCTTAGACTTTTTTTTTATCATTTGTCTTAAAATTTTTTATTTTTTTTGTTCTTTGTTTTTTTTTTGAATTTTTTTCATTTTATTGTATTTTATTTATTTTTATATTTCTCTTTTCATTCTTTTCAAATGCTTATACAGTATGTCGCTAATGTATGGAATAAATTCATTATTTCCAAAATAAACGACTTTTGAAAAAAATCCAAAAATTTTAATTTTTGAATCGTCATCACATGATGTAGATGTAACGAACATTGCGTTACCAGTATTAACGTGTTGACGTAATCGGCAATTTTTTTAAATGCAACCATGTGTCTCAAGACACCTCATTGGAAAGGTCTTCTAATCGTCTTTACAACGATGTAATTTGTTGAATATTAATTTCTACAGGGTCGACCAAAACTGTTTATTTACTAAAATACAGAGAACTGTTTAATAAAAAACAATTAAATTATATTAAATGTTCAAACTGATGACCTTCGGCAATAATGCAATGAGACAGCCGAGCAATAAATTCGTCTCTAACATTTACGAGAACTTCAGGCGTTATTTGTGCAATCTCCGTTCTGATGCGATCCTTCAACTCTTCTATATCATTTGGGCGACTTTGATAAACTTTCTCTTCAAGTATCCCCATAAAAAAGTCTAAAGGTGTCAAATCTGGCGACCTTGGTGGCCATTCAATCGTTCCTCTTCTTCCTATCCACCTATCTGGAAAACAGCATTTAAGTAGGTTCGTACATCAAAGGCGTAATGTGGGGGTGCCCCATCCTGCTGAAACCACAAATCACATCTATTTGGAAATAGCTGATTTCATTGTGGTAATAGATAATCCTGAAGAAATTGAAGATATCGAGGACCGGTCAAGCTTCCTTCACAAAAATATGGCCCTATTATTTGATAATGCCGGCCCAAACATTCACCTTTTCAGGATATTGTGTCCTATACTCCTGCATCCAATGGGGATTTTCACTTGCCCAGTATCGATACGTCTGGCGGTTTACATCGCCGTTGAGCATAAAAGTTGCTTCATCTGAAAAAAGTATATTTTGTATGAAATTACGATCTCTGTTACATCGTTCCATAATTGTTTCACACAATTCGATTCTCCTATCAAAGTCATCTTCTAACAGCTCTTGGACCAAATATACCTTATACGCATGCCACTTTTCCTTTTTCAGCACTCTAGCAACAGTAGAATGGTGTAAATTATTATCCAGCGCAACTTGTCTCGAGCTGGTGTGGGGATTTTCTTGAAACTCAAGGAAAACGTCAACTTTTTTGTCTTCGGAAATTGACTTTCCACCACTTTTGGGGAGATCTTTAACATGGCCCGTTTCTCGAAACTTTTTCTCGATTTTACTAATTGTTGATTGAGAAATGGGTTCACGGTTGGGGTATTTAGCATTAAATAAATTGTCAACTTCTTTCTGTGTCCTTACTCTATCTCCATAGCCAATCATCATTAATATTTCGATTCGTTCAGTTTCTGTAAGTTTCATTACTAAATTATGCTAATTTAAAGATTTTAACTATTGAACACTTGACTGATACACATCAATTAGTGTTAAATTAGAATTTAGTACTATTATCAGTAACATATCCAAAAACAGAAATATTTTTTGGGTACACTACGATGTTTTATTTCCAGTGGCGGTTCTTACAAAAACTTAGTTGAATAGATGAGGCTTTTACTTGATGAAGATCCATACTAAACGAAAATAAATAATGAAGATTTAAACAAATTAATTTGTTTTATTTCATAAATAATGAAGATTTAAACAAATTAATTTGTTTTATTTCATCGTTTAAAAACTTAGTTCATTGAATCAGAATTTATGATTAAAATTTTACCAAATAAACAGTTTTGGTCGACCCTGTAGAAATAAATATTCAAATAAGTACATCGTTGTAAAGACGATTAGAAGGCCTTTCCAATGAGGGGTCTTGAGACTCGTGGTTGCAATTAAAAAAATTTCCTATTACGTCAACACGTTAAAACTGGTAACGCAATGTTCGTTACATCTACATCATGTGATGACGATTCAAAAATTAAAATTTTTGGATTTTTTTCAAAAGTCGTTTATTTTGGAAATAATGAATTTATTCCATACATTAGCGACATACTGTATATACAATTATAAATGTTTATATTTCATGTGTACAATAACGTGTCTAAATTGGTGGGTAACTTGACTCCAGCTTCTGTTAGTTCCTTCAGGAAATCTTGATTTTGTCTTGTGAAAAACTGAAATTCCCATAATACGTGGTTTAGTGAGCCTACTTCTCCGCATTCGCAAATTGGTGAGATTTCTAAACCTATTTTGAATTTAAATTCCGGGTATAAGCCATGCCCACACCGTATTCTATTCATCATTTTGATAAAATGTCTATCCGAGTTATTTTTAAACCATGGTTTTCTGTAAACTTGTGTCTGCACTATCTTAGAATTCCATATTAAGGCACTATATAAATTGTATCTTCACTAGTTTGAAAAATCTACTGTGTAGCGAAACGCGTCACTAATTTTAATTTGAACGTTAGTTCAAAATAAAAATGAATATTTAAACAAATTAAATTGTTTTATTTTATCATTTAGTATGGATCTTCATCAAGTAAAAGCCTCATCTATTCAACAATTAATACTATTTAATTATGACAGGTAAATACATAGCCTGCTAAAATAAAAGAATAAATAACACAGCCTTCGCCTACGCAATAATAAGGCTAAAATAATTAATATTTTTAATTACATTTTAATATCTCAAGAACGCTTTTAAGATTGGGTATAGGAAAGTGAACATAAACTGTCCCTATTTTCGGCCTTAGAATAGTAAAAGAATAAAAATATGGTTGTTTCATTTAATTTGATAAACTTCAAACTTGAAAAAGCTACTGTGTAGCGAAACGCGTCACTAATCATTAGTATGGATGTTCATCAAGTAAAAGCCTCATCTACTCAATTTTTATAGTACAGATATGGGAAACCGAAATCATGCCGCAAGAATTAAATGAAGGGTTGTTAGTACCTATTTTGAAGAAGGGTGATCCAAGTATATGCTCGAACTAAAGAGGAATTACATTATTAAACACTTATTGTTCGACTTTTAAAAGACGATCATTTACGATCTAAAAAAAATTCGCTATTTATTACCGATTATTCTCTTTTAATGCCTCAATGTTGGATTAGAAACGAATAAAAGTAGCTGAATAAGTTTATTGTTTCAACCCTTATTACGTGGAATCTTTCCGTAACTATCAAATTTGATAAAAGTATGGGTTTTTTAGGTTAAAAAGACGATGACGCTGCAAAACAATTTTTTTTTATGTTACTTATGCCCGTTTGGAATTTAAGCACGCTTTTCGTAAGCTGCTCTTAACTTAAGAAAGCACTTAAGTTTTTTGCTTTTTGTTCCGCTGCAGTTTAAGCAATAGTTAGTAAAGAACTGCTTAACGCATTGCGTGAATGGCAACACTGAGAAAATCTAGTAACTTATTAGTGACTTTTCAGATTTGGCTTTGTATCGAGTGACAGTTAGCTTTCGCCCGCGTCAAATGTGAACGCTTAACCCATAAATACAAAGAAAACAACAATCTTCAGAAATCAGCAATGTACTTGCGATTAACGTTTTTATTTGGTTATCGCTCATTGAAAATTGTACTGACAGTGTTAGCACATTATTATTTTTACTCTATTATGAATAGAATAAACCATTTTTATGTTTTACTTTATTATTATCAAAAATCTTACGTAAGCTGCAGTTTCACAACGTGACTTCGACAATTGCGGAACTAGCCAAGCGTTACACCCATGCTTAATCCCTAAAGAGATGGGATGGAATCAAAGGATGCAGTCTTGCCAGGATCAGCTTGGGCGATCCAGGGAAGCTGGAGCCGAAGAAATATTTGGCGATAACCAGGAAAAACCTACGGTTAACAGTAGGATTTCTGACTGGCCACTGTCAACTGAGGAAATACCTCCATACTATGGGGCTAGTGGACACACCTCTATGCAGAATATGTGAACAAGAAGATGAAACTGTCAGGCATGTCTTATGTGAGTGCCCGGAGTTATCTTCAATAAAAGAGTGTGTGTTCGGTGAGTCTTGGCCTACCCCTGCCGATAAAAAGGAGATGTCTCCTAGTGACCTGTCCACCTTCCTGAAAAGGACAGGATAGACGATGACCTAGGGGATTACAAAATACAAATGTCAATTATTAACCGAGATATTTCTGACAGTGAGACACTTTTTCGCGAGCGTCTTAATAAACATGACGTCAACAGATAAATAAGAACATTTATTTACGTATATTACATATTAATCGCATTAAAGTTACGCATCGCCACCTTAATCCTAGAAGAAAGGCAATTTCGATCCAACGATAACAGCGACAATAAAGCAAACGCCGACATTAATAAATTAAATTGATTAGCCTTTTTTAAGCAACATCCTTCCTTCCTTTTGATAACAAAATAATTTATTCCAAAACACAAGCCAGCCAGAATAGTTTAAGAAAAACTAAAATTTTGATAAGTTAAAAACGTTAAATGTCACTAAATAACATTGTAACTGGATAGCTAAGGGTGGTTTAGTTGGTTGGATAAGGTAAGGATATCGTTGGATCCATTAATAAGGAGCTGTTTTCTTTTCTAAGCACATTCATGGGATTCCTCAGTTCCTAATTCATTGTCACATTTCTTCTTTTTTACTTAATAACCATAAACAGTAGCTAGATAGGTAGTACAAAAGGTGGCCGATACGCATTCGGTGATGCCAGCTTGGCACTAAATGACATTGTACTCCTCGGGAGGATGTACAATGGGTCACATGTGACCTAAGTGCTGTGGGCCTAAACTCACCCTTCCCACTCTACAGATACAGAATACAGAACAGATAAGGAAGAGTAAACAATGTTTTACGGAGGGGAAGAAAAGCAAGGATACAGAGGAACAGGATTCTTAATAAATAAGTTCAAAGTAAATGTGATAATGTACAAAACTGTAAACGGACGAATATCATATCTAATAATAAAAAACAGCCAGGCTTAATTGGCTAGGAAAAGCCAGAGAGTAAGACCACGAGAAATACAAAGAAATAAGAAAGGAATCAAAAGTGCACATCAAAAATAAAAGGAATAAATGGGTGGAGTCTTGCTGAACTTGCCGCCACTCCATGTCTACATACAAGGTGAAGCCAGGTCAATCACTAATAGACTGACAAGAGGGCAAGTACCCATTAGTAGGCTACACGGTAAGGTGTATAACGAGCTATACAATGAGTTGGATATCGACCCCATAATGGGAATGCCATCGGACGAGATGATTCCCAAGTATAGCTTCGGAAAAAACTTCAAAACAGTCATAACAGGCAGAGAGGCAAGGAAGGAAGGACCTCCAATTAATGCAGAAATGGCCTGCTACACAGATGGCTCAAAAACCGAGGAAGGTGTAGGAGCAGGAGTATATATAGCCAAGCCAAAGATAAGAGTCTCACTGAGCTTGGGTAAACATGTGACGATATTCCAGGCAGAAGTTGCAGCAATACAGCACTGTGCAGGGGAGCTATTAAGCTAGGAGTTTGAGGAAAAGACCATTGCCATATACTCCGACAGCCAGGCGGCTATAAAAGCAATCAGCTCCATGCAGATAAATTCCAAACTTGTTTGGGACTGCTTGGAGACGCTACAAGAGCTGGGCAGTCGTAATAGACTGTCCGTAGCTTGGGTACCAGGCCACTCAGATCACAAGGGCAATGAAGAGGCAGACTCACTAGCCCGAGAAGGGGCACGTTGTTCTCCCATTGGCCCAGAACCTTTCTGTGGCATAGCGAAAGCGCTGCAAAAAACAAATAGCAGCACTTGGATAAAAAATCAGTCTCGAGAATGGTGGAACAAGGCGCCAAAAATGAGGCAGGCCAAAGAGTTCATCAAGGAACCCTCGCCAAAATTCAATCAGGATCCTGGTTGGGCTCCTTACAGGGCATTGTTGACTTAACAATCACATGAACAACATCGGATTGGCAGAAACAACCATATGTAGGTTTTGCCAAGAAGATGAGGAAACCCCAGTACACATACTGTGCTACTGCGAAGGCCTGATTAGGCTGAGGTTTTCAACGATAGGGGAGGAAAAACCACAACCCTCTCAATATATGGAGGACCTGAGGTATGCCATCCGTCTAGTAATAAGGACGGGTTTAGACAAGGAACTCTAGAATAACAGGAGGGCATACACAATAGATCTGCAAAGGTCGTAGTGGAGAGGCTCTCAGAAGCACTTAAGCCCCATATTTATCTTATCTTATCTTAAGGGTGGTTTCGTTAGTTGGATAAGGTAAGGATATCGTTGGATCAATTAATGAGGAGCTGTTTTCTTTTCTAAGCACATTCATGGGATTCCTCAGTTTCTAATTAATTGTCACATTTCTTCTTTTTTACTTACTAACCATAAACAGTAGCTAGATAGGTAGTACATAAGGTGGCCGATACGCATTCAGTGATGCCAGCTTGGCACTAAATGACATTGTACTCCTCGGGAGGATGTACAATGGGTCACATGTGGCCTAAATGCTGTGGGCCTAAACTCACTCTCCCCACTCTACAGATACAGATGATATGGCAGTCATGGCACTACAAGAAATTAGATGGAGAGGAGAAGGGCGAATAGATAAGGAAGAGTAAACAATGTTTTACGGAGGGGAAGAAAAGCAAAGATACAGGGGAACAGGATTCTTAATAAATAAGAAGTTCAAAGTAAGTGTGATAATGTACAAAAATGTAACCGGACGAATATCATACCTAAGAATAAAAAACAGCCAGGCTTAATTGGCTAGGAAAAGCCAGAGAGCAAGGCCACGAGAAATACAAAGAAATAAGAAAGGAATCAAAAGTGCACATCAAAAATAAAAGGAATAAATGGGTCGAGCAAATAATGGAAAAAATGGAGAGTGAAAATAAAAATAATGCGAAACTATATCAATACATTAGGAAACAGAATATAAAACCTAACATGGGAAAGAATGGGAGGAGTATTCCATAAAAACACTAACAAGATCAGAGGAGATCAATGAAGAAAATGGGGAAGTTGAGGAAAACGAACTACAGAAGGACAAACAGCTCCGTCAGAAAACGAAGTTATGGAAGCAATAAATAAACTAAAACATGATAAAACGGGTCCAGGTGGCATCGTTAATGAAATGTTAGAGCAAGGAGGGTATGAAATGGGGATGGCGATACATAAACTTATAGTACAGATATGGGAAACCGAAATCATGCCGCAAGAATGGAATGAAGGGTTGTTAGTACCAATTTTAAATAAGGGTGATCCAAGGATATGCTCGAACTATAGAGGAATTACATTATTAAACACTGCATATAAGATCCTTACAAGTATAATACTGGAGAGACTAAAAAACATGTTGAAACTAGTATAGGGGAGTACCAATTTGGATTTCGACAGGGGAGATCGCCTATCGATGCAATCCAGATTTTAAGTCAAACGGTGGAAAAATGTTATGAACGGGACATCAAGATGCATATATTATTTATTGACTTTAAGCAAGAATTTGATAGCTTAGTTCGAAAAGAGATTAAAGCAGACTTACTCAAAATGCAGGTACCCAAGAAAATTATAAGGTTAGTGGAAATGACGATGATAAATTCCAAAGCAGCGGTTCTAACGAATGGAAATATATCGAAAGAGTTCCAAATTTACTCAGGAGTGAGGCAAGGAGATGGGCTTTCAACAGCAATTTTTAATGTAGTAATGGACGGAATAATCAGTAGATGTAATTTACCTGGAAAAGTCATCAATAAATCGGTACAAATAGTGGCATATGCAGACGATGTAGCCATAATTGCGAGAGACCAGAGAAGTTTACAAGAAACGCTGCAAACGATTGTAACAGAATCCAGAAGAAGGGGACTGGAAATCAATGAGGAAAAACAAAATACACGGAAGTACAAAGAAACAGAGACAACAAAGACAATCAATCAATAAAAATTGGGGAATATGAATTTGAAGTAGTTAAATATCTCGGCAAAAACATTAACAATGGGAATGACAAAAACGATGAAATCGCACAACGTATACAGGCAGGATACCGAGCATACTATAAATACAAACCCCTAATGCAAAACAATCAAGAGAACCACAAAAATGAAAATATACAAGACAGCAATAAGAACAGCAGTCACTTATGCAGTCGAAACTACAGCAATGACAAGTGGAGAGGAAGAAACGTTAAAAATATTCGAAAGGAAAATTATTAGGAAAATTTATGGACCAGAGAAATTAAATGAGGGACAGTATGAAAGATTGACAAACTTGGAAATAGAAAAAAAAAAATGGAAACTAAGAACATAGGAAGAATAATAAAGGCATCCAGAATGAGATGCTTTGGACATATCAAAAGGATGAAAGAAGGTAGTAATGTAAAGAGAATAACAGAGTGGACACCCGTTACAAACAGTCCAAAAGGTAAACCAAAAGCTAGATGGATGGACCAAATAGAGAGAGACCTAGAAAAAATGGAAATTAAAAACTGGAGGCAAAAGACCCAGGACAGGAAGGAATGGAGGAAAATCGTTTAAATGGCAAAGAAACATGACAAACTTTGAATGCAAGCAGTGAATCAATGTGGATTGACTCTCCACTGAAACAAAAGGGTCTAAGAGCCAAATATTGGCGGGTTACTGTTCCGGAAGGAATGTATACATAGAATTATTTAGATAGAGTAGGTATATTACTTGTATAGGCGTCCGAAAAATACGGTTTTCTCACTGGATTATCTATACCTAAAAAGACTGGTTTTTCAGATGGCGAAAAGCAAACCGGCATCCAAAAAACCAGAAACTAAGACTGTTTCGAAGACAAAAAACCGTGAACCGGAACAAAGAAGAGGCGATCATTCCTGACCCTTTTATAAAACATTTGACATTCCCAGAAGCTGCAAAAAATTAGTCTGGCTGTCGCGTGAAACAAAAACTTCCCAGTGCAATATCATCGGCGGCTTGGAGAGCATACCTATTACAGTCGAAGATGGCAAAAAAAACTACTAATCTGAAAAGAAAAACCAGGGAGGAAAAAAAGTGCCAAAAACGACCAACCAAACAGTCGAAAAAGAAAGCAACGACAAATATAAAAGAAAATATGACACCCCATGGGGATGGGGATGAGTCCAACACTGTTTGGGACCCATTCGAACATGAGTTTCCCATCTCGACCCGAAAAAAAAAGATGCTATCACCTCAAATGTACTCATGCAGGCTTGTCGTAAAATGATGTAGCTCAAAAAACTACATAATGTGACATATGCCGCTAAAAGTAGATAGTGTATCTAGATCTTTTTAGTGCGTTATTGTGGGATAATCAATATAGTTTACAACATGGTTTCAACCACAAAAAGAATAATTTTCTCTCATTTTTTGTTAGGTCCTTCTATATTAGGTCCACCTGAAGTAAACTTTTATTTCTGTTTTTTTCTGATGCATATATTTAGATGTTTTTTGTATACTTAATATGTGTATTCGATTTTTTTATGTTTATTTACGTTTTTTAGCAAAATTTATTTGCAGAATTCCTGTAGGACCATTATACAAAAAAATGTTTTATTTTACTAGGTATGCTGTTTTTATTACCTATTTGTGAACTCATGTCTGCCTCTTGTTAGGTATATGTCAATTTATTGTTCATCACTGGTAGGTTTCGAAAAATACTTCTTTTCGACCAGTTGTCCGGAAAATAGTACATAGATTTTACTTTTTTAAATGAAACTAAGTGTTTCTAATTAATTCCAAGTATGAAAATTTCAAGATACTTATTGATAATTATTTCAGAATGATGATGATATATCAATATCGAAATAATTTTCAATAAGTATCTTAAAATTTTCATAATTTTTTCATTAAATAGTGGAATTAATTAGAAACACTTAGTTTCATTTAAAAAAGTAATATGAGTAGATTCCACAAAGTAACGATCCGAACAGTAAATAAGTGTCTGAAAACTGGTGAAATTGACCTTCTGACTTTTAATAATCATAATCAAAAAAAGAATTAGCGTGTAATCTTCCTTTTTATTTTCAATTCACTCTTAATATTTCAAAAAATTTATTGACGCCGACAGAATGTGTTTTATAGCATGAACTAACCATTTTATTAGGTGTTCAATGCAGAATAATATATTCTGTAACAAGGTTAGAATGAAAATTCGATGCGAGTGGAAAGTTCCGAGCGCGAGCCGAAGGCGAGCGTGAGGAACCACGAGCATCACGAATTTTCATTCTAACCGAGTAGCAGACTATACTTTCTCCACGATCGAAGATTTTAAATATATATTTTTAAATAGAAATGAACAAGAGATAATTTATATTACTGAACTCAATCACAATTATTATATTAGGTAAACACTTGTAAGACAATTTTTTTCTCTCACCCTGTTATTCTTAAAATAGTTTTCGTTTCAAGTAAAATGAATTAAATCATGGGTATACCCTAATATTTCAGAAATGCATTTCTCGACCAAACAACCAATTGTCTGAAACAGATAAGTAAAGTATCAAAATGTCACGTAGTCTTCGAGGCCACGAAAGGGGAAAGAAAATTTTAAGAACGATTTGAGATTTAGTTTCTAGAAAATAACTAAAGTGTTCACTTGAGCCAAATAAATCTATTAAAATATAGTGTGTATTGTGGTGCATATCAGGAGTTAAATAGGTGAGTCTATCTCACAGAATAATTCAGTTTTGCCTGTTATTTGATATTTGATTTTAAAAGATATTTTATCACATAGAGTATAGTATATTTGCTAATTATTTTCAATAATTACTTTGTTTAAAGTTCTTTTATATTCAACGTTATTAATAACATTAATTTGTTGTTGCATTTCCTGTTCATCCAATCCTACTGTACTGTGGAGAGTTTGCGCCACTTGCAGTTTAACTCACATACCTATACTGTATTGTGGAGAGTTTGCGCCACTTGCGGTTTGTCCATTCCTGATACAGGGTGACTTCTCACGTCACCCATATCTCCTTCCACCCCCCCTGTATTGTGGAGAGCTTGAGCCACTTGCAGTGTAACCTTATTTAGCTGTACTGTGGAGAGTTTGTGCCACTTGCAGTTTAACTCACATACCTATACTGTATTGTGGAGAGTTTGCGCCACTTGCGGTTTGTCCATTCCTGATACAGGGTGACTTCTCACTTCACCCATATCTCCTTCCACCCCCCCTGTATTGTGGAGAGTTTGAGCCACTTGCAGTGTGACCTTATTTTGCTGTACTGTGGAGAGTTTGTGCCACTTGCAGTGTATTATTATTTTGCTGCACTGTGGAGAGTTTGTGCCACTTGCAGTGTATTATTATTTTGCTGTACTGTGGAGAGTTTGTGCCACTTGCAGTAGTTATAATATTGTTTGTGGAGAGTTTGTGCCACATATTCCTTACATGCACTGGGGAGAGTTTGCGCCCCTTGCACTTTTCCTAATAACCCTAAATATTTACTATTAGGCATTTATTTTTGATCAAGTGAAGTTTTAACTTTACTTTAGTACTGATATGCATAATCACAGTTCAAACACATAAGATGCACCTTGTATATTATTAATACTTTTATTAATTTTGGGGATTTCAACTATACTAATCGTTAGTTAAATAATTAATCATTATTTATGGCAAATTGAATACTCAGAGTGTTTTTCTATCTAATTCCAGGTACGTCATCTCGGTTGTTCAACCTACTTGGACCATGTCCACATGGACTGTTCAATTAAATCCAGGCATCACGTCCAGTGTCTTGTAAATAGTTATTTTCAACATTTAGATTTGTTTTATTATCTATATTATAAACAATTGAATGTAAGTACACAGTAAGTAATTAAAAGTTAAATTCTAATTAAATATATCAATCTTTACAAATCACTCATTCTCCTCAAGTCAAGTTTTTCCCTCCTTACACACTCAATAATTCAAGAAACATTCTACTTTGTATTAATTGTTATATTTGTACAGTTCTCAAAATGAAAAACTGGTGCATTATTGGAGGAATTTTCAACAATTGTGAGGTTAGGTTAAGGTTAAGTGACAACAATAATTTTGACACTTACTCATGTTTTGCCACTGCGATGACAATCAACTGCGTCAAGGCTAATGCTATTAATGCTTACCAGTGTGAGAATATTATTCTATCACTAGAGAGAGAATGTAAATACATTTAAATTGCATGGGGGCAGAGGTGTTGCAGAATATATCTTCAATCTCAAGAGAGAAAATTCCAGCATTCTGTAATCAAATTTGATTTCAGAATTGGCAAATTCTGTGATGATCGTGGAGAAAAATAGTTAGATGTCCAAAAACCGGTTCGATCATCCCTCTGCCAATTTTTATAGAAATCGTGTAAGTAGTCTCCAATATATAATAGATGGTGTAAGCTCGTCGTGAAACAGCCTGTATACATACATTCATTGCTTCAAGCTGAGAAATTATTGTATCTTAAATTTCTGTTTTGTTTGTCAATGGAGCTTGGAATATTATTAGCTAGACGAGTTTTTTATTACATTTCCTTTGGTTCTTTTTAAAGGTACCGAATTGTAAGAGTGTTATGCCGAAATGTTTCATCCGATGTGTATGACCTTGTATATTATTATCGAATTAAATTAATTGAGTTAGAAACTTTTTTAACAAAACGTCAACAGTATTTTGTATTTGCATCTCAAACCGACTGCAAACTTTTTATTTCCATAAAGACATAGTAGGCAAGCCAGTAGTATGAAGCATCCACGAAATGAAAAAAGAAAAAAATTTATGATTCTATATATATTCTTCATGAATGTAGTTAGTAGTTAGTGGGTCTATTAGGCACAACATTGCGACTCGCTAAATTCTATTGTAACTCACCAATTCATATTTCACTGAATAAACTAATTGGCTTTGTAAAGAAGCTGAATTTCACTTCTGTCAAACATCAGAAACCTGCTTTGGGCCGCAGCAGAGCAAGCACAAAATATGTGCTCTGATTTTTCACCATCTTCCAGACAAAGGATCTTGCAACAGAGTTGGGCGGCGTTTTCCATCAATGGGATTAAAAATATTTCTTTTCACATTGACTTGAGAAAGAGTAAGTATAACAAAGAAATCAGAATAATTATTTGTTAGGATTTTATTCGCATTCTACGTAAAATTTATCAAAGTTGTATACTTCCTGTTATTTGATTATAAATTATCCATCGATAATAATATACCGGGTAAACGAATAGTAGTGCAATAAATGTGTTTTCTATGGTTTTTCCGAATTTTATAAAAAGTTAATATCAATAAGATAATCCCAAATATTCCAATAATACTTGAAATTTTCTTATACTCGTTATTTGTAGAAAAAAAATTGGTCCACGAAAACATTTTTAGTTTTAGCGAAAAATTTCATACTTTGTTTGTTTCAAAGGTGTCGTGCTATTTACGTACAAAGATTATTTAGTGCTATCTGCGTACAATAAACTTGTTCTATTCAGTTGCAGGGGCGGAATGTTTTCAAATACTAAGGCAGAGGCTCTAGAGCATATCCTCAGCATGCACTTTCCAGGTTCGGAAAAGATAGAGTCAAGCTATGCCGAAACAAAGGTAACTAAAGAGGACTGGGAACTCACGAATAAGAAATTCAGACCCCATCTTGTCAGATGGGGGAAACTCATTTGACCTCTACAAAACTCCAGGACCAGATGGAAAGAGGGAAACCTACCTGTGATATTCGTGCACACTTCTTTATATTTATAAGTCTGTTTCTTATTGTCTGACAGCACGCGAAAAGGTCACAGATGCTAGTCAGGTAGTAAACCATAAGCGTCACCGTTCATCTACGGAATTTATTTGACATAATTCTAAGAATGGTGAAGGAGGACGAGAATTTGCCTGACATAGGGCGAAAAACTTTGTGGAAAATATTACACAAATTAAATTTTACTTGGGAGAAGCAAAGTTGCAAATCAGTGCTAATCGACAACGAAGAAATAATATGTTGGAGACGACAGTATTTACGAGATATCCGAAAATACAGACAGGAGGGAAGACAAATCTATTATCTAGATGAGACATGGCTCAATGAAGGACATTCAGTAAAAAAAATATGGCAGGACAAAAGTATTCAAACCAGTCGTCAAGCTTTCATAGAAGGTTTATCTACTGGACTGAAAACTCCTATCGGTAAAGGTCGTCGACTAATGATAACGCATATTGGATGCAATCAAGGGTTCGTTGAAGGTGGTTTACTGGAGTTTCAGTCAACATCAACCAAAGACTATCATGACGACATGACTGCAGATGTTTTTGAGGAGTATTTTACACAAATGGTCGAATTAATTCCAAATAATGCTGTAATCGTTATGGACAATGCCACTTATCATTCGCGATTAACAGAAAATCTTCCATCTACCTCTTGGAGAAAAGCTGATATTAGAAACTGGTTAATCGTAAAAGATATACCATTTGAAGATGACATGTTGAAAAAAGAACTTTTGAAGGTTGCTTCAGATCACAAGCTACAATTTAAAAAGTTTGTTATTGATGAAATAGCCAATAATCGTGGGATAACAGTGCTTCGTTTGCCGCCATACCATTGTGAATTAAATGCGATAGAGTTAATATGGGCCCAAATGAAAGGTTATGTAGCTAGACATAATAAAACATTTAAAATGAAAGATGTTCGTGAACTCATGAAGTACTCATTGACAACAATAACTGAAGAGAACTGGAGAGATGCTGTGAATCATGTAATTAAAGAGGAAGAGAAAATGTGGGTTTTAGATAACCTCATAGAACAAACTATAGAACCGATAGTGATCTCTCTCGACGAGTCTTCGGATGATTTTTGTATGGCCAGCGAAGAGGATGATACTATAGATTGAATTTTATATTTCCTATAAATGGTATGTTTACTTTACTTAATATACATTAATTCATTGTCAATAAATTTGAATTATGAAAATTAAACTATATTTTCTTTAATTAATTTAATTTAATAAAAATGAAGATGTAACTTGTTAATAGGCCTAAACGAATGAATTTAATTTCAACTGTAATGTTGACCGAATCTAATTAAATAAGCAAAATGAACTAATATCGTAATCTCCGCCACTGCCGCAATGTTTATCGTTTAGGGCATTGTTCAGTTTTATTACCATATTGTATTTTGAGCTGAAACTGGGATGTACAGATAACCAAAACAGACACCTACTTGTTTTGCATTAGAATTTTAGTATTTACTAGTAAAATTCTTAGGATCACTCTGTAAGAGATAATTTTCTATTTGAATATTTAATGAGGCTACTGTGCTGTCAGACATTAAGAAATAAACTATATATTTATTTACTGCTTTTCGTTTATACTATATTTCTTTTTCCTTAGGAGCAAAGTGCCTCATTATTTATTCAAAAGTACCTACTATAAATATAGGGTGAGTCTTTCTTTTTTCTATGTGGAATAAAATGATAAAACAATTCGGCACAATGGTTAAGGATTCATTAATATGATAAGCCGGTGGCCAGTGTCGTGCAGTCAGTTTAAGGGTTTTGCCAAGTAGGGATGCGTATTACAGTTTGTTTTATTATGTTAAATGATTTTGTATTAGGATAGATTTATATATTCGATAAATTTATATATTTGGATTTTTTTCTATTAGATAAAATTATAAAGTACTAAACAGTAGTTAAAGGTGCTTGATGCACAAGTGCATCATGTACGTTTAGTACTATATTCCTTGCTTTAAAATCTAAAACACCTTCACACACTACGGGGCTAAATTTTGACGACATTCTGACTACAAAAACGCAACAAATATTGAAACATAAATTTTATTTTTAGGATATATATTTTATACCAAAAGATAACTGCCTAATTATATTAATGATTGCACAATTCAAGTACCTATCTACATTTATAGCTACCTGGACTACTTTGTGACCGCATAGTTGTCAAAACTTTCATTGTTTAGCAGTACCTAGAATACCTAGTTAATACCCATTTTCAGTAACGGATTATAGCAGGTATTTTGGCCCAATATCTCCGTAAAATTGGCTCTTAATACTGCAATAATTACTTACTTACTAATAATATGATACTTGTGTAAGACGCAGTCGCGGTTAATGGTAACTTATAATACCGACCCGAACATCTATAGGTGGGAACCGTCGTAGCGCTGGGCTTAGCTTAAGGGCTTGTAACTGAAGGGTCCCGGGTTCGATTCCCTGATGGTTTCGCTTTTTCAATTTTCGGAATATGTAGCTTATACTTGATTAACTTTTGCACTATTAAATAAACCCGAAAAATGAAATCATTGAGGTCTTTACCGAAAAATGTAACGCCAGTGGTGCTCGGCTTTGGCGTATCTGACATTAGACGACTTAGAAGATGGATGGCTAGACTAGGTTTTCTAGTACATATGGCCGGGGAGAAACCCAGTTAGCATGGTTTCAAACAAACAACAACGTGAATATTAATAACAATAACTTCTTGAAGTACAGTACTGACAAAATAATAATATTTTCACACTTTACAAAATATAGATAAATAATCGGGCGACTACGAACTGCCCCACACTACCTAGATTTTATCGGTTTTTAAAGCCAATTGAAAACGGTTACTTGTTATCTCAAAAATTCCTAAAATAAGAGTAGGGAAAATTTGAAATTATTAAATAACGAAATTATCACAATTTAATCGAATAAAGCTTATTTATAAATCTACATTAACTTATATACAATAACAATAACTACACTACAATAACTACTAAAACAATAACAATGCTTATGTCTATTTCAGAAAGGTATAGAGTGATAAAATGGGGAATTCCGTCCAGTTCGGCTCAATTTCGGTGTCGGCCATAGGCGTAGGTCTTGAAATAGTATTGTTTGTAATATTAAAATTTCAAGTAATTGCGTAAGAGAATTAGGAAAAGTATGTTTTCTGGCCTGAAGTGTCAATATCGAAATATTGTGTAGGGATTACTTAGGTAATAGCTTATACAGTTACGTTTTGCATTTAACAGGTACCGTTTAACCTTCTATTAGTGCCCCTGCCTAATTCCAACCCTGTTTCAGATTCGGCTCAACCATGCGCCGCAAGGTGCCTTAACCAAAATTTTTAGACCTTTATAAGTATATTTGTTTAGTTTAACGCATCAGTATTTGCTGTTAAGCCGTAAATAGTGTTCACAGTATTATAAGATTAGTAATAAAATGGCGACATTTACACCAACGAAAAGATGTTCCAATAATTCTCCACTATCAGTGAATGAAAAACTTATTATTTTAAATGTACACGATTGCATAAAATACGATTACCCGAAAACTGTACAAGAAACTGTCGACCGATGTTCCCGAATGACTGGAGTTGGAAAGTCCACCGTTTTTAAATTATTGCGGGGGAGAAAGATAGCAGGCAAGTGGAGCCTCCCAAGAAAAGTCCAGGCAGACCAGTAAAAGTCCTTGATGAAGACACCAAAAGTGTAATTCGAAGAAAAGTTCACTCTTTTTATTTTAAAAAAGAAATACCCACCCTAGGTAAGATTTTAATGGAGCTTGGCCAGGATGACAGTATTCCGTTGATAACTAAAAAACTTTTATGGACCATTTTGAGAAATATGGATTTTGCCTGGGAAAAGCATAACCGTAAAGCACTTTTACTGGAAAGCGATGAAATTGTTTGCTGGCGACGAAAATACTTAAGAAGTATAAAGCAGTACAGAACAGAGCAAAAGAAAATCTTTTATCTTGATGAGACGTGGATCAATGAAGGTTATACAGTACCAAAAATGTGGCAGGACAAAAATATAACCAGTGCTCGCCAAGCTTTCATGGAAGGCCTGTCAACGGGTATTAAGGTGCCTTCAGGTAAAGGGAAAAGACTAATAATCGTCCATATTGGAAGCGAAGAGGGATTTTTAAAATAAGGTTTGCTAACCTTTCAGTCGTGCCATACGGGAGATTACCTCGAGGACATGGATTCGGATGTTTTTGAAGACTATTTTGGTGAAATGATAAAATATCTTCCGGCTGATTCAGTAGTAGTTATGGATAACGCGAGTTATCATTCTCGACGCATAGAGAAGACTCCAACTTCATCTTGGAGAAAACAAGAAATTATTGACTGGTTAACCACCAAAAGTATTGAATTTGAAGATAATTTGATAAAAAAAGAACTATTAGCTATATCAAATTTACACAAACATCGTTTTATGAAATACGCCGTGGAAGATATAGCAGAAAAACATAGTGTAACTGTGCTGCGCACACCGCTATATCATTGCGAACTACATCCTATAGAACTTATATGGGCGCAAGTGAAAGGATTTGTAGCAAGACACGACACGACATTCAAAATGAAAGACGTTAAGCTACTGGTTGATCAAGCCATTAAGGGAATTGGCGAAAAGCAGTCCAGCATGTCATTACAGAAGAGGAGAAAATGTGGGATCTTGACTACTTGATCGATCGGACCGTTGACCCATTAATTATAACGTCAAGAGGAGATGGCAGGATTTTTTATAAGTTAATTTCTGTATAATGTATTTTTTGTATAATGTTCAATAAAAAATAAGTGTACAATGCCTAATTTTTATTATGTTAAAATAAAATTCTTTCCTTTTTACGAGTATCCTACCGGCACGCCTTTGGCACACTATTTTCAGTGTTTGTGAATGGATAACAATAGGCTAAACCCATATATTGACCCCAACCCGGGTGGTACTACCTGCACTTGATAAAAAGAAAGAATTTTACAATGAAATCAATGCCAAACTATGAAAGTGGCTAAAATATTCGTTGGGTCACTCTGTGCTCCCTTTACATACCTAATGAGGTTTTATTACTCTATACCTTTCTGAAATAAACTTATAATTCTAATGTCTGATTAGTGATTAAAATAAGTAAGTGTGAATACAGTATACAGTGAACACTATATTTTTGTTTATTAAAAGTTAGCTGCATAATAATTGGAAACTGACTTAATAAAGTCTAATTTAGTAATGTTTTGATTAACGTAATATTCAATTAGCCTATTTTCAATAAAATCAACTTTTCTTTTTGTCGTTTTATCAAGTCTTTTTTCTATTCTATGTGCAGTTAAATTTTGAGTGAAATGATTCACATGCGTTTGTAGTAAATATAAGAGATAATTAATTTGAAGCCCACATGTAAGGTGGAAATGTTGAATATTCCGTTAAATAATTATCAACTAGGTAATCACAAAATTTCAAAACTCTGTCATCTTCTGGCATAATATTAAAAAGTTCATCAGAAAAACAATCACCAACTTCAGTTGGATTTAAATATTTACTTAATTACAGTTACCTGTATGTCATATTAGTAAAGCGTGATCTATAGACGTCAAAAAATAATAGTTCAATACTATTATAACGCTTTACAAAATTAGAAAAATAAATTTCCAAAGAACAGACCGTTCACTGAGAAGCAACAACTACTTCTCGGGCTATATGCCCCGACAGGCATTGAATTACACTTCTAAAGTAAACGGGGTTGGTATATCTGTTAAGATAGAACCAACCATTCTGGTTTGCGATTAGAAGGAATAACATCACTTGTACATACATACTGAGGTTAATGTATTGGTGTGGTATCAACGTAGTCTCCAGTCTAGGATTATGCTCTCAGAGCTTCTGGACGAATAGCATCTACCTTGTGCTGCTGAGGCGCAATACGCCGAAACCGGTCTACAAGTGATGTTATTCCTTCTAATCGCAAACCAGAATGGTTGGTTCTATCTTAACAGATATACCAACCCCGTTTACTTTAGAAGTGTAATTCAATAGGTCGTATTTATGAAAATAAAGTATTTCCTTCAAAGGTAAAGGTAAAAGGTAGAGTTCACAAGCAGAAGGTTGAAGAAAAAGGTTATGCTTTATTTTCTATTCATAATCTTTTCCTTTTCTTTGCAAGCAAATCCTCGCAAGAAAAAGGAAAAGGTAGGCACGCGCGAGCGCCGCAATACGTCGCGCCGCCGAACAAGTTACAGCTTGCAGTAGTCTATTTATACATAGAAGCCCTTTGAAGCCATTATTACCTTCGGAATATTCTCCAGCAGTCTAGATCTGATCTGGGGACATGCTAAATATTTCAGTGCTGCCCGACTATCTGAGAGTATGAGGATCTTTTGGCACCCCTTTTCGATGTTTATTTGCAAACACGTGTCGATAGCGTAGATTTCTGCCTGGAATACAGATGCAAACTTTCCCAACGATGTGTGGACATTGCACCTGGGTCTGGCACCATGGACTCCAGCTGCTGTTCCTTTGTTAGTTTTAGATCCGTCTGTGTACCACACCAACGTTCCTTCCTGACTGAATGCTTCCAACCCATCCCAGTTTAGCTGGATATGGTATGGTTGGTTGTCGTTAATTGTGGCCAGCATGTTATCACTTCTCATTTCAAGAAGCGAGTTTGTGATAACATCTGATTCTGGAATGACTATGGGAGTTGGTTCCTTCGTGCCAATTCCCATTGCATTCCAGACTGTGCGCAGCCATTCTCGCTTCCGCCTTAACATGCAGAGGAAGAGGCGGAAGAATGAGAATGGCTTCCAATGCCGCAGTCGGGCTGCTTCTCATCGCACCTGTTATGCACAGACAGACAAGCCTCTGAAGTTTTGATAGCTCCAGTTCGGCTTTGCTCTGATCTGTTTGTGGCCACCAAACTAGGGCTCCATAGGTAACAATGGGTTTCAACAGAGTTGTGTACAATCCGTGGATTCAGTCCCCATGTGTTTCCTATCACCCGTTTGGCAGCCATTAGGGACATCTTCCCTTTATTTATTGGTTTTGTCATGTAGGTGTGAGTTCCAGGTTAGCTTTGCGTCCAGAATTATGCCCAGATACTTGACCTCCTGGTTAAGACACAGCTGCACGTTGAAGAGGCTTGGCAGTTTTAGTCTATCAAGCTTCCTTTTTCTAGTGAAGGGAATGAGCGCAGTTTTTTCAGGGTTTACCGTTAGGCATTCCCTCCTACACCAAATCTTCTCCAACACTTGCAAAACTTCTTCCTGTGATTTGGGCAATGGTGATGTGGATTTTTTCCTTGCAGAATAGATATTTCTTCGAACGCAAGAAATGTCTTTCGTCGTCAGCTGAAATTTTTCTTCCTCAATATTCCTTGAGGACAATCTTTAAAGTTCTTCACATATATCTTCTATAGCTTTCCTCTTTGTGGAATTACTGAAAATTTGCCAGTCAACGTGGGTATCTGTAGCATGATTATGATCCACTGATGCTTTTTCAAGAATTACCTAATTTTCATCATCATCACCTTCCTTTGTGTACACTTTTTGTTGACACTCTTTTTTGATGCATTGCCATCTAACTTTTTCATCTTTGGCGACAGGGACCTTTGAATATTTATATTCATTAATTATTAATAAAAGTTTTCCCCTTTGACTAAACATCGACGTTGGATTCGCCATTTAAAAGTTAAACACTAACAGCTCGAAACAAATATACTAACAGACAAAACTATACCGTAATAATTGCAATAACTGAAAAGATTCATCTTCTTTTAAATTTGTCACTACTCTTACAACTATAATCAAATTTGGTTTTCCTAAATACCGACCAATAAGAAATATTTAAATATATTTGTTTTTGAATTTCTGGTCATTAAAGCTTAATCCCCTACTTTCTTACAGGTGGGACAGTAAGTATTGGCCAGGCCGACAACCTGGACATTTGTCCGGAGCGGCATTTTCACTGTCAGAATGTGAGAAAATATTATTTTAATAAATGATTGTAACATAATTTTTATTTTTTTTTAAACTGGCGGCAAATTGTCTGTTTGTCCGGGGTGACATGAAGGCTAGAGCGGGCCCTGCCTGGTGTCAAACCGCCGACCCTTGTACGCAGATAGCACTAAATAATCATTGTACGCGAATAGCACGTACGCAAATAGCACTATTTCGTTTAAAAATGAAATATAAATAAAAGTTTTTTTTAAAACCTTCATTCTACAGTTAATTTTGTGTAAAAATAAAAATAACAATGAAGAGTAAAGTAGAAAAACTTAGCTCCAATCTATATGTAAATTGGGGTGACATTCACTGAGACCTGAAAGGTATTTGCTCTAAAGAAAGGTTATCTAATTCAGGTATTAAATCAAATCCTTATACTTCTCGATTTAACGTATCCTCCAGAAAATATAAGGTCCGATTATTCGATTAGGTAAAACAGCACACCAATAGATATAGGGTGATTGCGCCAGTTTGCCGGCCACTTCCAGTTGTCGGCCGTTTTTGCCGTTTTAATGGAATAATAAGAAAAATGATAACTCTTCAACTTCGAAAACCCTGCCAAACTTTTGGCCACAGTTTTCCCGTCATTTTCCTTTAGATTTACCTGTGCTGCCAATACAATTTTCATTCCCTCTCAGTTCAGTTCACGGTGGTCGAAGTGACCGTTGCTCGGTCGTTACGCAGTTGAAATAAAATAGTGGGGAAGGAACAACTTTTTCAACGGTAAGTTTCTGTTTAATTTTGTTAGATCTACTATAAACTTTTGATATAGGAGGTATCTGAACATGTTAAACTGCAGTTCTGATGCAAGAACATTGAAAATAAATGATTTTTTCTTTTTATTAAGCGGTGGCCGGTGCTCTGGAGTCTTGAAACAACGATTTTCCATTTGTCGGCCATGATGGCCGAGAATTGGAATAATAAGCTGTCTATTCGTGCTCCCTCAATTCCAATGTCAAACGCTGTGGACACTTATCGTTCTATCCTTTTTGGCGGTGCTACATAAGTTAATACTATAGCCAGTTTCCGGCCACCAAAATTTTGTATATTGAGTAATTATGATTGCTTGCCTTTTATGTGGCCGAGAATAGGTTTTATAAGAGCTAGTTGTCGGCCAGCACATATTTCTATAGGATCCAGGCGTTCGCGAACTAGCTTCAAAAACGCCTGTTCTCGGCCAGTACCACTTCATACAATATATCTTTAAATTACAAATATTCAGAATAGGAAAAAATAAGTCCTGGGTTCCTAGGTGTTTTCAATAATTCTCCAGGTTTTCTTTTATTATTTTTTTTCAGATGGCCCCAGTTAAGAAAACTCCGAAAAATGGGACTCAGTTTAGATGTACCTACTGTAAAAAGGCACCTTGTCAACTATGGTGAAGATGCATTGAAAAAGGCCCTTGATGATATAAAGGAGCATGGTATGGGTATTCGTGAAGCCTGACGACTGAATAGTGTTCCTAGATCAACAATTCAAGATAGGATCCATGAAAGAATCTAGAGAAAAAAAGGAAACTTGGACTTAATCCCGTACTGGGAATAGAAGGGGAAGAGAAAATTTCAGTGACGGCACCGGTTGTCGGCCTTTTAGCGCCATGTTGAGATTGAAATGCATATTTTCGATAGATACAACTACGTTAATGGAAAAGAGACATTGTCATATGGTGAGTTCGACCTTCTAGTGTCTCACGAATACACTGAAAGTATAATTTGATTACGTCGAAAAAATACAGAAAATGTTTTTCAAGAAAATGCACTTTTCACTAGTTGTCGGCCAGGGCTCTATTATTCTAGGCCTTTATTCCACCTGTTCTCGGCCTCTTGGCCGACAAATAACTGTTTGACAGCCGTACTTATATGGTAAGATCTCTAGATAGGTTTCCTAGTTTCCTTCTATATTATCTAATTTAACTTGCTAATAAGTAAATATAATTGGGTGGTAGGAATAATAAAATAAATAAAAAGTAGAAGTTTGGAAACTCTTTATAGACAGTGAAAAAGTATCTATGACAATTTTAAAGTTTCCATCCTCGCGGGGCAAGTACCTTACCCGTTTTGGGGCAGAATGCGAAACCGGCTTCATCGCCGTTAAATATTCTTTGAGGATGTTTAACTATTTCTTGTAAGTTATTGTTTTCAAGAAATTCGTTTAGGTCTCTGAACCATGCTCTTATTATTTCCTCGGTTTTTAAGGCTCGACCTTTGTTAATTCCCTCAGCCTCCCGAATGGAAATTTCTGGATGACGCTGTAGAAAACATCTATACCATCTAATACCTGGCTTGTTGTTTGGGAAGCGATACCGTTCTCCTTTCTCTTTAGCAATCTTTGTTACAGCTTCAATTCAAAAATCCTTTTTTTGTCTTTTTTAATTGGAAAACCGGACTGGTAATAGCCCATTCTGCTATCCTTATTTTTTCGCCATCGACACCCATTATCGGCTGTGGACCCGTTTTCTGGACAGCATCACCACGTCTGCTATGTAATCTATCTTGCAGAGTAGCTCTTGGCACCCTGAACCGCCTAGTAGCCTCTCTTATTGAAATTTCACCTAATCGGATATGGTTAAGAGCTTCCTTCAATGATTCTTCGGAGTATGTGAATGATTTCCTCTTGAGGACTTTGTCCTTTGATTTGGATTTCTTTTTGATCTCTTTCCCGTGACCCGACATCTGGAAATGTTGGAAACAACAAAATAATTACCTATTTTCACATACTGAACAAGTAATAAAGCAGTGGCCGAGAAAGACCTGGTTGTCGGCCTCATAATTCAAGTCCCCGCAACCATTAAATTCTTTTTCTGTGGAACTAAATAAAAGCGGCCGCGAACTGGTCTAGACTATTTTCAAATATATCTTGTCATTTACAAAAAAGAGGGACTACAAATAACGTCACTAGGTGTTAAAAAAGAACAGAGTAAAAAATCCCACCTAGAACCACTCTTCGGCCACCCTGGCCGACAGCCGGTAAAATCCATTTTAATAAACCTGTTAAGCGGTCCCCCAATATTTTTTTGTAAAATGAGTATTTTTCAATATGTTAATGGTTAAATATGATATTTTGTCCATTAGCTTTATGCTGATGTGATTATGCATGCATTTACTAAAGAATTCGTCAAGATATTCACTATTTCCGACACTTGGGTCAACTAAACAAAAAGTAAGTAATCGCAGCTGCAGTTGGAACACGAGTTTGTCGCCATATTAAATAATTTATAAACAGCGACTTTGGACTCTGCACCCGCGCAGCTTCTGACAAATGATGTATGAAGTATCTTAGAACTCACAGACTATTATTAGTTTCAGGTTATATAGGAAAGTTTCCTATTATATTCAAATATTTAGAGAAATGGCCGACAACTGGTAACGGCCGGACAACCGGTGCCGTCACCCTAATGGGTGATAAATATGGCGAAGTGTGGTTTTCCGATTCATAAGAAAGATTTGTTCGAGATAGTAGCAATCCATTCGATAAACATCTTAAATTCCCTGAATCTAAACCAGATACTCATAAGAAACGTTCAGATACACTTAAATTTCCTATGGCCATCTCCTCTGAGAAATGGCGTATCAACTTGGCACTCAAAGAAGAACAAAAAGAAGACGCAAGATGCGGGCTTCTTTGAAAGCAGAAAGGGAAGCAAAACTGCACGAAAATAGGCTAATCAGACGAAAGAAATTTGCTGAAAGACAAGCAAAAATGAAATCAAAACAAAAACCTGAAAATCCAAAACAGAAATGTTCGTTATGTGAAGAAGAACTGATTAGCGATATAGAGGACGAGGGAGAGAAAAATGTAGATGGTACCACCTGAAGTGTACCAATCCTCCTAATCTACCTTATATTGAAGCTACCGAAAAGGATTATACCTGCGAAAATTGTGGGTGATCCTAAACACAAATTTCTGGGCTCAGTTACCTAACTAGTTCCTTATTTCCTGTGATACAGTTTTCAATTTGATTAAGAATAAACATTTCTTTTTGTCGTTTTCATATTTTATTTTTGTGTTTTCGTTTAAATTTTGTCTTTTGTATTAAAATTTTGAATAAACTCACATTACTAATATCGACCTTATTGATAGGGAATATAAGATTAATGGCCGAGAAAAGGCGTCAATGGACGACAACTGGGAAGGTGGCCGAGAACCGGCGCCCTAGTAAGTCGAGAAGTCGGATCTTGTGGCCGAGAACTGGCAAAAGTGTCTTTTTTGTTAATATTATATTTTCCATTAAAACGTGGAAAACTTATGAATCTCTAATATACTAATTTATAATTCTAATGACTTGTTCTATTCTCCATAATTTTTTTAATTTATTTATATGTGATTATCCACCTATGGAGCCATGTCAAATCTATGATGTACTCTTAAGTGGCCGACTATTGGCGCAATTACCCTATTCACTTTTTTAGCAAATGTTGAATTCTGTAATAAGTATTTTCACTAGCCTCTAATAGCGACAGTTTTGGGATGAAACAATTCCGTTGACAGCTACTCAGGTACATCGTAATCGTCACTCATAATATTATTTTTACTATTTAGAACTTGACTATATGAAATGTAACAGGTTTTAAAAAACATGAATTTTATTACATTACCTATAACAAAACTAAAAATGTTTCTCCTCCATGGACACCCTGTGTAAACTTTTTATTGTTCTGATTAATAATCTACTTATCTAAATACTCTGTGTTTGCTTTCAGTAAATTAAAATGTTTATTTACGCCGGCAACACCGGTAGAAACAATAGTGCGTAAAACAGGTAAAAATGATGCAACCCAGGGATTCCTTTCACCAAATTTTTTTGTTGACGTAAGGAATGATGCAATAATTATAAAAAATCGATAAATGTATTTCTTATCAATAATTATTTTATCGTGTAATCTTTTTTCTTCAAATTATTCAATATATTACGTTTTATTAGTAAATAAACTATCATTTTATATAGAATTAATCGTTCCATATGACATTTTTTGCATAAAATATGTCTCGTTATATACACGTGTTTTATAATAAAAAATTCCTTATTACGGCACTGCTCAAGGTGTTATGTGTATAAGTTGCAAACTAACCATCAAAAGATCCTAAATCATTAAAAACAATATTTTTGTAATTTAAGTAATAATAACTAAAGATTGTTTTCATCTTCATAATATTGAAAAAAACATACAGTAGGTTACTTAAAGTACTACCTATATACTTTAGAAAAGAATTCTAAAACTTATCACTGAGTAGAATTTTAATTTAAAATAATATTAAATATTCTGCATATCATACGTAGAAAGAATAGTAGGAATATGAAATATATTAAAATGAAAGTATGTAGAATCACGCTAGACACTTCCTTTGTATGTTAAAATAAAGAATAAATTTATTTAATTTCTTACCTAATTCAGTGTAACATAAAGCTCCTATCATAGACAAAACACCCGATAATATCCACACAATTATGGCTTGTCCTATAGATCCAGAAAATTTTAAAACGCCTTTTGGTGAAACAAAAATTCCAGATCCAATAATAATTCCGACAATAATAGCTACTCCGTCTACAAGAGACAATTCCTTTTTCATTTTAACCCCCGACGAACTACTTTTATCATCCGGATTGTTTTCCGAAACGGTTTTGTCCGTTTTTGCATCCATTTTATTTAAAAAAAATATCACAATTTAAACTAAACACAACTTAGTTCACTATACCACGTGTTGTTAGCGCGCTGTCATGCATTACTATAACTCATTCCGCTTCAAAATCTAAATAACGAATGTAGATGGAGGTATTATGAATTCACTGTAAGTTGAATTTGTGGTTGTTGAAATAAGATTAGGTAGAAGGACGGTCGGACCCCCCTTCTTTTATATTTTAGTTGTATAGAATCGAATGGCCGAAAACTTTGGTAAAAACATTACAACGTTTCAATAGTGGTTCTTCCAAATCTTTTCAATTTGACTTCAAGCTTTGAACTTCCTACGTTTGGTTCGGTTGCATCCTGTGCAAAATTGCCCTAATGATTACATTACTTTAAATTCATTGGCGTAACATGGGGATTTGTGTATAAAGTGTATTAATATAGCTACATATATTTTTTTCTTTTTACAGCATTGTATTCAGTAGCGGATTTAGGTTTGAGGACGCCCTATATCCGAGACGATATGGCGCCCTTTTTCTTTTGTAACACTATTTATACAGTGTGGAAACCACTTATGGAATAAAATTCTTTATGTCATTATTTTAGAAAATTATAAAAAATGCCGAGACACGTCAACTTTTGAATTGAGTTGTGCGTTATGTAAACATAAAGGACTATGCTTCCATATTATGGAAAATAAAAGACCACTCAAATGCGGATATTTTGATACCAACTTATTCGTCTTGAAAAATAGAACATTTGATAACATTGCGCCAATGTTGTCATTTAATTAATAAACCCACAAAATCAGTTCATTTGTCAGAAATGTTCGAGTCGATTACAAAATCTAACCATTCAATAGGACTCCACCTGCTGCGGTGAAACAGAGTCGGACTTGTGAATATAGTTGTACATACGATGAATACCAGTTTCGTTGAAACAAAATAATAGGATTATATTTTTCAGTTGTATAAAGATATGATAGATTGCAATCAAATTATGTAAAAAAGTTACATCTCTCAATTGACAATCTAACATCTTTACATAAGTTTGTCATTTTGTAATAGCAGTTTATTATAACGTTTTCTATATTATAATAGGTACATTTAATAACACTGACCGACACGTATTTCGTAAACAATTCCGGTACAAACGAATTCCCGTCAGGATTCTTAATGACTATAAAATACACATGAGTTCCCGTCCGACACTTGCAGGTATCTTAATCCCGCACTCGAATTGCCGTCTGGTTTATTTAATCCGCTTACAGGTAAACTAAATAGTTTTGAAAATTCCAGTAAATCGTAATACCTATTCATAATCCTGAATTCTAATGAAAAAGTTGAATAACCTATTGGCTAGGGGGTCTGTCAATACTAATTGCTATGAATATATTTTTCTATAAGTCGATAGTCGAAATTCTGTAAAGTGACGTCATCGGTTATCTACCGATTTAAAGTGAACTCCATGAGCGTATCATAGTTTAAGGGTGCGAATACTGAAATATCTGGAATTTCAATTTTTAACATTTGAAATAATAACTTAACACAAGTTGTTCATAAGTAAGTTAAAACAAAATAAAAAAATGTTTAAAAGTCAATTCCAACTTACTACTACTAAAACTAAAATTGAGGTAACATTTTCGTTATTTGCTAACCGGCATTATCATTACGTAAAAGAAAGTTGTTTGTCAAGACCAAAATAAATTACCGATAAGTATAGGTATGTTGCGAGGTCACTTGTAAAATGTCTGACTAACTGGAAGCGGTATCACTCCCTGACGACTCCTCAGAATCATCGCTTTCTCCTCCTATATCGATAATGAGTGGTTCCGTCATTACTTCTACACGTATGTCTAAATCCCAAAACTTTATTTCTTCTTTTAATACGTGTTGAATACATTTACGCCAACTCTCAGCAGTAACGGTATGCAGCGCCTCGTCAAACAGTTTCTCAACATCAGCCATTTTGAATGTAGTGTTTTTTCTCGCAACATAATTTTTTACTTGGGCCCAAACCAGCTCGATGGGGTTTAACTCACAGTGGTAGGGAGGAAGTCTAACAACTGAGACGTTGAAATCTTTCGCCATTTCATCGACAACGTACTTAATATAACTGCTTTTATGTTTCCGTACGAGAGATAATAATTCAACTTTTAGCATTGCCTCGTTGTGCGGAATGCTTTTACTCTCTAACCAATCAATTATAACCCTCTTGCGGCTAGCTGAAGTAGGTATTTGCTCCAGTCGACGAGAGTGGTATGAAGCATTATCCATAACTATCACTGAACCAGGAGTTACCTTTGTTAAAATTGATCTAAACCATGTTTCAAACCGGTTACCATCCATCTCTTCATGGTAATCGACAGTTTTTTTGGACTGAAAACTTAGTAATCCACCTTCTACAAATCCTTCCTCGCTGCCAATGTGAGTGATAATCAGTCGACGTCCTTTCCCAGAGGGAGCTTTTAAACCGGAAGAGAAACCCTCCATAAAGGCTTGTCGATTGCTTCGTATATTCATGTCTTGCCACACTTTTGACACAGTGTGGCCTTCATTTAACCATGTTTCGTCAAGATAATATATGTGCCGTCCTTCGTTACGAAACTGTCGTATCTGTTTTAAATAATTTCTCCTCCATTCCACAATGTCATTTCGTTCAATTAAGGCACTGTTTCTACTTCTTGTTTGGTAACGAAAATTCATTAATTTTAAAGTTCGTCTCAAAACTTTATCACTGATGTTTGGTAAAGTATCATCAGCTTCTATTACCTTGCTCAATTTAGCTACCGAGGGGATTTCATTCCTAAAATAAAAAGAATGTATTTCCCTACGTATAGCATTCCGTGTTTGGTCGTCCAAAACAATTTTCTTTCTTCCCCTACTTTCCGGTTTACAGTTTTCACCTCGTTCTCTTGTCAAAGATCCGTCCCGCGATTTCTTTAGAATATTGTATATAGTACTCTCAGAAACTTTAGTTAAATAACTGCACTTAATCACAGCGTCACTAACACCCAACTGTTTGTCCATGGCACGCAGTCCTTCTCGTACACATTTAATATGAGGACTTTTTCTTCCCGAATTAAATTGTTACGACGCCGTTTTTTATCGCCAACACCGCTACACTCCGCCATTATTGTCACTAAATATACCGATATAAATATTACAATAAATACCAATAATAACCGATTTATCACACAAAACCACAACACAAATACTGATGTTACGTTCATGAAGAGAATAAACACCTCACATAACTGTTTACTATCACTGTCTCATTCGCGTAGCTCGATCTATCTATCTCGTTCTCAAAGCCGGAACATTGAAGCGACTCTCCAACATTGTCAAATCGGCGAGTTTTTCACAACAAACTTTGCGTTCAAGAAATATACATAAACACTTTATTTCACATTTCAAGTAAACTAATTATTATTAGTCTGCTTGAAATTTGAAATAAATATATTAAATTGGTATTGACTTAATTACATTGCATCTTTTGTACCTGAAATATTGACACAATGGATTTGAAGTGTATTTATAAAATACAGCATTTCTCTCTAGAATACATATGGCAACTGCGCTTTAACCAAAGTGTTGATTAGATAGCTCTGACTCGCTTTACAGAATTTCGACTATCGAGTATATTATAGGTTTGTTCCCGAAATGAGTTCCAAACATGTTATTAACATTATCTGATGCGCATGCGTGACCAGAATAATGTACAAAGTAGGTTCCAAACAAATGTTTGCTGGAACAGTTCGTTCTGAAAAGTAATCTTGGTTGAATATTTTAATAAGAAAGAAAAGAAGATATAAGGTTATGTTATAAATATCAACTATAAATTATTATTGTTGCATACATTGTTGACTGATCTTGTAATAATTCCTCTTCAAATTCTGAAAACTCACTATCATCTTCGGACATATCCGAAAATTCAACTTCTGATTCACTATCAATAAAAAAAGCATCCATTTTGATTACAATTTACAATAACAATAATATACGTACACAAAAATCAATATCAAACATATAACATAACACATAACCAAAAAGCAATGTTATACTAAAGTAAAAGTACTAAAAAAAGAAGAGTCTCATTTTATATGAAAACGCATGCGCGAAATTAAAAGTTCTCTTTTTATTTTGGAACCAAGAGAATGAGTAACGATCTCGTTTTGAACAAGTTACTAGTCTTACGGGAACACCAAACAATTATAATTTGCTCTGAACTTTACTCTGCTGGAACGCTTATTTTATACTGCGCAGACTCAATATGTCCATAACAGTTAGGAACTTGCTTCGGGAACAAACCTAATATTTTCTATTATATTAAGTTGTCATTTTCGAAACGGCAGTTTATTAATATACATATTTCCGAACGTTTGTTGTCGTACGCTATAGTGATACACAAAATGCTTGAAGTAATACTAAGTGAAAAGGGTAAACTCTTTCTGGTTAGGTTATATGTTAGGTTAGGTTAGGTTAGCTTCTTTACATGTTTGTATTCATGACTCAGTTCAGTAGTAGTACGCAATAAAATTGTAGAATTAAAATTCCGTATTTTATTCCAATAATGATATCATATAAAATAATATCGTGTAATAGTGCCAAACATAAGACATTAATAACTATTTCTTATTTCATACATCTGAAAACGGACCTCCCTTAAAACATTTACTGTTCACTTATTAAAATTTGCAATAAATACATAGCTAAATATCAGATGATTCAGAGAATTTACCGTAATTACCATAAACACCTTTTAGACAGGTCAGTTTTCACCCTGACGGGAACTCGAGTGACGGCTTAACGTATCCTAATTATGGAACAGGTAGACTGGTTGAGTGTAGTTGACGCTGCTGATCGAACTATACCTAATCATGAAGAAATATAATGGTGCAAATTAGATTTCAGTTAACAGTGCTTTTTATTAGTCCAGGAAAAATAGCCTGAAAATAACCATTTTGCATTGTTTCCATCAAAGTGGATGATTGTGAGTGAATAGAGGGCAAAATTGATGTAGAATAAGATGCACTTTTCCCGATCTTCGAAATCGTTTGGCAAAAAAATTTTCTGGGGTGAGTATGGTGCGATTTGAGTAAAAATAACGTTTTTCTTGTATATCTTTTCACCCCTCAATTTTACAATAAAAACTTTGAGAACTTTTCTTTTCCTCTTCAAAAGATCTACAAAACTAGACTTTGCACGTCAAAAAATATTAATTAGGTCCGAAGTTATGAGCAAATAAACATTAATTTCAATATTATTAATAAACAAATTAAAAAACCCGATATTATTATCATGACGTCTTTATATTACACCTAATTATGCCCTCGCATGTACAAATAACGTGTACAAAATCTGGAATCTGTAACTTGATTAGTTTGCAAATTATTTTGTTATAAACAAATTTATTTATTCTAGCCCTGTACAACATTGCCCATCACCCGTATTTATGCGGTTTGCTTTGTTGGCAGATGTCACTGTGATAAGTCATGTGTCGTTATTATTTTTCAAAAATATGCAATTCCGCGGCCGTGGGAATGATTATTTAAAACGGCCTTAGTTGCAAAATGCAATATACCGCGTGCTCAACGAATTTTGCAATATATTATTACGTACATTGATAGAGCATAAAAAAAGCTGTAATCTGAAAAAAGATTCGTTTAGATTGCTTGAAAAACAACGGAGTAACAAACCGTCAAAGTTAAAGGCTCATTGTACAACAATTTCGAGGTGCAGCGAAAAAAAAAATATATATTCATGGTCGGAAAACGGACTACTTTCAATGTGCAAAATATTTATTCAAAGGGGAACGGATAACTAAGCCAAAAGCCATTTCCAAAGTTCACGCGACGCTATCATTTTTGCTATCTGGCTCGTGACGACGGAGTGTGGGGAGCCGACTCGGACTCGACTCACTCGAGAAAATTTCTCGCTGCGCGATAAATTAATGATTTTTTTTTAATTTCATACTACTCGACGAGAGGAATCTATTTTTATTATCTGCAATTATCAAATTTCACATCCCGAGTCGTTAATGTCGCTTTTATGAAATGTCTGAAGTTTGCGGTATTTTTTTCGGCTGACATTAATAAAACTGTCTATTTCATGTATAGCAATTATTAAAAATTATGATAAGTTGTGAAAAAAGTTATTTGTACAGTAAATTTTTTGGAATTTTTTACAACATAATTTGTTTCAAATTTAGGATAGTAATAGGTAATGTAAGACAAACGTATGAAACATTATATTTATTAATTTTTTTTAATAATATATTACACATTATAAATACAGAGAGCTGACGCAACAGAAGACGTTAACGCAGATTAACTGTACTTTTGAGAAATAAGTACAAAATACATAACGTGAATAACAATTTTTGAACAATTGAAATAATTTAATGAAAATACTCAATTGTTATATATGAAATAAAAGGATAGTTGCTAATGAGTTACATTTTCATGTTATTACAATACAATTATTCCAAATGAATATTATTAATGTCAGCCGAAAAAAATACCGCAAACTTCAGACATTTCATAAAAGCGACATTATCGACTCGGGATGTGAAATTTGATAATTGCAGATAATAAAAATAGATTTCTCTCGTCGAGTAGTATGAAATTAAAAAAAAAATCATTAATTTATCTTGGATAGTTCCCGAGAAAAGTGCCAATGCAGCTCGGTGGTCGATTTTGAAGTCGCGCAGCGAGAAATTTTCTCGAGTGAGTCGAGTCCGAGTCGGCTCCCCACACTCCGTCGTCACGAGCCAGATAGCAAAAATGATAGCGTCGCGTGAACTTTGGAAATGGCTTTTGGCTTAGTTATCCGTTCCCCTTTGAATAAATATTTTGCACATTGAAAGTAGTCCGTTTTCCGACCATGAATATATATTTTTTTTTTCGCTGCACCTCGAAATTGTTGTACAATGAGCCTTTAACTTTGACGGTTTGTTACTCCGTTGTTTTTCAAGCAATCTAAACGAATCTTTTTTCAGACTACAGCTTTTTTTATGCTCTATCAATGTACGTAATAATATATTGCAAAATTCGTTGAGCACGCGGTATATTGCATTTTGCAACTAAGGCCGTTTTAAATAATCATTCCCACGGCCGCGGAATTGCATATTTTTGGAAAATAATAACGACACATGACTTATCACAGTGACATCTGCCAACAAAGCAAACCGCATAAATACGGGTGATGGGCAATGTTGTACAGGGCTAGAATAAATAAATTTGTTTATAACAAAATAATTTGCAAACTAATCAAGTTACAGATTCCGGATTTTGTACACGTTATTTGTACATGCGAAGGCATAATTAGGTGTAATATAAAGACGTCATGATAATAATATCGGGGTTTTTAATTTGTTTATTAATAATATTGAAATTAATGTTTATTTGCTCATAACTTCGGACCTAATTAATATTTTTTGACGTGCAAAGTCTAGTTTTGTAGATCTTTTGAAGAGGAAAAGAAAAGTTCTTAACGTTTTTATTGTAAAATTGAGGGGTGAAAAGATATACAAGAAAAACGTTATTTTTACTCAAATCGCACCATACTCACCCCAGAAAATTTTTTTGCCAAACGATTTCGAAGATCGGGAAAAGTGCATCTTATTCTACATAAATTTTGCCCTCTATTCACCCACAATCATCCACTTTGATGGAAATAATGCTCCCAACTCTATATTACGTGGACTATATGTCTAGCAAGGGAAAACGCAAGGGGAAAACACATCGCCATCAAAATATATATAACACAAAAACCGGCTTCGGCTATCAAAAAAATACAAAAATTAAACAAAACCCGGCTTCGGCTATCAAAAAAAATACAAAAATTAAACAAAACCGGGCTTCGGCCATGAAAAAAATTTAATAAAGCAAAAAGGCGACTTTAGCTACCAAAAAAATATAAAAACCGGCTTCGGCCAATAAATATTTTTTTTCAGCTACACTTCGCGGATAGAAGGTAATGAGGTCCTTAGGCACTGCCTGTGGGGGGAAGGTGAAACGCGTAAAAGGGGATACTCTAAGAATTATACATTATCTTTTAGTATCACCCTTTACGTCGGGTTCAATACCTACACACATTTCACAAGCATTTTTGAATTAACAGTTAATAGACATTTAACATCTTGCATATAAAAAAATCTTTTCCGCATCCCTATCCTATTTTTTTTAAAGAGTTACCGATGCCAACAAATACACTACAAAATACTACAAAGAAAAAACAAAATATAAAAATTAACTGATAAAATTAGGTCAGTTCAACCCTGTCTGGTTTTTTTAATTAATTTCTTATCACCGCTGATATCCTTACTTCGTGGAATCTGTAATACATGTCTATTTACGTATTTTCTCTCTGTCTTACTCATACAATCTCCGTAAGCGATTTTAAAAATAATATCATTAATTGTGAGTTAATTATAAAAGTCACAACATTGGCGCAATGTTATCAAATGTTCTATTTTTCAAGACGAATAAGTTTGTATCAAAATATCCGCATTTGAGTGGTCTTTTATTTTCCATAAGATGGAAGCATAGTCCTTTAAATGTACAGGATAATTCACGCAAGTATGCCATAGTCGGTGTTGTTTTTTTTAATGAAACACCCTGTATATTTGCATATTTTTGAAATCCCCTCAATGAACCGATTTCAACAAACTAAATAATGTATGGTCAATTATGAATTATACAGGATGAAATTTTTATTTTTACAGTTATTAAACACATACATAAAATACCTGATGTATTTGATTTTAATACATTAAAATAAATGCTCAAAATGTTCTCCACCTAGTTGTTGGCAATAGCACAGTCTCCTATAGAACTCCTCCTTAACTTTGTTTAAAGTTTGAGGTGAAATATTCCGTATTTCTGTAGTTATCCTGTCTTTGAGGTCTACAATGCTAGTTGGTTGTGTTGCATATACTTTGTTCTTGAGATAACCCCACAGAAAAAAATCTAACGGCGTAAGGTCTGGCGATCTAGCTGGCCACTCAATAGTACCTCTTCGTCCAATCCATTTATTGGGGAAGATTTCATCTAAATAAGTTCTTACCATTAAAGCATAATGGGGTGTTGCCCCCCAAACATTTTCATTCGGTAAGCTAGGATCTATTGCGTTGGGATCAGTGCCGTAAATAGGGCGGTGCCACCAGTGCCCAGGCACAGGGCGTAGCCTCTGGAGGGCGCAAGAATGGCCAGACCAGACCAGACAGTTACCATAGAAGAACGTTTCATATATTTTATTCTATCTCATGAAAAAACGGGCGAAGGATTGTCAAAAGAAATTTTAACAAAATTAGAAGCTGACGGATTGAAAATTGATTATGTTCGTGGCCAAGGGTACGATAATGGCAGTAACATGGCTGGTAAATATAACAGAGTTCAAGCCAAAATAAAACAAATTAATGTAAATGTTGAATACCTACCTTGTGCAGTACATTCTTTGAATTTGTCTGGCGTACATGCCGCTAGTGTAACACCCGACATGATCACATTTTTTGGAACAATTCAGAAGATATTTGAGTTCTACCATCAGATGGGAAGCTTTAATGAAACATTTAAAAATTTATTTAAAGAAACACGCCGACACTAGATGGGCTTCTAAAGCTAGAGCCGTTAAAGCTTTAAATATGCAACTGCCCCAAATCTGGTGCGTACTTAAGATTTTAACTACCAACGATTACAATGCAGAAACAATAGCTACAGCTAAAAGCATTATGGGTCTAATAAACTATAAATTTATATGTACTCTGCAAATTTGGGATCAAGTTTTGGAGTCTGTTGATAGGGTGACCGTAGCTTTACAGTCGAAAACTATTGCTATCGACAAAGCCTCTGAATTAATCAAGGGATTAACAAGGCAGATTCAGAATATTCGCGAGATTGTAGATAACGTTTTCGAAAAAGCAAAAAAAGTTTGTGAAGAATGTGAAATTGAAGACGATTTTCCGAGTAAAAAGACACGACCTAAGAGAAAGCTGACGCCGGCTACGATATTACACCACAGCAAAATTTTGAAATTAATATGTATGAAGCAATTCTCAAAATGATTTCTGAATTCACATGGCAATTCGAGAAACTTCACAACATTCACCACCATTTTAATTTTTTGACAATAGAACAGATTGCTAATTATCCAGCTGAAGAACTAAAAAAACATGCCGCTGATTTGAGTATCAAATATTCAGCAGATATTAATGCTACCGAATTTTGGCCTGAATTAGACACTTTAGAGTCAAGTTGAAACGACTATGCTATTTGATAAATGTGACCGTAGTTCAAGTCTAGGTCTTCTTAAAGCTATAGTCAAACTAGATTTAAAAGAGATGTTTCCCAATGTAGCAGTCGCTATAAAGATTTTTTTTACAATGCCAGTGACTGTAGCTTCCTGCGAAAGATCATTCAGTAAGCTCAAATTAATAAAAACTTACTTGCGCTCGACGATTGGCCAAGAAAGGTTGACCGGCCTAGCAATTTTGTCGATTGAACGCGACATAGGACGGTGCCTGTCGTATGAAAAGGTTATCCGATTTCGCAATAAAGAAAGCGCGAAAAGTAAATCTTTAAATACGTTTATGGCTTGCTTTAATAAATCTTTACTATCTGAACTCATTCATTTGTGGTCTCATTCATTTTTTCACCAATTCATACTTAGGCTACATTCGTAATCAATTCGCTGGCCAAGTGGCACTTTGGCACGCAAGTCGGCACGAAATTTGCCATTCACAATAACTTCAAAGTCGACTTTAACGCAAGCGCGTTCGTACCTAAATAATTGTCAGGATTCCTTCAACATATGGTCGAAGCATGATTCTGTCTGTATTTAGTTCAGTCTGTCTGAGGTTATAATATATAATTTGGATTTGGATTTATTTTTTATAGCAGTATATACTGGAGTTTAGTAGTGCAAGTAAAGTAGAAGTAATGTCCTCCTCCTCCATTTTATTTTTTTAATCAGTCGTACGGAAAAATCAAGAAAAACAAACCAAAAACACACAATTCGATGAAAATGTCAAACTATCAGATGTCAGATATATCAAAAAACAAATAACAAAACTTAATGCGCATGTCTCATAGCCGGCACGAAGTGCAAGTCGAAGTGAAAGTTTGCAGCTTGCAAGAAATTTCGACGACTTCAACTTCAACTCTGACGCCAAATTGCGTTGTGAACGATCTCACTGAAATAGATTTGCTTAGCTTTCGTGCCAAAGTGCCACTTGGCCAGCGAATTGATTACGAATGTAGCCTTAAACGTAATTTATATTATGCTACCTTCCTTATTCAAAACTCTACCATACCAATTACTCAAAATTAAATTAATTTACAGTTTATTGAAACTGTGCAGGGTGTTATTTTATTATAGAAGTATGAAGACTATAGTGGCTCAAGAATTAAATCTTAAACATCAGGGTAGGCAACGCATTTGCACTAGTGAACTTGCGTTTGAGTTTTAGTGAGTGAGATACAGTGGGTCGTATAATAGGCGAAGGGTCCACTTAGCATTAAATGGCTCGTCTGCTTGTTTGCTCACATCAGTTCTTTAAAAAAATATATTTTTCTTCCAAAATATTAGATAATTGGTCCACCACCACCAAGTTCCTTGTGCTTTATTTTATCACCCGGGATGAAATAAAGTAGACATATACATAGCATTGCTCTAGGATAATACCTAAAAAAAACAAGGGCGCATTTATAGAAGCTCGCACAGGGCGCAGAAAAGGCTATTTACGGCACTGGTTGGGATATAAGTTTGCCAACGCAGGAATAACTTCATTTCTAAGCATATTTAAATATTTTTCATCTGTCAAATTTCCATCTATAAATATAGGACCAATAATATGGTCGCCTATGATACCGGCCCAAACGTTCATCTTTTGAGGGTACTGAGAATGTGTCTGACGCATCCAATTAGGATTCTCTGCTGACCAATATCTACAGTTCTGTCGGTTTACCTCTCCATTCAATGTGAATGTTGATTCGTCAGAAAAAAGAATGGTA
This sequence comes from Lochmaea crataegi, assembly GCA_947563755.1. NCBI lineage: Eukaryota > Metazoa > Arthropoda > Insecta > Coleoptera > Chrysomelidae > Lochmaea > Lochmaea crataegi. The sequence continues at coordinate 121,238,157 of OX387422.1, read as the reverse complement.
CCAAGAGCCATCTTATTTCTGTTCAGCTTATTCATCAATCTTTCGCAGAAATCCATTCTACGATCTGGATCGTCTTCTGTTAACTCCTGCACAAAAGTTAATTTGTAGGGATGAAGTTTTTCTTTATGAAGACATCTTGGAACAGTTGTAGGTATGACTAACATTATTTTCACGGGCAATTTGACGTGTACTTGAAGTTGGATTCTCTTCGACACTTAACAAAATATCCACTTTCACATCATCTTCAACGAAGTGTGGTTTTCTTTTCAATGATTTGACATGTCCAAGTTCTCTGAATTGTGCATGAATTTTAGACACAGTACTTTGTGAAATATTAGGCAATTCGGGGTACCTGTGATTAAATAAGTTTGCCACTTCAACTTGACTTCTGCAGTTATCCCCGTACCCGATCATCATTAAAATCTCAATTCGGTGAGTCTCAGTTAAATATTTCATTGTTATGTCGACAAGGAGAGAGTGTTTGACAAAGATTTTACTTTTTCAGTATAAACTGTCAACACATCAACAACTGACAGAATAGAAAACAATCCACATTATTTACCGATTTTGTCTAATTATTGGCGTTTTTAGGCAATTTTTAGGTATTTATGATAAAATTCATGGGCGTAGCAGGTTTTGTTTAATATACAAATCCATATTTAGCTAATTTAAAAAAGTACCAATATTTCAAGTGTAATAAATTATTAATTTTAAAATTTCACCCTGTATAATTCATAATTGACCATACATTATTCAGTTTGTTGGAATCGGTTCATTAAGAGGATTTCAAAAATATGCAAATATACAGGGTGTTTCATTAAAAAAAACACCGACTATGGCATACTTGCGTGAATCACCCTGTACGTTTAAATTTATGTTTACATAACGCACAACTCATTTCAAAAGTTGACGTGTCTCGGCATTTTTTATAATTTTCTAAAATAATGACATAAAGAATTTTATTCCATAAGTGGTTTCCACACTGTATATATATATTTCAGAGTGTCCAGAAACTCTTCTGCCAAACGGAAACTACAGTTACTAGAGGTGATTTTAAGTCGATTTAGCTCGCATTACCTTAATCCGAAAATGCTTCCTAAGGGAGCTACAGCCCTTTGAAGAAGACGTCCTTATATGAGTTTTCTTCAAATTATTCAAAAATACCGTTACTTAAAATATTCAAACTTGGTATAATCAATAAACAGTTACAAACCAGTCGTTCGCTGTAAATAAATTTTTTTCAGATCCATCACAAGCGTGTCAGTCGGGGGGACCAACAGGTATTTTTATTAAAAAAATTTTATTTTCAAGTTTTTTATGTATCCGACACCGAATTTGGAAAATTCAAGATAATTTTCATAAAAAATGTTCTCTTTTTTCAATCGATATCATGAACTGTTTCCGAGAAAAATAAATTTAAACTTTTTGTGTTTCTTACATAAAATCATGTTGGATTATAAAATTGTATCTGTAATATCAAGTTGGCTTTGAAAAATCAACAAATTGTACAGATACTGGTAACAAAAGTCGTAAGTATTAAGTTGTTTACATTGTTTTGGAAATTTTAAATTAATTTTATGTATTTCGTGAGGGTATAAAACAACAATCAACATTAAAAAAAACAAAGTTAGAGATAATTACCAACAGAAATAAGAGAATTAATTTTACAACAGATGCTCTACATGACGACCGTTTGTCTCGATACACAAATTTATCCTTTTCTCTAAAGATCGTCTAATTTTTGCAAAAATTCCTGCATTATTTCTAATTTCATTACAAGCGTTTTTAATTCTTTGCCATAGCTGATTACAGGTTTCTATTGGAACAGCATAGACTAATGATTTTAAATAACCCCAAATACAAAAATCACAGGGGTTTAAATCTGGAGATCTTGGGGGGCCAATTAACTGGACCACCTCTTCCAATCCATTTATCGTGATAGTTATTGTCGAGATATTAACGAACCTCTCTACTGAAATGAGCTGGGCAGCCGTCGTGCATGAACCATAAATTATTTCGAATCATCAGGGGAACCTCATCTATTAAATCAGGTAAAACATTTTGTAGGAAATTAAGATATTCTTGTCCTGTTAAATGGCTAGGAAGCTCTACGGGTCCCAGAAGCTGATTACCGATTACACCTATCCAAACATTTATACTAAATCTTTGCTGGTGCTTTTGCTCTACTGTTGCATGAGGATTATCACCAATGTAGGCATAATGATGTGCATTATGTAAATTAAAAATTCCGTCTCTGGTAAACGTAGATTCATCGCAAAATAAAACATTGGAAAAGAAATTAGGATCCTGATTTTTTTTGTTCCACAACCAGTTTGAAAAATCTATGCGGGCAGGGAAATCACCATCTACCATGGCATGAACTTTTCGAAAATGGAAAGGATGAAGGTTTTCTTTATGAATAATATTCCATATGGAAGACTTGGAAATGCCAGGATACATAGCAGCGAGTCTTCTGGTGCTAACCTCAGGATTATTTTCGATTTCAATCAAAATATCGTCTTCGTATTCCGTTGTCACATCAGGTCGTCTACCAGTTTCAGTATTTTTAGGTACTATTGAGCCACTTTCTCTTAATCTTTGGTGTACGGCTACAAATGTTGCGCGAGCAGGATGCCTTCTGTTTGGAAATTTTTCCACATATCTTCGCTCTACTGCACGAGCGTTACATTGTACTTCCCCATAAACTAAATGCATATCAGCATATTCTTCATTCGAAAAATAAACCATTTTGATCAAATTAACCATTATTTTTTACCTTTCACACACAATAACAATAATAACTGTTTAGAATCAAAATAATTTGACACATTGTCAGATTTTGTTGATTTTTCAAAGCCAACTTGATATTACAGATACAATTTTAAAATCCAACATGATTTTATGTAAAAAACACAAAAAGTTTAAATTTATTTTTCTCGAAAACGGTTCATGATACCGATTTGAAAGAAAAGAACATTTTTTATGAAAATTATCTTGAATTTTCCAAATTCGGTGTCGGATACATAAAAAACTTGAAAATAAAATTTTTTTAATAAAAATACCTGTTGGTCCCCCCGACTGACACGCTTGTGATGGATCTGAAAAAAATTTATTTACAGCGAACGACTGGTTTGTAACTGTTTATTGATTATACCAATTTTGAATATTTTAAGTAACGGTATTTTTGAATAATTTGAAGAAAACTCATATGAGGACGTCTTCTTCAAAGGGCTGTAGCTCCCTTAGGAAGCATTTTCGGATTAAGGTAATTTGAGCTAAATCGACTTAAAATCACCTCTAGTAACTGTAGTTTCCGTTTGGCAGGAGAGTTTCTAAATTCATGCGACAAAATTCAGGAGGTGATTGCTCGTATGAAATTAAGATTGGTCTTTCCTATAACAAACTTTCCTCAGCCAACCCCTTTCCGAGATATCACCCTTAAAAGATGGTGACTAAAATTGAGTTTTTATTTTTTTAATAAAATTTCAGTAAAGCTAGAAACTTGAAATTCTGTAATTTTCGTGCACTCGCAAAGGACTAACCGCGGGTCTTTTTTCAATATTTTCAATATTAAAAAAATTATAAATTATGGTGTTTCTTTTTTTTCTCTGCACCTATTGGTTTTGGGAAAAAACTTTTTAAATAAAACGAGGATTTCAAGTTGAATTTTACTTCATAAAACTTCTTTTTTTTTTTTGGCTTGGACTCACGTCATTCAGCCAGTCGCATCAGGAAAAAAAAAATAATATATACAAAAGGAAGAAAAAAAAGTAACTCACTCACACCTTCATACTACAAGAAAAGAAGAGTCGTAAGAACCTAATGATACAACAGGGATATAACAGGGTCACACGCTTCTTGTCTAGGGGCCCGTCAAGACTTTTTAATGTCACAAACAAAAATAAGGCCACGGAAAGATAGGAATAAACAACAAATGGGTTCATAAAACTTTATTTCGAAAAAAAGTTTTGATATGAAATAAAGTAAGGTTTGCTAATTTCACCCCCTTATAATGTAACAGGAATATTGAAAAAATACCCGTGGTTAGTCCTTTACGAGTGCACGAAAATTACAGAATTTCAAGTTTCTAGCTTTACTGAAATTTTATAAAAAAAATAAAAACTCAATTTTAGTCACCATCTTTTAAGAGTGATATCTCGGAAAGGGGTGGGCTGAGGAAATTTTGTTATAGAAACGACCCATCTTAATTTCATACGAGCAATCACCTCCTGAATTTTGTCGCATGAATTTAGAAACACCCTGTATATTTATATATAAACATATATGTTTCGATACGCAATAAAATAAACTTTAAAATTTGGTCTTACAGTTTACAGAAAACCCAATCGATTTTTAATTTTAGTCATCTTAAAACTTTTGGCGCCCCTAAAAATTTGCCGCCCTAGGCCCGGACCTCACGGGCCTAAGCCTAAAGCCTAAGCCTGATTGTATTAACGACAAAGCGTGTATTTGTCATTAATTTACATTTAAATATGTTTGTATATTTATATAATATAATGATTTAAAAAAAATTATGGTGCTCACCACGATGGCAAATGCGTAAATTACTAAACAAATTTGATCTAAACAAGAAATAAATTTCAAAACGTAAAAAATACCAATTTTGTGTCTTGGAGAACACGGGAGGTAATTTGATATACTGCAACATTGTAAATAAATAAAATTGTATCATATTTGAAAGATATGGAAAATTAATTAAATATGAATTACCGTTATTGTTAATAATCAGTAAAAATACCGATATGATGTTCTTATAAATTTGACATGGCGATTATTTTTCACAGCCAAATTAATTGCAATCAAAAACATGGTAGATATGAATGCACTTGGGGGTCACTTCAACCAACCAGTGATTGTGAAAAAACGGTGATTGTGAAAAAAAACGGTGACTGTGAGATAAACGGACTGCTTGCATTTTTTTATCCTCTTTAATTGCATAGTAACAAACCTTTCTGGGCCAGATTCTTGACTGAGGGAAAATATGTGTTCTCTAGGGAAGCAGCTCTACTACATTGGTTGTCTCTGACTACATCAGTCAAGACTCAAGAATTTAGCCCCTGATTAATAGGATATCTTACTATCCCCTAAACGAGGGATTTCTTACAGCATGGTATGCAACACAGATTACATCATTTCAGCTCTAAAAATTATTAGCTAGATGGGCTAGAGAGTAACGGTTTATCATAAAAAAAACGAAGAAGCCTGTTTTTTGGAGGTTATGTTTAGATATTCAAGTGACATTTTATATTGTTTATTTGTATAATGCAATATAATGTAAACAATAAAAGTGAGGCTTTGTTATAAACTAATAAGAAATTTGTAGTATTTATTGGTTTGTTTGTGATAAATTTAAAAAGCCGACATAATGACATCTACTTGGAACGGCGAATATTACATTGCTTTGGAATGTAAAGATTTACAAGCCAATGCAATGGCAATAGATTCCACGGGAAATTTCGTTCTACTTGCTGGGTAAGTAAGTACTAAGTATTAATCAAAATCCGTTTAGTTTTATCTGTTGGGTAATGTGTAAAACAAATTAACTGGTTACAATCTTTAATTATTTTAGACGGAGATATTTAGCAATAAGAAATTTAGAAAATAGTGGTGGTTTTGAATTCCAAAAATTTCCTAGACAAAGTAAATATGATGTAGGAGCTGCTGAATGGAATCCTACGTATTACCATAAGGAATTATGTGTAATATCGGTAAATAACGTTAATGTAAAGTTTTTGCAGTTTATATAATTTATTCATAATTTCAGAGTAACCAAAGGATTGAAGTACTTACATGGCGATTAGATGAACTTATACCAACATTTTCAGTTCGTGCTCATACTCGAGTAATCACTGATTTAAACTGGCACAAATTTGATCCCAACCTTCTAGCTTCTTGCTCTGTGGATACATTTATTCATCTATGGGACCTAAGAGATTCCAGAAGACCAACTTTATCATTATCAGCGATAGCTGAAGCATCTCAAGTAAGATGGAATAAAGTATCTACACATCTTCTAGCCACAGCTCATGAAGGAGATATAAAAATTTGGGATCAAAGGAAAGGTACTGCTCCTGTACAATACATAGCAGCACATTTAGCTAAAATCCATGGGTTAGATTGGAGTACTACATCTGAGAATCACATTTGTTCATCTAGTCAAGATAACACAGTAAAATTTTTTGATACAACAAATCCCAGAAGAGCAGAATGTGTGTTAACTACCAATGCTCCTGTTTGGAGAGCCAGACACACTCCATTCGGTAATGGTTTGGTAACTGCAGTTGTACCACAACTAAGAAGAGGTGAAAACAGTTTGTTATTGTGGAATACTGCCAATCGAGCTACCCCGATGCACACTTTTGTCGGCCACCGTGATGTTGTGCTTGAATTTGAATGGAGAAAACAGACACCTGGTGATACAAACTTTCAACTTGTTACATGGTCTAAAGATCAAACTTTGTTAGTGTGGAAAATTGAGCCCTTCATTCAGAAACTATGTGGTTATGAACCTGTTGATACCAGGGAAACAAACGAAATTTCTAGAGAAAATATAGAAAATTTGAAACTTTTTAGAAAAACTTCTCCGAAAATTCAACCCTTACAGCAGGAGTTTTCTTTACTTAATGTACATATACCGAATTTAGTTATAAAAAGAATGGATTCCATAGCACGATATGTGCTCGTCAATGCCACCATGAACAGTTTTATTGTTAATTTAAAAGTTAGTTTTCCCAGTGCTTATCCACATGGAGTTCCCCCGGGATTTGAAGTTATTAAAGAAGGTAAGAGTAGTTTATTTAATTTTCTGGTTTAAATTAATACATGAAAATTATTTTTAGGTTCAAATGTAAATGAAACAATAATAATTCAACTTCTTCAAATGCTGAAACACTTAGCGCAACAGAGGGTTTCTAAAAACAGAACGTGTTTGGAACCATGTCTTAGACAAATGGTAACAACTTTAGAACAACTTTCTAGTGATAACGAAAATAATAGAATATACAATAGACCATACATAGAACCATCCAGTCTATTTTCTGGTTACAACGATGCTTACATACCATTCCCAAGAACGTCTGGAGCAAAATTCTGTTCAGTAGGAACTCTTGTTTGTTTCAGTAGACCTGTTTATTCTCGTAGATTGTCTACAAAAATGGATACAACACCAAGAATTTTATCGACCACACCAAGAGCATTGTCGGCTTTAGAAAATATGTACTCCAAACGAAACGACGATATGACTGTATCTGCTTTTTATTATCAGAGACAAAGGTCTAGGGCAAAACACAATTATTCAAAGTTTACTAAAGCCGTTGTACACATTTATGATATACTGGGATTGTTTTTTGTTAATCGACAATTAGCAGAGGAATATATTTTGGATGGTGATGTCGGTACTATTTGTAAACACAATGCAGCTGCAGCTGCTGTTGTTGGTCGCTGGGATTTAGTACAAGCGTGGACGTTAGCCGAATTGGTAGCTGGGCCACAACAAGCAGATGAAGAAAATTCGTGGAATAATCATCCTTTTGGTAACAAGTTGATGCAATCGCTGTAAGTGACAAAGATTCAATATTTTGAGAGATTATTATGATTTGTCATTTCAGAATTTCACATTATGCTTCTCAACACGATGTGCAAATGGCTGCAATGTTGTGTTGTATTTTTGGTAAAGAAAATGATGTATCTAGTAGAAAATCTTCTCTAAAATCTTTGTTACCTCAATCCGTAAGTATATCCATGTAAAATTTCATATTTATTTTCTTCTTTTTACACTCTTTTGCTTTTAAATTAATCGCTATTTACTAATTTGCCATGAAAACGTTTGTTGTTTCTCTTGATTTTATTCACTTCTTAAAGTCATATCCAACACAATCAATTTTTCACAAGATTATTTTTTCCATAATTTGTGTCTTCAGTCATTAGATTGAACATCTCATAATCAAATCCCACACCCGAACTACTGCAAGGGTTTCTCACTTCAAAAGTCAAAGTTTGATGGTTTGCCCTGTTTTTTTTAATTAAATGGATGTGGATAATTTCAACAATATAATCTTAACATCATTCATAAAGATATGGAAGATGCAGAAGCAATAGAAATAAGAAGGAATATTTTGCTGAAAGGTGCTTAATTTTTTTATGACTTCCTGCCATTATGGTTGCTGTCTACAACTAATTTCATAAAAAATACTATTATTTATCAAATCTTCTGCATGTTACTCGTGGTATGTTCATTATCCTTTTTGTTATTTTTGGAAAATTGAACCACAATCATTTTTATTTCAACGTTTGGGAACGCCACCAAACGTTCTTTGACACTTGAATACACGGCAACGCTGCCATTCTCAGGGAACGTCAATAATAAGGGCCAGGGAGAGACCCTTGATGATACCAATCTGAATTGGAAGTAACACCTGGAAAAAATTACTACTAGGGCGACTAGGCTTTTCTGGCAATGCAGAAGAGTTATGGGCAAAACCTGGGGAGGACGTCCTGAGGTGGTTCACTCGCTCTACATTACTGTGATAAGGCCAACGATCACCTATGGAACAAATAGTCTGGTGGAGGAGGACAGAAGTGTCCTCTGCAGTTAAAATATTAACCGCAATCCAAAGACAAGCCCTTCTTGGTATTACCGGGGCAATGAACAGCACCGGGAAGGCATCAATGGAAGCCCTTATTGGACTTCCTCCTCTAGAACTTTTTATAAGGGCGGAGGCAATGATGGCAATTCTTAGGCTGAAATCGGGAGACTTATAGTCTCCGAACAATGTTCGAGAATGACACTCTGATACAACTGAGACATTACTAGACGAACCCATATTTTACATTGTTGATAGCATGACACCAGAGAATATATTCACTGAGTGAGTGAATATCATCATCCCATCTAGGGAACAGGTGATGCACCCAGGTAATTCTGGAGAAATCATCTGGTTCAGCGATGGCTCCAAAACAAACCATGGCACTGGGGCTGGTATAAAAGGACCTAGAAAGAGAATATTCTTTAGCCTTGGTCGACATATGACTGTGTTTCAAGCAGAGACGATTGCCGCTATAGCCTGTATCGATGAAAACATCAGAAGAGGATATACCGGACAAAAAATTGAAATATTCACTGACAGCCAGGCTCTGCTTCAAGCTATCAGTAATCCAACAACTATGTCTAGACTGGTGAAAAACTGCAATGAATCCCTCAACAGGCTGGCAAGAGGCAACAAAGTGACTCTAATATGGGTGCCGGCACATGAGGGGATTGCAGGTAATGAAATGGCGGACCAGTTAGCTAAAGAAGGCTCTAAAGGAGACTTCATAGGTCCGGAACCGTTCTGTGGAATCACAAAATATTGCATAAGAGGGGAAATCGAGAACTGGTTAGATAGGGAACACCAATTCAAATGGAGGGTGACACAAGGGCACCTTCATACAAAGAGTTTACTGAACAAGGTAGACAAGGAACTCTCAACCAGGCTACTGAAACTGGGTAAGAGACATTTGAAGACAGTTACCGACCTGGTGACTGGACACTGCACCTTGAGGAACCTTGTACAAAATGGGCAAAGTTAGTGAACCTATGTGCAGAAAATGTGAACTTGATGGTGAAACACATACTCTGCTTCTGCGAGAACTTACAAGTACTTAGACAGAAGCTCTTTGGAGAGGAATTAATACAACCATCACAACTACTGAAAATCCCTCCAGTCAAACTAGTGGCCTTTATAGAAGACACGAAGCTTCTGGAATGGAAGTAGATAATATGGGAAATGGTTCAAAGATTCAGTTTAAGTGCCTGGGCTGATGAGCACAACCCAAATATATGAATGAATGAATGGGCCTGGGAAACATTTCTTAAAAACCGGGGAGTAGAACTACCGAGAGAAAGAAGGGGTGGTTCTATCGAAAATGGATAAATGGTATTCTTGAACGTCATTCTATAGAATGTCAATAGAAGGATGATTCCCTCATGCTTCTACTGGGTAATTTGAAGGGATCAGCCAGGGAACACGGACTAATTTGACAGTTTTATGAATTTATTTGACGTTGTATTTGTGAATGATTAAAAATTTGAAATAAAGGAGTTCAGTGCCAATTCTCGTCTGACATTATGTCAGTAGTTTTATGATTGGTGAAGAAATTTGGCAACGCTGTGGGTGTGTTCCCTGTTTCATGCTCCCTCCTTGATGTTCCAGAATACGTAAATATAATATTAAGAGAACAGCAGTAGAGTAGAGGAATGATCCCCGGGGAACGTTCTATTCTATTGCCGTCAAGAATTGATGCCCTGGTTAGCGAACTGTTCTCCCTAATCAACAATAAACAATTTATTTCTGTGGTTCTTGTAGGAATAAATGATCTCTATTAATTTTATCATAACATATAAACTGCATTTCACTCATAATCACTTTCTTTTTATAGCAATTAGTGCCTGGGAAAAAATGGTTAAAGGTAAATTAGATTAAATTAATTATACATATTCGAGGTGCTTGGGCTTTATTTATTTTTATTGTTATACATTAATTTTTTTCTTCGGTGCATGGAGCACAAAGTTACCTTAAATATACGGAGATTCGAAAAACTGAAAACTATTTTTGATTATCCACAACTTATAATAATTCCTTTTTTATCAACATTGACAAATATTAAAAGATAGTTTTCGGTTTTTCTCTTTTGGATGTTATTAACCATGTAGACTAGATAAGGAGCATAAACAAACGGGAAAATTGACAGAATCTGCCCACAAAATCGTGTATATTAGATTCTCTTTTTTCACCACTGGCGTCGCTACTAATAGACATTTTATAGTACCGAAGGCACTAACGCCCCCTTATTTGCAGACATGCAGTTTGTGCTCATTGTCTAGACTCCATGTTTTAACGCTGATATCAAAAAGTAATTCCTTTTTTTTAATAATCAAATATTTTTTAGTCTGAAGGTTCACCTTATCACACAATTCCATCGGCAGATGTCGTAGCCGACGGTTGGGTTTTACCCATGATGCGAACCACGAGATCTACTTCGTTGGACAATTTAACAATAGAGGGACCTATCAAAGTACCACCCCAAAAAACGATACCCAACTCTCTATACGAATATTACAAACTGGCTTACGCCGAAACATTACACCGTTGGCAGCTAATCTACAACAGAATAGAAGTTCTCAAATATATGGGAATAAGTCCCGAACCGCATAAAGGTGTCGAGTTTGTAAGCGAATGTAAGGACTGTTTAAAACCAGTACGATCCGGTAACTGCAAATCTTGTAAGAAATTAACGTTGAAGTGTATAGTTTGTCATATATCCGTAAGGGGATCTGCTAATACTTGCGCTTTGTGCGGACACGGCGGCCACACTAAATGTCTTAAATGGTGGTTTTCGTTCAAAGAGGAATGCTTAACGGGATGCGGATGTAAGTGTTTGGTGGAAACGGCTGGAATATTCAGCTCTTAGTATTCTGAGTTGAAAATGTGATGGAATTCTATTACAATGTGATAATTTATTAAGAATGTATTTTAGAATAGACTGTGGTATGTTTTATTTCCAATTAGTTAATACAGGATGTTTTTAAATGCAAAAACAAAAGCTTAAAAAATCCCCATACAATCTGATAATTAATGGTAAAAGCACCGGAAGAGTGCCAGACGCTGTTTAAATGAACATAACTGTTTAAATAAATGTAACACTAGGCATTGAACAACTGTGATGTTTTATTGAGTAAAAGTATAGTACACGTGTGTATAAAAGAATGTCTACAGGTTATGTGTGTCTGCCGCTATGATGTATGTCAAATCTTCTTTTTTATGAACGACTAGTCATAGACGATAGTCAAACACCTTCCCCTCACAGATCAAGGCGCCGGGGAGGTTTAACAGTGCGACCGAATCGAGAGCGTGTAATTTGAATATTGTTATCGTTTACACTTCCATCGTTAAGTCCTGACGTACTAGCTGGTGAGGAAAGGGGAGTACTATATGTTCTGTTGAATGATCTTACAGAGCCATGACTATTCTCTCGGACCCTTGGAGATAAACTATGGTGATTCAAGTTAGCTCGAGGAACTACAATATTATTGGGGTGAACGTTTTGTGCAGTCTCATTGGGGCACAATTCAGGTTCACAGAGATATTTGTAATCAGGTTTAGTGCGAGAAATTTTCATATGTGATGTATTGCGTCTGACAATTTTGTTATTACTTTCCTTTTTAACCCAGTATGACCTAGGTTCTTGTGCCTTTTCAACAACTATTGCTTTTTGCCAAGTTTTTTCTTTAGGGGTTTTAATGACAACCTTATCCCCTTTTTTATATTCTGATGAGTTTCTACGTGCCAACTTATCGTAATTTGATTTCATTACCGACTTCCGATTGCGAAGTTTTTGGTAAATATCAGTTTGAATTTTAGGTTCCAGTGTTTTACTGGAAACGGGTAGCTCCGACCTTAAGATCCTGCTCTGTAAGATTTGGGCCGGGGTTGCGTCAAGACTTATGATAGGAGAGTTGTTGTATTGCATTACACCTTCCCTAAAATCACAATTTTCATCAAAACTTTTTCTTAAAATTTGTTTCGCTATGCTCACTGCTTTTTCTGCCAAGCCGTTGCTTTGGTGGAAATGTGGCGAACATGTTACAATTTCAATTTCTTTATTTCTATAGTATTTTTTGCAACGACTTGACAAGAAAGGTAAGTTGTCAGCAATTATGATTTGAGGATAACCAAATCGAATAAAAATATCCTGAAAACAATTAATTACTGCTTCAGATGTCTTATCTTTCATGCAAATTAGTTCAAGCCAATGTGAAAAATGGTCGATAACTATCAAGTAGTTTATTCCACCATGTTCCACGATATCGGCAGCAATTTTGTTAAATCTATGTTTTGGGACACTGTGTGGTAAAAGAGGCTCCTTGTAATTGGAAGGCATGTATTTTTCACAAATTCTGCAATTTTTGATGAAGTTTCTTATATCGTTAACTAAACTCGGCCAATAAAACAATGTCCTGGCCTTATTTATTGTTTTGCTGATACCAATGTGTCCTTTGTGTAAAATTTTAATCATATATTGTCGAAGGTTACTTGGAACCAAAATTTTATTTTCTATAAATATAATTCCTGCTTCCACATACAAGGAGTCTTTTAATGGATAAAAGTTTTTGCAGTTTGCAGGCATGTTATCTATTTTTGGCCATCCATTATAATAATATTCGCAAATTTTCATTAAAATTGGATCTTTACTGGTTTCTTGCCTAAACTTATCTTTTTTTTCTTGACTCATAGGCAAATGTTGAGAAACTGAGTGAACCATTTCAAACATTTCCGGGTCAAATGATTCTTTGTTTTGTACACCAGATCTGGATAGCATATCTGCAAATTGCACATTTTTTCCAGGAACATAATAGACATTTAACGAATACTTTAAAAGTTTGAGACATAATCGTTGTAACCTTACTGATCCTATTTTTTGAATGGGCTTTTTCATTATCGCTATAATGGGTTTATGATCCGACTGTACATCAACACTTTGTCTATAAATGAAGTCATGAAACTTTTGAGTTCCGAAATAAATTGCAAGGAGTTCTTTCTCAGTTTGACTGTAATTTAGTTCATGGTTATTCATAGACCTTGAGGAACAAGCTACTAATTTCAAAATGTTGTTGTCGTACAGTTGGAACATACAGCAACCTAAGCCATTTTTTGATGCATCACACTGTAGTACAGTTTTTCTAGATGGGTCAAATGGGACAAGAGCTGGTGAACATGTAATAATCTTTTTCAATTTATCAAAAGCTTCCTGATGCTTAGGTAACCAGGACCATTCCACATTATTTTTAAGAAGTTCGCAAAGAGGGTGCATTATGTCTGACATATTTTTAACATACCTTCTCACATAGTTGAATGACCCAATTACCCTTTGCAATTCAAGTTTACTTTGAGGTACCTGAAGTTTACACAAAGATTCTATTCTATCAGGGTCCATTTGCATACCGGCTGCAGAAAAAATTTGACCCATAAACTTGACTTTATCTTGGCAATATTGAAATTTGTTTCTATTAAATTTAGCATTTACATTAATGGCTTTTTGTACGACTTCATTTACAGCCTCATCATGCTCTTGTCTCGTTTTCCCTGAAACAATCATATCGTCATGGCATATAACCACATTTTTAATACCTGAAAAATGTTTTTCAACTTCATCCTGAAATAAGTCCTGTGAATTTGACAGGCCATAGGGTAAAACTCTAAACCTATATACCCCAAAAGGAGTGGCAAAACAACATTTCCATGACGATTCTTCGTTTAATCTTAAATGGTGATAACCTTCAGCAAGATCAAACACAGTGAAATATTTTTTGTCTCGAAGTTGTGAGGCAACCTCTTCCATATTCAGACCAAGTGATGGTTTACGTATGATTTGAGAGTTTAGATCTGAGGGATCTAAACACAGCCTTATCTTTCCATCAGCTTTCTCCACAATCACAATTCGATTGATACTTGCTTCTGGTTTAATCTCATCAACTTTTAAAATTGCTTTTCGTTCTACTAAGCGGTTCAATTCATTTTTAAATTGTTCACGGATAGCAAACGGAATTTTACTGGGTGGGTGACATACATTTTCAAAGTTTTTTGTAACTGGAATATTATGTTTGCCAGGAAATTTACCAAATCCACTAAATATTTTAATATTTTCAAAAATAAACTTTTCTTTTTCCTCAAGGTTTTCACACTTTATATTTACATTATCAACCCTTTTAACTAAATTTAGTTTCATGCATGCCTGGCCGCCCAGTAAAATTTGACTTGCCCCATTGACAATAACAAAGTCTTCATAAATTTCTTTGTCCTTAAAGCAACAATGCAAGTTAACAATACCTATTGGTTTTGCTTGGGAACCTTCAAAACCCTTCAAAATATACTGTGTAGGCCTGACATTAAGCTGCTTATCAACTTTCTTGAAAATATGTAACGGTATTACACTTATATCTGCCCCAGTGTCCAGTCTTACATTAAAATTCTTATCTTCCAATTGCAAAAGTTCTTGAAAAGCACTTACCGAGTTCTTCCCATATTTTCCTTCAGTGGCAGCATTTACGAAAAACTCATTACCACTTTCACTATTTGTCTCCTCTTCATTATGCTCCACATTTCTAACATTTTTTACTCGGCATGCGACAGCAAAATGGTTTTCAATGCCACATTTACCACACTTTTTACCAAATGCAGGGCATTCCCGTGGTCCATGTTTTGTCTGACACCTTTTACATTTAAAAACATTTTTTTCATACTCTTGTTTTGCATTTTTATTTCTATTATTAAATTGTTTCTTTTTGCTTATGCTATTTACATCAGCAGAATGATCTTCTTGAAACTGCAAACTTTGTGTCTTGCTTTGTTCAGAGGTCCTGCAAAAGTTAATTGTCTTTGTCAGTGTCAAATCATCAATCCTTAACAAGGCCTCTCTTGTTGTTGGGTCTCGAATTCCCATGACAATTCTGTCTCTCAAAGCCTTTTCTTCTGCAGTTTGATCTGGGTTGACCGTGTTATAATTGCAAGTTTTAATTAGGTGCCTACAATCTGTCAAGAAGTGATCAAAACTCTCATGTTCTTTTTGACACCTTCGAGAAAACATGTACCTTTCAAAACATTCATTCTTTCTAGGGTTCACATATTTTCCGATTTCTGCCAACATACCTTCGTAAACATCGGTTGCTGTATCTGGTATAGTAAAAGTTGCCATGATGCGGGCGGCATCATTCCCTATTATATTCCTAAGGATGGATAGTTTAACGTTTGCACTAGATTGGTCTTGCCCAGTTGATACTAAATAATCTTGGAAGGATGTGTGCCAAAAGTTCCATTCTGTTGCTGCATTTTGGCCTTGTAAGTCGAAGTCTGGAGGTAGTTTCACCGGTCCATGCATTGTATTATTTGCCATCTTAAACCTTATGGTATAGGTTAGGCTAGATTGTGCAATAAATTTTGCACATACTTTGTTGTTTGCGCTTTTAAACTAAAGCCGCATATCTCATATCTGACTGTGCCATGTTTAAATGAACATAACTGTTTAAATAAATGTAACACTAGGCATTGAACAACTGTGATGTTTTATTGAGTAAAAGTATAGTACACGTGTGTATAAAAGAATGTCTACAGGTTATGTGTGTCTGCCGCTATGATGTATGTCAAATCTTCTTTTTTATGAACGACTAGTCGTAGACTATAGTCAAACAGACGCAACAGTGGATGCGGTTAGACAATGATTCGTGCATTCGCCATAACAGTCAGCAGGCCTTGATAATTGGTATTCCGCAGCAAACGTTACCCTATACAGATGGTGCAAAGTTTACTAGCAGATGACTATGACAAACGAACCCAGTTTTGTAATAATATGCATAAAGCAATAATGATGACGGATTTGCTAATCATCTGGCGTTCAGTGACGTAGCGACATTTCATTTGAGAAGGGGAACCGTCACTACATTTGAATTGTCCAACATGAAAGGGATAATCAAACATTGAATGTCCGTATCTAACACAAAAGTGTATGGACCGTTTTTCTTTCTTAAAACACTGTGACCGGTATGTCGTACCACAGTAGGTTAAAACTGTGGTTATTTCCGCAGCTGACGGATGATTCCAACAAGATGGAGATCCACCTCAATTGCAAAATGAGGTACGTCGATACCTAAACGAAGAACTCCCTCATGGTTGGGAGGGTAAGTAGGAGATAGGCCGTTGTGCTGAAGGAGATTTGGCATTGTGGCATCCTGATTCTCCTGGTATTATAGCGTGCGATTTTTATATTTGGGGGTGCATCAAAGACAAGGTTTTCGTACCTCCACCACCTACAACACTGGCTGAACTCGAAAGACGTGTTGCGGTTAACAGTATCGACACATTACAGCGAGTATGGGCTGAACTGGACTATTGTTCGTACTGTCGTCTCGACTCAAGGAGCCCGCATTGAACTTGACTTTTTGTCAGACTATAGACATGTCATTTATTGTTCTATCTGTCATACTTTCCGAATAATAGCTTTGTCAAACCCGATGATTCTTTTGTAGTATACACAATTTTTACATAAAATTTGGTTGAGGAAGTATAGGAATATAACTGTTTTTTTTTCTTTTGAAACTTTATTACATACTTAAATTGTTTAACTAAATTTTGTACCATTCGGTTCCATAATTTTCTATTTGTTATTCGAGCATCACATTTCAGTTATAGTACGAACAGGAGATATAGTGATGCAAGGATCCACTCTGAAAGGAGAGCTGCAGTGTCTATTATACCGCTGCAACGCAGAGCCGGTTTTAATTGTTATGTCCGCTCGTGTACCGTTTCAACGTACAGGGAGCATGATGTTTATCACACTTCGTACTAGTGAACCAGGTGCATCTATATCGGAGGTAGATGTTTATTAAAGACTCGAGCAACTCTGCTAAACACTAAACTGAATTCGTTCCTGGGCGATATAACACATCTGTTCGTTGTTCGCCCGGCTAAATTTGTTCTCGCTCTACAGCTCGTGTTGATAACAGACGGAATATATTGTCGGCATCGCTTTGCATCACTTTATCTCTTTCTCGTACTATACAGTTGAAGTTAATCTTTTCTAATGGAATACCTCACGCTGCCTCTTTTGTAAGCGGGGTTCGAAAACGTAGACGTAGCTTCTTTATACAAAGGATTATCCTGCGTACCCCATTTTAGTTTCTTTTGTTCGTTTTCGAATTTGGCGTATTCTCGTTTATCGTGAATTGTGGTGAATATTTTCCACATTAACAACATTATCAATCCTGCGATTAGTATAGCCGCTACCACACCCAATATCCAAGCTGGAAAATAAAATAAGGCGTTGACTTAAACGGAAATGGCACAATCCAACAACTTTACTTACCTAAGACATTTGGTGGTTCGGGACATATTTTTCTATCTAAAGCTCTAACGATTAGTTTATCATCATTGCCGTATGAGTATTCGAAATTAATGATGCAGGTTTCGTTGTCTGGTATTTTACATTTTTTGTATTCGTCATTTTCTTCCAGTGTGTGCATTTTGTCTGTTCTGAAGGCTGTGCACTTAGTATCACATGTATCTTTGTAAATTCCAGTTTTGTACACCTGGCACTCTACGCAGGGACGTAATTCCTCACATCTGTAAAAATTTTATATTTTTGGTTTACGAGTTTTCACTATTCTTACTCAAGACAATTTATAAAATAAAAACCCTTCCTGTTGAAGTATTTTTGAAATTTGTTTTTAAAACGCGGAGTTTGGCACTTCATCACTTTATCTCGGAGCAGTGGCGTAGCGTGGGTTTTCGCCCACAATTCGTTCGCGTTCAGGAAAACTAGGTGCCGCCGCACCGGCCGGCCGAGTGCTAGTCACTAGCACTTCGGCAATACGACTTCATCTCGCCTCATCTCTTTCGCACTTTTGCGGTTTCACTTGGAAAATACCATTGCGGGCGCGAGTTGGAGTTAATTTTTTATTTCCAGTTGTAATGCTTGCCACCCGGGGTCATGGCCCCTGCCGCCCCCTCCACGCTACACCACTGTCTCCGAGTATATGGAGTTGGAAATATACGAACATATGGTATGTGACAGGAAGTTTTTTTGTAGTTATGCCAGTAATGCAGATAATTCAGTTTGTCAAAACAACAATTTTTGATGAAGATGAAGACAGTGGAAATGAAATTTTGGGTTACTACTGCCGAGAAACTCATGTTTTTTTTGGTTTAGATGTTTGCAACAATCACAAAAGTAACAATTTTCGTAATCTTAAACAAGAGAAAACTGTTTCGCTTCTCTAAGTAATCATTCCTAACTTTCTATATTAAGGTTACAAGTACGTATAGCGCATGCTTGGACTTCTTGCACAGTCTCGCGAATATGGAGGGTAGAAGGAAGGAGCACCATCTTGTATGGGTGACAAGTTGAAAAAGTGTCCACCTGTAAACAGCAAATTATAATTTGAAGATTCACCGAAATGGCGCTCGTGTAGCTAATGGAAATGATGTGAATTTAGGGTTATAAATCGAGTGAAGTGTGCTGGGTTGAAAAATTTTGTATTTTTCGTGACTTGTGTAGTTGAGAAATATGCAGTATTCAAAATCTCAATTATTTACGTAGTATTTCCTTTTTTAAGTTTGTATCTTACTCTAATAATTCATGGCGCTGTTTTTAAAATCCTTCCACTTGCTACTATGGCGCTATCTTAATTTGCTTCCTTTCGATGGACACTTTTTAATACATTCAGATGGTGCTCCTTCCTTCTACCCTCCATACTCGCGAAGTTGAGCATAGATAGAGTTAACTCCACATGTCCCACTTGAGCATTTCCGAACGCATAGGTGAGCACACCATACACAAAAAATCGTGCAAAGGTGGATTCCACAGATCCGTCATTTGACGATACGATCATCCGAAAGTTTTCTGATTGGTGGAAAAAATCAAAATTGACAAGCCGCCAAATATTTGTCCGAAAGTTTTAACTTACGTCATGGGAAAAAGTTGAAAAATGTCCAACTTTAATCCGTCATCGGATCTGCTTTAACCTAACTTTTTCATGATCTGCAAACAACAAACCAGTAAAATTACAAAAAAACTGTCGACAATGACGTATATGCTGTCACTTGTCATTGAAGTTACTAAACTTAAACGTGATATGTCACTATTTTTGTTACTAAAACGTACGATTGTTTCCATGCAATGGAAATTGTCATTTTCATTCATCCGATACGACGTACAATCGGACATCGGATCTGTGGAAATCCACCTTAAGCCGAACGCGGATATTTCTGTAAACTTCATGCAATACTCCTCTGTTTATTATTCCTCTTAATAATCTTTGAAATATATTGTTTTTTACCTTTGAGCCGGACAATTTGTACAATCTTCACATAGTTTGCCGGAATATATGTTATTATCTTTCATCTCGCATTGACAACGATTACAAACGCATGTTCCGTGGCCGGAACAAATAGAATCGCTGTCTCCAGCTCTGCAATTAGTTCTCGCTAGATCGCAATCGCATGCTTCTCCAGAAAATCCTTGATGACATTCACATTTGTTACAGTTACATTTACCTAAATAATACAAATATTTATTAGCTCCTAGTTTTTTTTAATAAAGCATACAAAATTAAATGTTTACCTTTGCCTGAACAAAGTACTCCTCCTTCTCTTTTACATGAAAAGTTATCACATTCACAAAATTGCCCAGTATATTTTTCGCCTTGATTGTTATTATTAGGTATAACATTACACTCGCAATTTCCACATTTATTACAAACTCCAGATCCTAAAAACATAAATTATATTTTATTTTAACATCCCGTATCACCCTTTGTACCTATCATAAATATATTCAGGGTGTCCCACAATGTTTTAGACATGCCATAACTCTAAAAGGGCTCAATAAAATTTGGCAGGTATGGTAAGACATTACAATGTGGGGGGGGATGTTCGTGTAACAGCCAGTGGCAGCTGACTCCTCAGAGGGCGTAAGGGAGGCTACGCCTCATCCTGAAAATTCCAGGAAATACGCCTTTTTGCTGGCCATGAAACATACGCATGAGGCAAACTTACTCTTTCCTTCTGTGTATGGACTATACAGGTTTACTTGAGAAAGTCCTAATTTTTTATAAAATTGCCAAGAGAAAGCATGACCTTGAAAACATTCGCCTCGGCGCCAAGGAAGGGATTTTCAATTGCTTTGTCTCTAACCTCTTTGTTGAGCGTAGTGACGAGCCGCCACTGGCGACAACTCGTATTAAATATCTTTTTATTCAACAATGTATCACACCTCTAGTGTGTAAATTACATTAATTTTGTATTTTCGATTGAAAGAAATTTAGTTATTACAGAAACTGAGAATTACATTACATTGATGTCAAAATATTGAAATAGCATGGCTAACTATATATAGTAAAATTAATACCTATTTAGAGGTACCAGCCGTTTTAGTAACTTAACGTATGCGGCTTCTTGAACCATCTGAACCCGCATGAAAAAAATTAGGTTATGACCTTTGTCATGTCAAATGCTTGACATATTTCTTATTGCATTGGCGTAGTGACTTGAAATTTCATATTATCAGTGGCGGTTTGTAATAATACAAATTAATTTTATAAAATTCATAAAATTCTAAAGATGTTGACATAATAAAAGAATATAAAAGAAGCGCACTAATTTTAAAAACATTGTTTTATTAACTAGATACATAGTTTTCTTAAAAAAATATGGCAATTCAGAGTTCGATTAAGTACAAATTCAAGATTTTAAAAAAATGACAACGTGATCTTCAAGGCAAAGTTTAATTAGTTTCTAAATCAGAATAACTTTCGGAAAGTGATAGTTCATCATCGGATTCATTGGATACAGAGATCACCATAGGTTCGATGTTTAGTAGGTCCAGTTTGTTTTCTACTTCCCATGCTTCAGAAATAATTTTCTCTGTATGATTTATGTAATTCTGCCGGTACATTTTTTACAACGTCATTCCATACTTTTAAGACTTCAGTAGGTGACCTTGCAGTTTTCGTAATAGCTTGGTCATAATGCCTTTTAGTTTCTGACCATACCATTTCGATGGCATTAAAATGGCAATGATAGGGTGGTAGCCTGAGAACACAATGACCATGCTCGGCAGCGTATTTGTCTAAATGATAATTTTTTTCTGGCAAAACTTGCTTTTCAATTATATTCCAAACAGCATCCTTTAAAATGTGATCTGGAAAAGGAATATTCTTTTTTTTTGAGCCATTCTAACATGCGTGTTTTACTCCAACTTTTTCTTGGGATTTCTTCATCCAGGCGACTGTGATACGTTGCGTTATCCATTATAATTAACGATGGTTCTTCCAAGTTTACAATTAGTTGCTGTTTAAACCAATTTTCAAAATTTTCGGTGTTCATGTTATCATGGTAATCGCCTGTTTTTTTATTGCATTTAAAAATAAGCGATGCATTTGCCACAAAACCTTTTTTATTACCGGCATGAACAATTACATATCGTGTCCCACTTCCAGTTATTTTTAAATCACTGTGTTTAGTACCATCTTGCCACATTCTTCTGTCCCCGCTTTTACTAAAAACCCATGTCTCATCCAGAATAACAGGTGTAAAGAGCTTTTCGCTTTTAGCAGCATGGTATTTGTTCAAAAATAATATTCTTTTTAATCTGACTGCAGGCATTTCCAATAAATGTTTTCTTCCATCTTGTTTTTTGAAATGAAAACCCATTTTTTTAATTCCCAAATATATCGAACCTTTGGAAATCTTAGTTTCTGGAGACTCTTCGATAAATTGCCGTAAAATAGTTTCTACTGTGATTTTATCCTTTCGCGCATACATTTTATAAATTACTTCCCTCAAACAATGAAGGGTATTTTTTGTAATTCGGGTTTTGCTCCGGGAAACGCTTGCAGACATATTTCTTCTAAATTCGAAATCTGTAGCTCTGTTTGGTTTTTCAAGATTATATAATGTGCTTTCTGGAACTTTTAGTGCTTCGGACGCTTTTTGAATTGCCTTAAATCGAGATCCTAAATCGTTTTGAAAATAGTTTACTACATTAAGCATAAGTTTTTTGGATTCATCAGAATATCGCATTTTTATATCTTATTTTGCGTTATGACATTAACATGAAATCAAAATTTGACGTAACTTCACGTAACTATTTACTATAGTAAATTTTATACCCATTTAGAATAAGACCATCCTTATTTATTATTAATAAATCGGTTGAAACAAAAAATTACCAACAAAAATGAACGTCGTAACTAATTTATTAGATGTCACGTTTTTGAAGTTACGTCAAATTTTGATTTCATGTTAATGTCAGATGGTTCAAGAAGCCGCATACGTTAAGTTACTAAAACTGCTGGTACCTCTAAATAGGTATTAATTTTACTATATATATTGAGTATTTCGCTATATAAAAGAGGCATGATGTGCTTATAAAATTGAGTTGGTACCCCTCCTTAGTGACGTCAAGTAGCCTACGACCTTGAGTACCGTAGACCGGTATAGGAATGCGCAGGTTGCTTCACTAATTTTTGACAGCTAACCTCGAAATTGATTTTAACAATAGGGCATGTCCACCAATTGACAAGTTGACACTAATGACAGTCGCCCTGAGGATGAACAATTATTTGGATAGATTTGTAATTTGGTTGTTTTGTATTGACTTAATGATCCTTTTTATGATGAACCGCCAGATACCTAAGCAATTAAAACAACGTCGAAAATCAAAATCAAATGGACTCGAACAGGATCAAAATAACTATTAAGAACCACGTGTTGTGCAGAAAACGCTTGTTTATCTCAGGGCGACTGACAGATGACGTAACGTGGACTTGCCCTATTGGAACTCTCTTTGTAAGACTCCACCTAACCCAGTTTGGTGAAAGTGCCCGCTTAAAATTAAGTTTTGTTTCGTTAAAAAGATCACATAGAAGGTAAGTTAATATTTTCTGAACACTTCAATAAATTGACTCCATCAAAGTGGAAAGTTGAACCTATATTTACCTGAACATATCTCTGTAGTTCCTTCCTTAATACAATTTGTTGTTACATTTTCTGATTTGCTTTGGGTTGTATCACATTCACAATTTACTCCGAATCTTCCTTCGGGGCAACTACAAATGCCACAAGTCAAATTTCCTATTCCATTACATTTGGGTGAATTCGGTTTGAACGTTATATCATCTTTGTTCGAACAAGGACAATCGCATTCAAGTTCTAATTCAATTATTAAACTTTCGTTCAGAGATTCGGGTCGTATAGAAATTATTTTGGTTTTTTCTCCATCTTTCGGACATTGTCTTAGTTGAAGTGTGGCATTGAATTTAACTACTTTGCCTATAGTTACGTCATTACAACGATCTGATTTAACTGGACCGTTACAATATGATGAAAATTGGATATCTATTTCCTCGGTAGCATTGGATGTGAATTTAACACTTTGAACTATTTTCTGAAATATACCACAAGATAAATTTTATGTTATATGATAGTTAATGTATCTTACATTATAATTATCCACAATTAATTTGATAACACTGTCGTCTCCATCATTTAATTGTCCAAACTTAGAATTTTCAATTCTATTGGATAAGTGTTGGTATGATACTTTTATATCTGGTTTTGGTGCTATTGCAAAAATGATATTAATATTATTTTCTTTAGCAACGTAATTTATTTGAGAAACTGACGGATAATCATAGATCAAGTACTCTTTGTCATTTTGGTAGCACTTTGCAGGATTCGGTTCTACTACTCCGGCTAATTTGCCATCGCCAGCTACATGGAAGTCTGCATCTAAAAAACAGTTTTAGAAAGAAGAAAAAACTATTTTAACTTCTATGTAATATTTAGCTACAGCATTTTAATAATCTAGAGTTCTGGTGAGACAAACAATCAGGGGGTGGAAACTTATTCTTGAAAAAAACTATACAGAATATCCACCGACATCTGTAGATGCCATGAAAAAGTAGTCAATATTTTTACCAAAGATGGCGCTGAATTACTAAAAGTTAACATTGGTAGCACAAACGAGTTGAATGCAAAATGGTTTGTCCATTTGTCAGTCATTGTTTGTGTTTTCAAACATTTGTTTAAATTCAGTTGTGTTGTTTTGTTCCTGTTCCTTGTTGTGTTCCCCAGTGCAATAAAAGATAATCCTCACACACAAAAAATGTGTTTTGAAGAAGAACCAGGAACAGTAGTCGGCAATTACTTAGATGTACTAGACAAGTGAGAGCGATATCGATCGTTTCAAATCGACGGCTGTTGGTTAAGCATATTCAAGCAAATGCCCAACCAGTGTAAAACACTCAGTACCGTGCAAGCTGTAGTCGTGTTATTTAATGTTTTCTCCTAACATGCATGTTTAATATAAAATTACATTAAAGAGGCTAAATAATGTAGATAGTATTATTTTTAATCACGACTAAAAACATTCGGCTAATAATAAATAGTTCATGCTATTAGTGTCTCTAATATGGGTGCCGGTACATTAGTGGATTGCAGGTAATGAAATGGCGGGCCAGTTAGCTAAAGAAGGCTCTAAAAGGAGACTTCATAGGTTCGGAACCGTTTTGTGGAATCACAAAATATTGCATAAGAGGGGAATTGGGGTACTGGCTAGATAGGGAACACCAACTCAAATGGAGGTTGACACAAGGGCACCTCCATACAAAGAGTTTACAGAACAAGGTAGACAAGGAACTCTCATCCAGGCTGGGTAAGAGACATTTGAAGACAGTTACCGACCTGGTGACTAGACACTGCACCCTGAGGAAACATCTGCACAAAATGCAGAAAATGTGAACTTGATGATGAAACACCTACTCACATACTCTGCTTCTGCGAGAACTTACAATTACTTAGACGGAAACACTTTGGAGAAGAATGAATACAACCATTACAACTACAGTCAAAGTAGTGTCCTATATAGAAGACACGAAGCTTCTGGAATGGAAGTAGATAACAGAAATTGTACAAAAATTCAGTTCAAGTGCCTGGGCTGTTGAGAACAACTCAAACGAATGAATGAATAGTTCATGCTGGAAGTGAAATGGGTTTTTTTAAGGACAATCTCTATTATTATTCAAATCAGGAAGCAAGTCTGGAGATTATCACGACGAGATGAATTCTCAAAATTGCAGGATATGAGTAGAAGGAAACATTATACCAAATTTACCTGCAAATAGTTTACCTGTTTTTCCTCGACATGCAATTACATTTTAGTTTAGTAACAAGGTATAAACAATAGCAAATTAAAAATTTCACAATTGATTGTGATCTGTGTGTTAATTAACACGGGGTTTTTGAAGTTTGAATGACATACCAGTTGAAAACACTAATAGATGGCGGGCTTGATCACGCCATTTAATATTCTTCTTGCACACAATTGCTTGCATAATGGCATCGAAGCCACCTTCTGGAGAATCAAGATTTCCTGAAACTTGGGCAGAGTTTACGTTTGTTACAAAACTATCATAATCATTTGAAAGTGGTAGCATATTTTTAAAACTATAAGGGCTAACGCATTTGCCATGCAGCGTGTCACAGGGAGATTTTAACCTAAAAAATAAATTTTGAAATAAAACCGGTTTTTCATAAAATATATACGTGAACGTAGATAAGCAGCACGCCCCCTACCGTTGACGAATATAACGATCGTATGGGCCATAGAATGCGGTGTTTACATTTGTTCAACTATTTTAAAATACAAAAAATCATGAACGTCTACTCAAACACTGAAAACTCAATACGAACTAATTTTTAATAATCACTCCCAAACTATGTAAACAATTCGCGAATGGCCCAGAGAGTAGTTCTGATTTTCGGCGCTACTACCTTAATTTCAGTCGCGTATAGGGCATGTCCACCAACTGACAAGTTGATAGTAATGACAGTCGTCCTAAGGATAAGGGGCCGTTCATAAAATACGTCACGCTAAAATTAACTTTTTTTACCCCTCCCCCCTATTGTCACGATGTGTCACACTTTCTGTGACCCCCCTATCAATATTTCGTCACAAAAACTAAGACCCCCCTGAACATGATCAATTTCATTTGATAGTATACAAATTTTAAGATTTAAAAATATTTATTTTATTTTTATAATAAAATTTAGATTAAATTAATAAATATCTAGAGCTAGAGCCGCGCCGCTAATGCCGAAAAATAAACATAAGTAAATATATCAAGTTACAATTTATTGTAATAAAAATATAGACGCTTTAAGTATATACAGAGCATTTCAATGAAAACTATCCACTCCACATAATTCTGAAGACGTCACTTTTATGAAAAAATGAAAAAACACGTCAAAAATCATATAAAGGGGGACGTATTTTTGCTAATATGTAGACGTTATTACTTTAACCCCTTCCACCCTATGGTCACCACTCCCAATTTTTTAAATGGAACACCCTATATATTATTGCGTTGTTGGATTCTCCTCTACAAGAGGATTACAAAAATGTTCATTACATAAGTGAAAACTCAATCAGTTGGGAGTTACGGATAATTCCAATTTACTAATAGTAACATTTTAATTCGTAACAAATCAGCAAAACTGTACCAAATTATTTTATGAGGTGCTCAAATTGACTTCCATTGGTTTCCATACAATGATACAATCGAGTCTCAAATGAGTTTCGAACAGTATGTAACATTTCTGGGGTTATTTGTCGATATTCTTGAATAATTCGCTGACGTAAATCATCTATAGATGCTGGCTGAGTGGCGTAAATTTTGGTTTACAGATATCCCATAAAAAAAGTATAGGGAGGTTAAATCGGGTGACCTAGGTGGCCACTCCAACATTGGGCCTCGTCTACCTATCCACCGAGCAGGAAAGGATTCGTTTAAAAATCGTCTTACATTGAGAGCGCAATGTGGAGGTGTCCCAACTTCTTGAAACGCTATCAAAGCTTCTGACATGGTATCATAATTTTCTAGTATTCGTGTTATTTCGGGATCAATAGCTTCTCTGAGTAATTGTAGATAAGACTCGCTATTTAAGTTTCCCTCAATAAAAGGAGGAGAATCCAACAATGCAATAATGTATAGGGTGTTCCATTTAAAAAATTGGTAGTGGTGACCATAGGGGGGAGGGGGTTAAAGTTATAACGTTTACATATGAGCAAAAAGACATCCCCCTTTATATGATTTTTGACGTGTTTTTTCATTTTTTCATAAAAGTGACGCTTTCATAATTATGTGGGGTAGATAGTTCTATCAGGACAAAAATTTGAAAAAAAATAGTCGAAAGAAATACTAAAGTAAAAATTTTTGATGACGAGCGAATGTCACGTTGCCGTAGGCCCCCCGACCCCCTTTTCACATTCACCCTCCCCTCTTGTATGCGAACGTATTTTATGAACGTCCCCTAAGCAATTATTTGGATAGATTTGTAATTTGGTTGTTTTGTATTGATTGAATGATATTTTATTATAAACAGTCATATAGATTTTAAAATACCTAAGCAATTAAAACAACGTCGAAAAAAGCACTAAATCAAAATCAAATGGACTCGAACACGATCAAAATAACTATTAAGAACCACGTGTTGTGCAGAAAACGCTTGTTTATCTCAGGGCGACTGACAGATGACGTAACGTGGAGTAACCAATTACTTACTTTGACGGTACTGTACTAGTAAAGGGTAAATCGACTTTGTCAATAAAACTGCCAAATCCAATCCTGAAATTTTTCGTTATGTTCGTCATAGTATTGGCTAATTTGGTACCTAAATTAGCTAAATTGGTTTTGTATTTCTCCATAGATTTCGATAAGTCCATAATATAGTAAAGATCCACAGGGTAATCCACTGCTGTTTTGAACTGAAAGTTTAAATCGAATTTTTGACCTTTTCTTAAAGATAATTTCACTCGTTGCGGTTTCATTTGTATCGTTCTGTCTTCTTCATAGGAAAATCCTTCGTCATCTATAATTTCGTATTTAAATTTTTTTGGAAATAAATTTGATTGGTCGCACCATTTTGACGGCGAATATTTGGATCTACAATGTTTTCCCTAGAACATTTTATTTTTCATATACCAAACCAAAATATGCTAAAAAGAATAAGGCTATGTCCGAGTTATTGTTGAAAAACTACAAACACTTCTTTGACATTAAATTTGCATTTTACAGGCGCGTCGGGACAGGGTATTACGGAAAAGTCCGTAACGGTACGCAACCCGTATCGGTTTTCCGCATGCTCAATTGAAAACGGATATGGATACGCTTGGAATTTTTATTTGGTTTCAAGTGTTTCCGGTAAATTTGAAGTTATCTTTAGTATTTTGGTACAACCACACTTTTGCAGGAAATTATGAAAACGTTTTAAATATAGGGATTGTATATGGTATTTATAAATATATTCGTCATTTTTTCGCGGAAACTATAAAACCTCATTTCCTGCTCTAGACCTAATACTTGAAATCGAAAAATCAACTCTATTTTTATGATCTGCACGAAAAGGATAGAATGATTTTTCAACAAAATGCCAAACCGAAAGCTCCTTCAAATAAATGCAGAAGGATAAATAACAATAAATACTTGCAGATTCAGAGAATGGTTTTGTTCCAAACTGTCTGTTGCTTTTAGCTGAAAACATACCAGATTCTTCTTTAGATTATCACCAGGACACTGACACCCAACTATTAGAAGATTTAAATAGCAGGAATTAAATCAGAAGAGATTTTAATGAAGAAAGGGATAAAACAGGGAAATAGCTTAAGTCCGCTTTTATTTATATTAATAATGGATCAAATGACGAAGCGAATAAAAAACATAACTGAGCAGTTGAACACGATAAAATTGGCTACACAAATCTGAAACCAGTAAAAATGAATTCTCTACTACATGCATAGAGATATTGATATGGAAGTGAAAATGAAGATCCACAATACAATAACATATGCAAAAGTGGAAATTGGACACCGAGAAAGAAGGATGAAGCACCTAAGAAGAATAGCAGGGGAAACAAAGTGGGACAAATGTAGAAATGAAGAGATAAGACAAATAACAAAACAAGAATCAATAATAAGAAAAATAAAGAGAAAACAATTAAATTGGTATGGACGCATTGTCAGAATGAAAACAGATAGAATTACAAGAAATGTGATGGAAGCTGGAAGTACTATTTACAGAAGAAGGGGTAGATCGAGAAGAAAGTGGATAGACCAAATAAAGGAGATAGGGAATAAGAAAGGAAACATTCTAGATGAAATGAAAAGATTAGCAAGAGAAAGGAAGGAATGGAAGCATTGGGTACAAGAGGAACCGGATTCCTCGTCCGGCACCTGAAAAGGTAGAAGGAGAAGCGAAGAAATAGACCCCAAAATAGTGTGATTATAATAGACAATTTTAATCCGATCCTGTAACCATTTATTGATTTTTAAAGATTATAGGCCTATACAATGAGTTTTAAGTGGATATATTTTGAACTAAACTATATATAGAGTATTCAATCGATGCGCCGTTGGTTGTAGTTGAAGTGACAGCACTACATACAGAAGTTGGATTTAGCGGCATTTTTATTGATTTAAACACCGAAATGAATGAAAAAAACACAAATTAAATAACTTTCAAACACTATGTTAAAACAGAATAAGAAATGTAATTTGTTACGTAATGGAAATAAGGTCAAACAACGACTAATTCTTACAAAAGTGTGATGCAAATTGAAAACCAATACAGTCTAGATATTTTTATTTTTTGCTATTGAGATATTTGACATTTGTGAAGTTGAACTTTTCATCACTATTTTACGAACCCTGTATACAATAAAGCAGTTTTTGACATGTCACCAATTACATTGACCTTCCTATTAATGAACCCGACAAGCAATTTATTTTTTTGAATTGGGGTTATTCACCCAGAATTTTTAATAAAAAGATCTGCACCTGTCAATTTTTCATTACAAAAATTAATATCTCGAAAAGTGTAGGGGAGGGTGGTACTAAGTGAGACGGCGTACCAAGTGAGACAATCAGAATAACTATTTAAATTTCCAAATTACATTTACTGTCAGTGAGTTGTTGACATTCATAAAGCAAAACGTTCTGCGACTTTATAGATTGTTTTAGATGATTTTTACAGTATTTTTATACAAAAACTAATTTTAAGGTAAGTTAGTTACTTTCTTATATCGATGTATTATACTGTATAACATTTGTTTCATAGAATTTTGTGAATGTGATGTGATATTTGGTTACTAACCTTACTTTAGTATGATCATAGACATTGATATTAACAAAGATATTCTTTTTGAGGGGGTTCGTGTTGTGGCATCAGAATGTACTAAGTGAGACAATATATCTGGTACTAAGTGAGACTGTCTCAGTTAGTACCATAATATAATTACGCAAATATCACTATATAATAATTCTCACTTTAGTACTAAATTTATAATTTCTTAAGAGATCGGTACATTTTTTACAGATGCCGCGGAAACCTAAGCAAAGAAAAATTGGCAATACAAGTGCTGAAACCATGAAACATGCAGTTAATTTAGTCTGCAATGAAAATTTATCGCTGAGAGTTGCTGCTGACCGCTGTAATATAAAATTTCAAACGTTAGCGGTATGTAAAAAAAAGAAAGATAAGCCTGATGCGATAATGGAACCAAATTATCGGCATAGACAAGTATTTAAACCTGAACAAGAAAAACTACTTGCTGATTATCTTATAACTTGCAGTAAAATGGCTTACGGATTGACAGTAGAGGCTACAAGAAAGCTAGCTTATGAGCTTGCGATTAAAAATAATTTTGATATTCCTGTGTCCTGGGAAAACAACAAAATGGCTGGTGAAGATTGGCGTAGGGCGTTCATGAAAAGAGATAATGAGATTTCCATTCGGAAACCAGAAGCATGTAGCTTATCACGTCTAACCTCGTTTAATGTACACAATGTTAAAATATTTTTTGATAATTTGGCCAAGATTTTGAAGAAATACCCTAGTTTGGCAGACGGTTCCCGTATTTACAATTTAAATAAAACTAGCACCCAAACAGTTCAAAGCCCAAAACGAATTGCTGCTCCAAAAGGAGTAAAACAGGTTTATCAATCTACAAGTGGTGAACGGGGGGAAACAGTCACAATGTGTGGAATAATTTCGGCATCTGGAACATTTTTACCGCCGGTACTTATATTTCCCAGGAA
This sequence comes from Lochmaea crataegi, assembly GCA_947563755.1. Classification (NCBI taxonomy): domain Eukaryota; kingdom Metazoa; phylum Arthropoda; class Insecta; order Coleoptera; family Chrysomelidae; genus Lochmaea; species Lochmaea crataegi. The sequence goes on along the minus strand of OX387422.1, from coordinate 121,206,456 downwards.
AAACTTTAAAAATCATATGCTAAATATGGTCCAACAGGTGCTTTAGGTTTTGCAAACCCAAGTGGATGGATGAATTCAGAAATTTTCTTGGATGTTTTAAATCATTTTATTGCTCATAGCAATTCAACCAAAGAAAACGCTACCCTTCTTATATATGATAACCATGAAAGTCACATTTCTCTAAAGGTGGTAGAAAGAACTCGACAAGGAGGTGTTCAAATTTTGACGATTCCTCCTCATTATAGTAACAAATTACAACCTTTAGATATTTCCATTTACGGACCTTTTAAAGCATATTATAATGCTGCATGCGACAAGTATATGCTTCAACATCCTGGAGTTCCTATGACCATATACGATTCAGCAGGACGAATTTCAGAAGCACTCCAAAAATCTTTTACGCCTAGTAATATAGTCGCGGGATTCAGAAAATCAGGAATTCACCCGTTTGACCCAGATGTTTTAAGGACGCCGACTTCTTAACTTCGTTTGTAACTGACCGACCATATTCTAATGATCAAGAAACTGAATAAGGAAAATCAACCTGGTCCATCAGAGGAAGAAGTAAAAATACACAACAAAAATGTTCCTCCTGCTGAAAAAACACCTCCAAAAAATATACAAGTAGCTCAAACTAGCTTTACTTCACCCGAAGATATTCGAGGATTTCCCAAAGCATCACCGAGAAAACAAATTAGAAAGGGAAAAGAAAAGGGAAGAAGTAAAATAATAACGGAAACGCCTGAGAAGGATAAACTGATAGAAAAGGAAAAATCAAAAGAATTAACTAAAAAAGTTAAGCGAAATATAAATGAGTTACAGAAGGGGGGACCTAAGAAACCGCGTCAAAAGATTAAGAAGGCAAAGAAACGGGATTCGACAGACACTGATACCTCTGAAGATTCCGAATATGAAACGTTTTCTGAAACTGAAGATACCGATGATGAAACTGAAGATACCGTTGTGACCAAGGCAGATGTATCAGTGGACAAATTTGTTTTAATTAGGTTCCCAAAACAAATTTATTATGTCTCAAAAGTTACAGGAGTGTCTAACGATGAGTACGAAGTGTCTTTTCTTCGTAAGAGCCTTAAATTTTCGAACTGCTTTTCCAGATATACCCGATACATCTTTTGTTGCGTTGAATGATATAGCAATGGTACTTCCAGATCCTGTTCCAGGCACTACAAAGCGACAGTCTAAATTGTACAAATTCAGAATTAACTTCAGCTCGGTTAATATTCGCTAAAAAAATTATTTGATTTTTCTAATTTTATACTGAAGGTATATAATATTGTATGTCTCACTTGGTACTTTTGTTAGTCTCACTTGGTACAATTTCAGGTACTAAATGAGACAAGATCGCACTTAAAAAAAATATATTTTATTTTTCTTATTTTTGTGGTTAATTTCTTCTTTGTGTATAATTTAGAAAGCGGAGAGATTATACTATAAAATGAAATGAAAATAAACCGGATGTATAGAAAAATAAATAAATTAGAGTAAAAAACGTTAATTTCGTCTCACTTTTAGTACTACCCTCCCCTACACTTAGGTAAAAGGTATTCTACTCAAATGGGCATTGAAATAACGAAGAATCCGAAAAGTCCATAATATACAGGGTATTCTATTTAAAATAACCAGCTGCTGCTCGCTTCCAGTCAAAATATTTTCTATGAATTCGCCATAACAATTTACATAAAAATTGTGTAGGTAGTTTCCAATATATAGGTAGTACATGTAAGCTCGTCGTGACACAGCCTGTATATATATATATATATATATTCCTGTCCTTGTATATATATATATATATATATGTATTTTTATAAATATTTTCAAATTATAAAATGATCACTTACAGTGTCCAAAGGTTCAGTACACCATTTACAATCAACTTCCTGAATACAATCTTGACAATTCTGTTTTGTTTCACAATTTTGTCCGTACGATACGTTTATAGCACATATTAAAAAAAGAGCAACTTTTCGTATCAACATTTTTTTCATAACTAACGAAAACAATGGGAAAATTCGTAATAAACAGCGGAAACTGATAAAGGCACGTTAATATATCGTCGGAAGTGATTAAAAACCAACTGAAAGATAGATTTATTATTCATATGTTTATCTTTTCTGTTGGGTTTTATCTTTATTAATCATCCAATTAAATATCAATCCTTCAAAAATACTTTTTTCATTTAATCTGGATTTATAGATATACATGGGACATTCCTACATTATTGAATTCCCTGTGGACATGATATAAATAGCTTCCTTATAAAGTAATGCTAAGTAAAGAGTAATATAAAAAAATTTACTGACTTTTTATTTCAATTTACTATTTTTTACAGAATAATTTAGCCACAGTTTTTTTAAATGAAATCGAGATGCTAGAATTACTTAGGAAAGTGGATAGATACAATGTTAAAATAACAAACAACTTTTGGAATCGGCTCACCAAGGAAAATCCATAAATTGAGACAAAAAAAGGAAGTATTTCATTTGAAAAAACTAGTATGTTTTCACTAAATAGTATCACCCTATATGATAGATAATTCTTATAAAAAATAGTTAAATCGACCTGTTTCGGAATTACTGTTCATTTAGCTAATAATAAATGTATGCCTTACTTTATGCTCTGTAGATATCCATTTTATATATATTTTTTCTTATTTAGGCCACCCTGTATATTTATAATGCAATAACTGCTAAATACTGAATTACCTAGTTGGTAAAAACCCAAGATTTCAAACAACATGTGGATATTCTTATCAGCAATGATATCATTCTATATTTGTTCATTGATTTTCCCAAAATGTATCGCCTTATTTATATACTGATTAAAATTATACTAAGGTGAATTTTAAATTGACTAATTCAATTCCAATCAAATATTCTACCTTTCCTTTAGTCATATTCAACATAAGTAACTTTGTTTTAATTTCTCTTGTCTTCTCAGAATTGCCAATGATATTAATTTTAGTATAGAACTTTTTAATTCCTCCATTTCTACTTTTAGAAAACAAACAAAAACCTTAAATTGTCAACTTTCAATTTTAATTTAAGTTTTCAATTTAAGTAATAAATTGTAATATTTCCTGCATTTTTTATTATTGTTTTTTATATCCACCCACTTTTAATCTAATTTTGTATGAAAATGGTATGACCGTTAAATAAATAAAAAAAAATGTCCAGTCCAGACCAGTGAAAACACCAATAAATGAATCCCTTTTAAAAATTTTATCTGAAGCCCATCGTAAATGGAATTTTTTACAAAAAAAAGTATATGTATATTTTACCGGCAATCTGTATAATTCAGGTATTCCATACAATACCTGGGCAATGTATAGAATACCTGGGGCGCCCAGGCAATGTATGAAATATTATGAATATTAATCTCCCTTACATACTTTACCTAGGTAATATATACAATTCCCAGGGATTGTATATAATATATACAATTCCCAGGGATTGTATAGAGTACCTGCTGGTCCACCGGTAATGTGGAGAGAAAAAGAAGGGCAAATTCTTATGTTTGTTCAAACTTTATTGAAATTAACAATTAGGATACCCATTAAAGATAATCTTTATAAAAAAGGTAAGTAATATATTTTGTTCTTTGTTTTTAACCGCCAGGAGATTTTGTAGTTGTAGTTTTTATCGAGAAGGGCAAGGAAAATCATTGAAGAAGCTATACAGTATTGTAAAAATGGCTTCTTCAATGATTTTCCTTGCCCTTACCGTACACTAACTGACGACAAGTAAATTCACTTCGTCTTACACACATTACCCGCTGCTCATTCGGTATTGTATAGAATACCTAGGAAATGTATAAAATAAATCATATTTCATACATTACCTAAACGTTTTAGGTATTCTATACATTGCCTAGGTATTGTATAGAATACCGGATGATACAGATTGCCAGTAACATCTACAGTATAAATCTAGCTAATGGAAAGTGTGACGATGATTTATGCAACACTATATACGCTTCATTGTTAATTGTGTTGCATAACCAAAAGTATTGTGTGTTCAATAAAAGCGTGACGATGACGAAAAATAAATGTTTTTTCTTCACCCAAAAGAAGTGCTCAACGTGCCTAAAGAAGTTCTCACTTCAATAAATTTGGAGTCTTTATGTAGCAAACATTCTATTTATTTATATGCAGAGCCAAATTTTATTATAAAATGATAAAACATAGAACAGTTTTCGATAAATACATAAGTAATTAAAATAAACAAAACAAAATGTATACAACTATACATTCTACAAGTTATCAATATAAATATTCAATTGCCCAGTATAGTGAGATCTCACTGCAAAATCTAATTCTCTACGTAGCTAGTCTTGAGAATCTTGGTAGAAATTTATTTGTCCCATAGCTTGTTGAAAGTAAACGAAGAACAGGTAGACTTAGGACAAGCTAACAAACTTAGTTGTCTTAAAAGAGAGGGACACGAAACTATAATGGAGTGTATCATGAAACAATAGTAAGTCCTTATCAAGTGTCTGATTTACAGGTACATGTTAAGTTCAGATTCCATGTGGGAATATTCATAGTTTGTTGGACTTAAAACTACATACCTTGAAAATATACAATTAGGTGACCAAAGACAAGAGGCATAATCCAAATGTGGTTTAACTAAAGCACAATATAGTCTTGATGGAGTTAAATTTTGAGTATATCTTTCTACAAATTTGAACATTTGTGAAGATTTAGAAATAGCAGTTGATATTTGAGGATCAAGAATCCCACTAGGTCTCTAATCTCTTATCCAAAAGAACACCAATGATATTATAAGTAACTAAACACTACTAAGTTAATCTCTAATTAATATTAAAATACTTATCAGACTTACCATGCCGTTATCCGACAGCTAAAGGATGAATAAATATGTTCATTTAAAGTAGGCAAGTAAATATTTTATTTTGAAAATAAGATCTTTCTACCATATTTAAAACATAATAACAATAAAATATGTACATTGTTTAATCACATTTTATCCTTTACATCGGAGCTACTTTTCTTGTTTTTGGTAGATTCTTTGACACTTTTAAATAGATGTTGTTGTTTTTCTTTTATACCCTCTGTCGTTTCATGTAAACTGTCTATAAATGTGTCTTTTTTCTCTTTTATGCCTTCTCTAACGCTCTTTGTAATTGTATCTTTTCTCTGTTGATATATTTCCTTCATTCTTTCTGCACTTGGAACAGGTTTTATGTAGCCCCACTTTTTTAAATAGTTAATAGAAATGGTAGTTCCTCCTAATGTTATAGTGTATCTTGCAGGTGTAGCAATTTTATAACAGGCATATGCAATTGCCAGGTATCCCATACTTGAATCCTTCAGGGGATTTAGCACCTTCTCACTTACATGCCATGTTTCCAGAATGTGCACAATATCAATACCACTAAAAAAAAGGTTCATGTAATAGTTTTTTAACAAATATAAAAACAATTATTTCATATCCAAAAATCACTTCAATATTAATTACCTTTTTGCCATGTAATAAAAACCCCCAAACCAAATACTTGATGTAACTAAGTGAACAGGTACTAAAACGTACCAATATTCTTTGTACATTTGTTTAAATTTTTGAAAAAGAGTCAACTTTGGCGGTTTCTCACATTTATTGTCTTCTGAATATTTGCATATTCCATGTATTTGTGGTGGAATAACGTTCGCTATTTTGTGTCTTTTAAATGTATGTTCTTCTACACGATTATTTAATATTACATTGCACGGATAGCAAGTTAGTGTAAAAAACTGCTTCTTACTCCATATCCTATTATTAAAAACTACCCTATTTAGGAGAGTTGCCATTATAAGTAATAATGTGTAATACTTCTAATTTTACGTTCAAGAATTATAAGTTCCAGTTTTTACCCTACATAGTACATGTGATGTCTATAGTACATTTCATTCAAAGAAACTTTTAAAGTAAAAAATGGAAAACCCCAAAACCGGTCAAAGAAACAGAATTAGACGTTGACATTTTTTATTTCCACATGTTACATGTTATTTGACAATCAATGTTGTCAACTTAAGAAATGACGTCATATAAGTATACACAAAAAACAAACAGTGCGTGATTTTTACCGTATGAATTTTTAATACAATTAATATATGTCAGGTGCAAAGGACAAATATGTTGATTATGGACATTCAAATAATCTGTTTAATGGACTGAATGGACGCGTTCAGCCATGCTAGCGCTATCAGCGGCGCTCTATGAAAGCGCTTGAAGGTGACTGAAGCTGAACGTCTTATCATAGACGGTCTATGCTTTGATGCTCTGTGACAAACAGATAAACACATCACAAATCTTGGGCTGCGTTCATAAACTTACTCCAGTGAGTAGAGAAGAGTATGATCACGTGATTAGAAAAGTATGTTTGATGGTTACTCGGAGTAACCGTTCAGAGGCTACACCGGCCGGAGGCAAATCAAATGTCATTGTGTTGTGTATGAATTTGGGGTTATATTGTTCATTTCGAAAATAGAAATTAATTAACCATGGATGAGTTGAATATTAATAATCAAATAATATCAATTTATCAATAAAAATAACCTGGCAGTAATCTGAACTGAACTACTGTATAAGCCAAACTGTCATAACTGTCAGAGTCTATAATACTCCATTAAAAAGCGGAGTATGCAGAGTTTACTCCGGGTAGGTTTCTGAACGTTTATAAAAGCATACTCTATACTGGTAGAGTAAATTTATGAACGCTTCGGAGTAAACTATCCTTACTCTGAGTAAGTTTATGAACGTAGAACTTGCGGATGAAAATAATATTGTGGAATTGATTCCACCTGTAATTGAAAGATAAGAAGAATATGTAGGAATATTAGCATTAGAAGGAGATGCAGAAAATCCTGTGAGAAATTTAAATTATTTTGAGGAAGTAATTCACTAATAAAAAGTAAATAACATAGAAATTTCAACTTGGGAGGTTAGAATTGTTGTTGTTGAAAACGAACCGCTGACCAGCTTAGCGGAAAATAAATTCGCTGGAAAAAATGGCGACCGCTAGAGCTAGCGCCAAAGATTACAAAATAAAATAGATTGTTCACTCGTACGAATTCTATCGATCAAAGGATTCATACCGCTGGTTACTGTCTGGTGACTTAGCGGTTGACGCCATGCTACAGTATGTCGCTTAATCCTTACTTGCATTTAATTTCGCATATTATACGGGTCGTCGCCTATAGAGCGCTGGTATTTTAGAATTCGTTGTTCGTGTTTTAAGTTTATGTTGTATAGATATTTTAAATTTATTAATTAATTATTGCAATAGGGCAATACGTATACCTAAACTTTCCTTTTCAAATTAATATCCTGAACATTTTTCGAAATAATTAACATTTAAAAAAATTATATAAAAAAAATCTTTAATAAATCATCCTATTACTTTGAATATATATTTCCCAAGTTACCCCTGTATAGCTTGGAATAAAATATACTCTTCTAATTCCCTGGTACCTAGCGGTGTCGTTATTTACAACAAAAGCGAGCCGTAAATATGATTTATGAGTGCGGCGATCGTTTAAAACACAAAGAAGAATCAGACCGCCTTGAAGTGAACTATCTTATATATATTTTGTAATCTTTGCTAGCGCTATCCAATCACTGGTCAAATTCGCCCTCCACTTACTCAGCGCTTGCCTAACGCTAGCGCATCGAACTAAACAAACAAACCTGTTTAGTTCGATGCGCTAGCGTGACTGAACGCGTCCATGAAATCTTTTCGTCCGTTCACGTTGACGTTGACAAATGACAATGTCCTGATAGATATCAAATCGGTAAATACAGGAATATACTCCGTATGTTCTCTAGAATGCTATCTCTATGGTTGCCTCTGAAGTTTTTATAAAAGTTAACCACAGAACTGAAGCTATCTTTTAGGAGGCGAATCAAATTTTTTCAAGACGGAAGAATCCCATCAAAAACAGTCTCGGAATGAATTTTAAACCCAAGTCAATTAGTTAATGTTAAAAATTACATTTTCCAACTTTAGGTCGTTTTTATGAAAAAACTACTGAATATATTTGGCAAAACGGCTCACTTGTCCCTATCTCAACTTTTCTTTTCTTGTTCAATCGTAATAAGGAAAAAAAATATAATAGGGTGATAAAAAATCATTTTCTTGTAAATTCGTAGAACATACTTTCAAATTGAACGGATCGGGTTGCGTGTTCGATATTTATTTTCGGTAATTGTGATATAGTGTATCGTGTGTAGTAAGTGCTGTAGTGTATGTGTATTGTGGACCTATATGAATGGCATGGACTAGAATTGGATACATTTATGGAAGGCTTTTATTTTATTTACTGGTAGTAATCAACATTTACAATATTTTGGATCACTTTAAGAATAATTTTGTTACAATAAACTACTGATTTTTAATATAAAAACAAATAATGTTAAAATTGTGTATTTGATTTTAAATTTGCTCAGAACGTTTATTGACAAATAGTTTTTGGCCATTGTATGCAGACGAGTATTTCTTTTTTATAAATAATTTAGTAGGTTAGGTTTAGTTTGAAATTTTCTTAAAAGCACTTATTTATACTATAAGGGATGTAAGTAACATTTACTATAATTTGCGCCCTAGTGACAGCGCAGAGACAGCACTCCATCACTTAGTACAAGGGATAAAGTATGCTCTCGAAAGTATTATTAGCAGCCTTTCTTGATATAGAGGATGCCTTTGACAACACCTCTCACGAAGTGATCACGAGGGCAATTCGTCAAAAAAAATGGACGAAATAAGCTGCAGATGGATAGACTGCATGCTGAAAGACCGAATGATCTTTTCAACATTGATGAGTGAAACATTATCAGCCCGAGGTTCAAGGGGATGTCCTCAAGGAGGAGTCCTATCTCCTCTAATATGGAACGTTGTAATGGACGGACTGATAAGGAGACTCAAAGAGGAACACCATACTGTCTTAGGACATGCGGATGATCTGGTGATCATATCACAAGGCAAATTCAATACTATAGTCAGAGAACGCATGCAACAGGCTCTGAACATAGTAACAGAATAGACGGAAGAGGTTAAATATAAGTCCCATCAAATCAAACATAGTGCCTTATACAAAAAAGAAGGGACCTGGTGGGATTGGGACCACTATCCCTTCAAGGTACGAAGATTCCAATGGTGATGGAAGTTAAATATCTTGGGGTGATTATTGCGACTCGAGATAAAACTTGTGGGAAAACATAGGGGTTAGGTCCGCTCATGATACACTCGATATAAAGTGTAGTGGTTAAACCCATAATAATATATGCGTCTTTGGTCTGGTGGACAAAGACGACACGAAACGGCAGCACTAGAAGCCTTATTTGGCCTTCCTCCATTACACCTAGTGATAATGGGAGAAGCAAGGTTGGGGTTATTTAGGCTGCAAAATAACCTGAGCTACAAAACAGTTTGATCAGGGCACATATCCATCAAGGATATCGAAAGAGAAACCATTTTAGATATGAAAACAGACTATATGGCCACTAAACTTCTGCCCGGTGTTAGAGACACCTCACAGAAAGATCTGTCAATACCCAAGCAGACTGAAGTTTCCCCTAGGTGAGATCCGATATACAGACGGGTCAAAGACTAGGGAAGGGACAGGAGCAGGGGTGTATAGTGAAATGAGGAACACAAGGTATTCCTTCTCACTAGGAAAACACACCTCTGTATTTCAGGCGGAGATTTATGCTATCCTACAATGTGTCCTATACAGGACTGATTCATAGGATAAACATATTAACTGATTAACTGACAGCCAGGCAGCCCTTGCAGCTTTAAATAGCCGCAAGGTAACATCCAGACTGGTAGAGGAATGCCATATTAAAGTAAGATTACTGTGGATGCCGGCACATAACGATATTTCTGTAAATGAACAAGCTGATGAACTCACGAGAAGAGGTTTAGCAACGACATATGTTGGACCAGATCCACAAAGAAAGTGGTCCGAGGACAAATATAAAAATGGGTACAAAGCCAACATAGACTACAGTGGAGGAACACTCCAAAGTAGGTACACAGTAAGACCTTTATAGGTGACACTATGTGTTACACGGGCCGAAGAACTACATGAATATCAGTAGGAATCAGCTAAGAATCATTACAGGTTGTCTAACGGGCTATGCCCCCCGGTAAAATATCACCTGCATAAAATAGGGGATATAACGGGGATCTCAGCTACAGACTTTGTGGCATGGAGACCGAGACCGTAACCCATATCTTATCTGACTGTGAGGCACTGGACTCGAGGAGATAAACAATTTTCGGAGAAGCCAATGAGCCACCTGAAACATATGGCACACATCCAGTGGACGTCTACTCGAAGGTACGGCGATAACTGGGTGGGTGGACTAAATGTGGGAGTAGAGTACAATAAGCCAACAGGCTGCAGTGCTCCCGGCTTAAGAACGGCCTCCAAAAAGGGGAAAAGTCCGCGTCAAATAGATGAAAACGTCATATTATGACGTATAAAAAAATTAATCATGAGTATATAAAATTATTTGTTGTTGGTTTCAATCTAAGTAATTCAGGAAATAATTTAGCCGTATGCACAATAAACTGATAAAAGCCCGAGATCTCGAAGATGCTCAAAATATTTCGACAGTTTAATCGATTAAATTCATAGGTCTTGGGATATAATATTTGATTAAATTCTAAGCAAAGGACGGAGAAAGTATGAACAGACTTTACCAGATTGAAATGAAATTTGATGTATGCTACTTTGACAAATGAAACATTTGATTGGAACAAGAATTTTAAATGGCGTTGCACTTTTAAAGCAGCTTGTAATTTTATTTCAAATGAAAATAAATTTTTCCTACGATTACTACCCAAAGTAGGCTTTTGCAGACTCAAATCTAACCGCAAAGTTGATGTTTTCCGCGAGCTGTCATGATTTGACATTATTGGCGCTCTTAAGCAGAAAGTAACTTTGGCGCACGCCTAATTTTATTTATAGATAAAAGAGAGCTAGTAGTTATTTTAATATAAACTGTAGAATAAATGAATATTTTAGTTGGTTTTCTAATATGTTAAAGCATCCAACAGTATTTTCCGTAATAATTTAATGAGAAATAGGGAAATCTAAAAAATATCTGACATTAATGTAATAAGTGCTGCCTACGTACATGGGTACACGAAACTGCAATCTGGAAACTTCTAAGTACAAACAATGGCAATAGGTAGGCAACACAACATTCTTGCAAATAACTTACGGATTATAAGAATCAAGTATGTCTACGTCAAAGAAAGAACCTAGTGCATTGTCATGAAATATTTGTTGAGATAGTTCTGTGCTGTGTAATTGTATTAATATTTTACTATAAGTCAGTAAGTACTTAAAAAAACAAGAAAAATGGATACAAGTGATACTGATTTTTCAAATACACCGCCAGATATTGTCGAGGCGGCCAAAAAAGTCACTTTAAATCTACTTCCGGGGAAATCCAAATTAAAGTACGAAAATGAATATAGTCTATTTATAAGTTGGTGATCGTAGAAAAAATCTTGTGTGTATTTCGAGACAACCAAAGGACTTTCTGCTCGAAATACACACAAGATTTTTTCTACGATCACACCAAAATAAAATTAATTTTTTATTAAAAACGTTACTTTCATTACAATATTGGAAGTTTATTTGACATATTAAGCCTACTATTTGAAGACAAAAGATTAATTGTGTATGTTGTGTTGCCTACTTATGACAATAGACTTTATGATTTAAAGATTTATGATTTTATGGTTGTATGAATATTAATACAATATATGGCGGTGTATTTGAAAAATCAGTATCACTTGTATACACAGCATAGAACTATCTCAAAAAATATTTCAGTGACAATGCACTAGGTTCTTTCTTTGACATAGACATACTTGATTCTTATAATCCGTAAGTTATTTGCAAGTATGTTGTGTTGCCTACCTATTGCCATTGTTTGTACTCAGCAGTTTCCAGATTGCAGTTTCGTGTACCCATGTACGTAGGCAACACTTATTACATTAATGTCAGATATTTATTACAATAATGTCAGATATTTTTTAGATTTCCCTATTTCTCATTAAATTATTACGGAAAATACTGTTGGATGCTTTAACATATTAGAAAACCAACTAAAATATTTATTTATTCTACAGTTTATATTAAAATAACTACTAGCTCTCTTTTATCTATAAATAAAATTAGGCGTGCGCCAAAGTTACTTTCTGCTTAAGAGCGCCAATAATGTCAAATTATGACAGCTCGCGGAAAACATCAACTTTGCGGTTAGATTTGAGTCCGCAAAAGCCTACTTTGGGTAGTGATCATAGGAAAATCGCTATTGTGTGACGCCCTGTAAAAACCGAATCTAATTATAAGAATCGATTGATTAAAGTGGGTCATTTTTGACAAATATGATTAAATAGACGTATCTAGATCCGAAGTATATTTTTGGACAATGAAATTATTTTTATGTTAAAAACGATCTTTCAAAATGATTTGAGAAACAGCCCGGACGTGTTTGCATAAGAATAGCTTATTAAGGAGACAACAATTGTGAGGTGGCTATTGTTAAAACAATTTACAATTCAATACGTTATGACTCTGCATGTATTTATGATCGATAATAAAATCAGGAACTAAATATTGTTTTTTATGATAAACATCAGTATTATCAGCAATTAATGTTAAAATCAACCAACAAACGATTTTTGTCGAGGTGTTTTGTAACGGTAATTTTTGTTTAATCTTTTTAAAATTTTATTTCATATCAGGATACGCGTAACGTGAAATTTATACAAGAACAAAAATGTAAGTACCCATTTTTATACAATGTAACAATAGTGATACTTTTTTATGCCCAAAATATTTACTTCACTGTTTCTACAACATTCATTCCATGAAAAATTAACTAGAGATATAAACAAATATAAAATAAGGATAATGATATTTTCCGTCGGACCAAGCATTTTTTAGCTACTTATATTAATTATTAGTATACACAAAATCATTGTATAGGCAACCAAACATACACAAAATAATTATATTATGGCCCGGATTAATGAATGATTTTTCATTTAAATTATTGAAGTGAAAACATCTTTATAAAGTGTTGAGCAATTTTTGGAAAAGGGGTTGAAACTTATGGGTTGGTGGCGTAGCCGACCCAGATCAACTGACACCTGTCATCGCTTAAGGGATTTTATGATTTTTATGAGGGGTATTAGTATTTTTTTAAATTTAGAATCTTTTTTTCCTACAGTCGCGCGTAAAATGACTAATTACTATATTCAAATGAAATGTAGTCTTAAGGTTGAAGATGAAAATCGACAATTTCATGATATTTGGACCGAAAAATACTTTTTTATTTCATCGCATAACAAAATTGTCTATTTAATATGCAAGAGTAGTGTTTCTATTCCGAAGGAATATAATGTGAAAAGGCACTATGAAACCCAGCATCCTACTTTTACCGAATTAACTGGCGAAAATCGAACGCAAAGAATTTCCACTTTACAAAACCAATTCAAGCTGCTATAACAGCCACTGAAGTTAGCTTTGAAATATCTCGAATAATAGCGAAAACTTGTTGGCCTTTTGAAGATGGTGAGTTTGTTAAGCAATGTTTGGATATCGCCGCAAAAAAAATTGTCCGGAAAATGTAAAGAAGTTTGAAAAAATTCAGTTAAATCGGATGACTGTTCAAAGAAGAACTACCGCATTAGCAGATAATATAGAAGAGCAATTAGCTACGAAATCGAGAAGTTTTGAGTATTTTTCAACTGCTCAACTATTAATATTTTTACGAGGTGTAACCCAAAATTTTGAAGTGAGTGAAGAACTGATTGGTATGAGTTCTTTGACAAGTCAAACCCTGATTGGCTGTGTGACTTAGCGTTTCTTGTAGACATCACAAAACACTTGAATGTCTTAAATGCGCGACTCCAAGGCAAAGATCAATTGATTTCGCAGCTATACTCTCATGTTTCGTCATTTCAATGCAAATTGAGTCTTTTCAGGACACAAATCAATTCAGCCAATTACGGCCATTTTCCGAACTACAAAAATATTATGGAGAAGTTCAATAAAACTGACGTCAATTTCGCTCATGTTGAAAAAAATTGATATTTTGATACAAGCTTTTGAAAATCGTTTTGTAGACTTCAAAAAAGTTAAACCGCTATTCGACATTTTCAGCAATCCTTTCAACATTTCACCCGAAAATGCGCCGGAATCATTGCAGCTGGAATTAATAGACATGCAAAATGATGATAATTTAAGAAACAAATTTAATGAAGGTAATTTACTCAACTTCTACCGTTGCGTTGATAAAAACGCTTATAAAGAGTTGCGAATAAATGCATTGAAATGCGCAAGCTTATTTGGATCGAGGTATATTTGTGAACAAACGTTTTTAGTGATGCAACTTAACAAAACGAAAAACCTAAACCGTCTGGCAAATGAAAATTTGGAAGCAATTATACGTGTAGCTACAAGTAATGTGGAGCCAAATATAAAAAAACTTCAAAAAATAATAGTTCAATACTATTAAACGCTTTACAAAATTAGAAAAATTAATTTCCAAAGAGCAGACCGTCCACTAAGAAGCAACAACTACTTCTCGGGCTATATGCCCCGACAGACATTGAATTACACTTCTAAAGTAAACGGGGTTGGTATATCTGTTAAGATAGAACCAACCATTCTGGTTTGCGATCAGAAGGAATAACATCACTTGTGGACCGGTTTCGGCGTTTTTGCGCCTCATCAGCACAAGGTAGATGCCACTCGTCCAAGAGCTCTGAGAGCATAATCCTGGACTAGAGACTACGTCGATACCACACCAACACATTAGCCTTAGTAAAGGAAATGCTAAGAGTGCGATATCGGCGACATCTCTACATCTAATCACAAACCAAAATTCTATATCGACAAAAAACCATCTCGGTTTTGTAGGTATTTACTTAATTACAGTTACCTGTAAATAATTGTCATATAAGTAAAGCGTGATCTATAGACGTCAAAAAATAATAGTTCAATACTATTAAACGCTTTACAAAATTAGAAAAATTAATTTCCAAAGAGCAGACCGTCCACTAAGAAGCAACAACTACTTCTCGGGCTATATGCCCCGACAGACATTGAATTACACTTCTAAAGTAAACGGGGTTGGTATATCTGTTAAGATAGAACCAACCATTCTGGTTTGCGATCAGAAGGAATAACATCACTTGTGGACCGGTTTCGGCGTTTTTGCGCCTCATCAGCACAAGGTAGATGCCACTCGTCCAAGAGCTCTGAGAGCATAATCCTGGACTAGAGACTACGTCGATACCACACCAACACATTAGCCTTAGTAAAGGAAATGCTAAGAGTGCGATATCGGCGACATCTCTACATCTAATCACAAACCAAAATTCTATATCGACAAAAAACCATCTCGGTTTTGTAGGTATTTACTTAATTACAGTTACCTGTAAATAATTGTCATATAAGTAAAGCGTGATCTATAGACGTCAAAAAATAATAGTTCAATACTATTAAACGCTTTACAAAATTAGAAAAAATTAATTTCCAAAGAGCAGACCGTCCACTAAGAAGCAACAACTACTTCTCGGGCTATATGCCCCGACAGACATTGAATTACACTTCTAAAGTAAACGGGGTTGGTATATCTGTTAAGATAGAACCAACCATTCTGGTTTGCGATCAGAAGGAATAACATCACTTGTGGACCGGTTTCGGCGTTTTTGCGCCTCATCAGCACAAGGTAGATGCCACTCGTCCAAGAGCTCTGAGAGCATAATCCTGGACTAGAGACTACGTCGAAACCACACCAACACATTAGCCTTAGTAAAGGAAATGCTAAGAGTGCGATATCGGCGACATCTCTACATCTAATCACAAACCAAAATTCTATATCGACAAAAAACCATCTCGGTTTTGTAGGTATTTACTTAATTACAGTTACCTGTAAATAATTGTCATATAAGTAAAGCGTGATCTATAGACGTCAAAAAATAATAGTTCAATACTATTAAACGCTTTACAAAATTAGAAAAATTAATTTCCAAAGAGCAGACCGTCCACTAAGAAGCAACAACTACTTCTCGGGCTATATGCCCCGACAGACATTGAATTACACTTCTAAAGTAAACGGGGTTGGTATATCTGTTAAGATAGAACCAACCATTCTGGTTTGCGATCAGATATACCAACCCCGTTTACTTTAGAAGTGTAATTCAATGTCTGTCGGGGCATATAGCCCGAGAAGTAGTTGTTGCTTCTTAGTGGACGGTCTGCTCTTTGGAAATTAATTTTTCTAATTTTGTAAAGCGTTTAATAGTATTGAACTATTATTTTTTGACGTCTATAGATCACGCTTTACTTATATGACAATTATTTACAGGTAACTGTAATTAAGTAAATACCTACAAAACCGAGATGGTTTTTTGTCGATATAGAATTTTGGTTTGTGATTAGATGTAGAGATGTCGCCGATATCGCACTCTTAGCATTTCCTTTACTAAGGCTAATGTGTTGGTGTGGTATCGACGTAGTCTCTAGTCCAGGATTATGCTCTCAGAGCTCTTGGACGAGTGGCATCTACCTTGTGCTGATGAGGCGCAAAAACGCCGAAACCGGTCCACAAGTGATGTTATTCCTTCTGATCGCAAACCAGAATGGTTGGTTCTATCTTAACAGATATACCAACCCCGTTTACTTTAGAAGTGTAATTCAATGTCTGTCGGGGCATATAGCCCGAGAAGTAGTTGTTGCTTCTTAGTGGACGGTCTGCTCTTTGGAAATTAATTTTTCTAATTTTGTAAAGCGTTTAATAGTATTGAACTATTATTTTTTGACGTCTATAGATCACGCTTTACTTATATGACAATTATTTACAGGTAACTGTAATTAAGTAAATACCTACAAAACCGAGATGGTTTTTTGTCGATATAGAATTTTGGTTTGTGATTAGATGTAGAGATGTCGCCGATATCGCACTCTTAGCATTTCCTTTACTAAGGCTAATGTGTTGGTGTGGTATCGACGTAGTCTCTAGTCCAGGATTATGCTCTCAGAGCTCTTGGACGAGTGGCATCTACCTTGTGCTGATGAGGCGCAAAAACGCCGAAACCGGTCCACAAGTGATGTTATTCCTTCTGATCGCAAACCAGAATGGTTGGTTCTATCTTAACAGATATACCAACCCCGTTTACTTTAGAAGTGTAATTCAATGTCTGTCGGGGCATATAGCCCGAGAAGTAGTTGTTGCTTCTTAGTGGACGGTCTGCTCTTTGGAAATTAATTTTTCTAATTTTGTAAAGCGTTTAATAGTATTGAACTATTATTTTTTGACGTCTATAGATCACGCTTTACTTATATGACAATTATTTACAGGTAACTGTAATTAAGTAAATACCTACAAAACCGAGATGGTTTTTTGTCGATATAGAATTTTGGTTTGTGATTAGATGTAGAGATGTCGCCGATATCGCACTCTTAGCATTTCCTTTACTAAGGCTAATGTGTTGGTGTGGTATCGACGTAGTCTCTAGTCCAGGATTATGCTCTCAGAGCTCTTGGACGAGTGGCATCTACCTTGTGCTGATGAGGCGCAAAAACGCCGAAACCGGTCCACAAGTGATGTTATTCCTTCTGATCGCAAACCAGAATGGTTGGTTCTATCTTAACAGATATACCAACCCCGTTTACTTTAGAAGTGTAATTCAATGTCTGTCGGGGCATATAGCCCGAGAAGTAGTTGTTGCTTCTTAGTGGACGGTCTGCTCTTTGGAAATTAATTTTTCTAATTTTGTAAAGCGTTTAATAGTATTGAACTATTATTTTTTGACGTCTATAGATCACGCTTTACTTATATGACAATTATTTACAGGTAACTGTAATTAAGTAAATACCTACAAAACCGAGATGGTTTTTTGTCGATATAGAATTTTGGTTTGTGATTAGATGTAGAGATGTCGCCGATATCGCACTCTTAGCATTTCCTTTACTAAGGCTAATGTGTTGGTGTGGTATCGACGTAGTCTCTAGTCCAGGATTATGCTCTCAGAGCTCTTGGACGAGTGGCATCTACCTTGTGCTGATGAGGCGCAAAAACGCCGAAACCGGTCCACAAGTGATGTTATTCCTTCTGATCGCAAACCAGAATGGTTGGTTCTATCTTAACAGATATACCAACCCCGTTTACTTTAGAAGTGTAATTCAATGTCTGTCGGGGCATATAGCCCGAGAAGTAGTTGTTGCTTCTTAGTGGACGGTCTGCTCTTTGGAAATTAATTTTTCTAATTTTGTAAAGCGTTTAATAGTATTGAACTATTATTTTTTGACGTCTATAGATCACGCTTTACTTATATGACAATTATTTACAGGTAACTGTAATTAAGTAAATACCTACAAAACCGAGATGGTTTTTTGTCGATATAGAATTTTGGTTTGTGATTAGATGTAGAGATGTCGCCGATATCGCACTCTTAGCATTTCCTTTACTAAGGCTAATGTGTTGGTGTGGTATCGACGTAGTCTCTAGTCCAGGATTATGCTCTCAGAGCTCTTGGACGAGTGGCATCTACCTTGTGCTGATGAGGCGCAAAAACGCCGAAACCGGTCCACAAGTGATGTTATTCCTTCTGATCGCAAACCAGAATGGTTGGTTCTATCTTAACAGATATACCAACCCCGTTTACTTTAGAAGTGTAATTCAATGTCTGTCGGGGCATATAGCCCGAGAAGTAGTTGTTGCTTCTTAGTGGACGGTCTGCTCTTTGGAAATTAATTTTTCTAATTTTGTAAAGCGTTTAATAGTATTGAACTATTATTTTTTGACGTCTATAGATCACGCTTTACTTATATGACAATTATTTACAGGTAACTGTAATTAAGTAAATACCTACAAAACCGAGATGGTTTTTTGTCGATATAGAATTTTGGTTTGTGATTAGATGTAGAGATGTCGCCGATATCGCACTCTTAGCATTTCCTTTACTAAGGCTAATGTGTTGGTGTGGTATCGACGTAGTCTCTAGTCCAGGATTATGCTCTCAGAGCTCTTGGACGAGTGGCATCTACCTTGTGCTGATGAGGCGCAAAAACGCCGAAACCGGTCCACAAGTGATGTTATTCCTTCTGATCGCAAACCAGAATGGTTGGTTCTATCTTAACAGATATACCAACCCCGTTTACTTTAGAAGTGTAATTCAATGTCTGTCGGGGCATATAGCCCGAGAAGTAGTTGTTGCTTCTTAGTGGACGGTCTGCTCTTTGGAAATTAATTTTTCTAATTTTGTAAAGCGTTTAATAGTATTGAACTATTATTTTTTGACGTCTATAGATCACGCTTTACTTATATGACAATTATTTACAGGTAACTGTAATTAAGTAAATAAAAAAACTTGTTAGTTCAATGCAATGTCTTGCATCAAAATAATAAAACATGAAATATTACATTGTAATGATCACATAATTATTACAACAAACATTTTTGAAGGTTCTTTTATTTGTATCATTGTATTTCATACTATTTAAAAATAAAAAAATTTGTGTTAATAAATATTGTTTGTAGTGGCCCGCTCTAGAGAAAAAAAACGAATCGTTTTCGCTCGCTTATTTAATCAAATTTGATCATGGAAAAGGTAATAAAGCCACCTACACTTTGGTCTACATATACACTACTATTCTAAGATAATATAAAAAACGGTTTTAATTATTAAAAGTGCGACTGTAGAAAAAATTATGTGTGTTTTTCGAGCGTAAACTAAAATTGCCACTTTCAAAAGATCGGCAACATTCTTTCTCTAGCGGCAGTCTGTTACTTTACGATCTAAATACACAAATAACTATTATGAGGTATCGATTTATTTTTAATAATTTCTATGTCGTTTGCCGTGCGATAAAATAAACTTATTTGTATTTTCACCATGACTGCCTATTTATATATTTTTGTTCTGTTTTAATATCCATTTCTCTCTGATTCTAAACCTGATAGAAAAATAGAAACTTAAAACCATGGCTTAAAACGTTTAAATTTTAACAGAGTGAAAAACGTTACAGTTAGTAAATAAGTGCATCAGGAAATTTGTAATTTCCGATCTTCAACTTTGTCTGCCCACCTATTGCCAAACTCCACGAGCCGCCACTGTCAGCAGAAATGAGTTGCCTATCTTTTTATTTCAGACATTAGACCACAGATCACGTACCCTACAGATTAGGAAAACGAACAAAACATACATCTGGGCTACGTTCATAAACTTACTCAGAGTAAGGATAGTTTACTCCGAAGCGTTCATAAATTTACTCTACCAGTATAGAGTACGCTTTTATAAACGTTCAGAAACCTACCCGGAGTAAACTCTGCATACTCCGCTTTTTAATGGAGTATTATATACTCTGACAGTTATGACAGTTTGGCTAATACAGTAGTTCAGTTCAGATTACTGCCAGGTTATTTTTATTGATAAATTGATATTATTTGATTATTAATATTCAACTCTATTTTCGAAATGAACAATATAACCCCAAATTTATACACAACACAATGACATTTGATTTGCCTTCGTCCGGTGAAGCCTCTGGACGGTTACTCCGAGTAACCATCAAACATACTTTTCTAATCACGTGATCATACTCTTCTCTACTCACTGGAGTAAGTTTATGAACGCAGCCTTATAGTGTTGACACAATTTTCATCTGACAGAATTTGACGTATATTTGAGGGTTATGTTTATTTACATTAAAAAGCCGAATTGAAATTTAAATCGAAATTAGAAAATATGAGCGACACCAGCTTAAAATATGGACCTTTAATCGGAGCCATAGATGAAGGTACTTCCAGTACTAGATTTTTGGTATGTAAATATTAATATTTAATTAAATTTAACAAATTTGAACGTCATCGACTAGAAACTTGTTATAAATTCATAGTTTACACCTATTGCTAATTATTTTTCATTTTGAACTCTTATGTTATTAGATATGGTTACGACTGCGGGAAAAATGTATCAAGGCCCAATTTACACAATATTGTTTATCGATTTATTGTTTTACTACACTTAATCGAGAATTTCGATTATTTTTAGGTATTTGCTTCTAAAACAGCAGAAGTTCTGACCTATCATCAGTTAGATATACCTTCGATTACACCTCAAGAAGGATGGTTTGAACAAGATCCTTTAGCTATCCTTAAAGCTGTTAAGGAGACTATAGCAGTTACTTGTGATAATTTAGGAAAACTTAATATAGATTATGATGATATTATATCTATTGGAATTACCAATCAAAGAGAGACGACAGTTCTATGGGATCCTACAACTGGACAGCCACTTTATAATGCTATTGGTGAGTTTTTCTTTTTCAAAACAATTGAAAATTTAATCATTACACTCCAATTGCTTACAGTATGGATGGATGTTAGGACGTCTACTACAGTAGATGAAATTTTACAAAATGGTAAACATAGTCAAGATTTTTTACAAAGTTCTTGTGGTCTTCCAGTTAGTACATATTTTAGTGCTCTTAAAATAAAATGGATGATGGACAATGTCCCGAATGTGAAAAAAGCGATAGATGAAGATAAGTGTTTATTTGGAAATATTGACAGTTGGTTGATATGGGTAAATATAACAAAAAAATAATTATTTAAATTAATAATATTAAATATTTTAGAATATGACAGGTGGTCCGGATGGTGGAATCCACATTACCGATCCAACAAATGCTTCAAGAACTATGTTAATGAATATAGAAACATTAAAATGGGACAAAAAATTGTGTGATATTTTTGGCATTCCTATGAATATTCTACCAGAAATTCGAAGTTCTTCTGAAATATATGCTGTAATTGTAATGGATTCACCGTTAGATGGAGTTCCTATTGCAGGTGTAAGAAATTCACTGTTTTAACATAAACCTGACAACTACTCGCATATTCAAAGTTGTATATTATTTTATGCTAATTTTCTTGTTTTAGATTTTAGGAGATCAACAAGCAGCTCTAGTAGGTCAAATGTGTTTTAAATCTGGTCAAGCAAAAAGTACTTATGGTACAGGATGTTTTATTCTGTATAACACTGGACACTCTGTATGTATTATATTATTAATTTTTACAACTAGAATATTTGAATTTATTTTTCTCCCAAGATATTTCATTCGAAACATGGATTACTTACAACGGTTGCTTATAAATTTGGACCTAAAGCGAAACCCATCTATGCTTTGGAAGGTTCGGTTGCTATAGCAGGTTGGTTTTTATACAATATTTGATAAAAATTCTGTAAAAGTTTGTTTAATGTTTATTTTAGGTATAGCTGTTAGATGGTTGAGGGATAACCTGCAATTATTTAAAGATGTTTCACAAGTTGCTGAAATGGCACAGTCTGTAGATTCCAATGGAAAGGCTGGAGAGGTTGTTTTTGTTCCAGCTTTTTCAGGCTTATATGCTCCATATTGGAGAAAAGATGCCAGAAGGTGAGTCGTTAAGTAATTATAACCAATCAAGGTGCATTTAGACCATAGGATTTTACATTTTATTTCAACAAATCTGCTGAAACCGTCACTTTGTATTCGTTTACACTGTTAAATTTTCAATTTGATTTGGTCCGTCTGATATTGTATTTGACAAATCATTCAAGTTTTGTACAATAGAACCGTATCTATTTCGGTTCGATTAATCATGCGCATTGCGCATTATTTGTTGTTGATTGCATTAGGCATGGTTTTTTATTCACCCGTAGATCCATCAATTCACCAACTGAGTTTTTATATTCGTTGGTGGATTTCAGATTGAAGAAATGACGCGTTCATTTATTATTGTTGCATCAACCTAAATTGCAAACCATTCCACCGCTGTTTCGAGGTAGAGGATAAATTTGGTAGTTTACAAAATGACAGCTTAACCTCAAAAAAGTAAAGATTTGAAGCGGTTATAGCGAGTTATTAAAGAAATGGGCGAACAAATTGAAATCAATTTAGAATGTGATAATTAAAAAAGTATTGACTGCACTATTAGCAGCGTCTGAAATTGAAGAAATTTCAAGTGGTATCGATTGTCAGTTGTCAGATATAATGATGAATGATGTAACAACAACAACTGCTTTTTTTATTTGCCACTGGTGACTCTAACATGTCGGTGCAGCGGATATTGACGTCAGTCTACCAATGGTAAATCAATGATGTAAAAAAACGTGCCTAAACTATTCTTCTGAACACAGCCAAAAAGCAAACAACTTAAAATTTGTGAAAACAAAATCGCAACCTTACATTTTCTATTGACAAGGATGACAGATCTTTTATCAAATGAAAAATCCTATGGTCTAAAGGCACCTTTACATTTTTTGTTTTCAGTGTAATTTGTGGACTTACTGAAGAAACAAAACCAGGCCATTTAATAAAAGCTACTCTTGAAGCTGTGTGCTTTCAAGTAAGAGATGTATTAGAAGCTATGTCACTAGATTGTAGATACCCTTTACAAAAACTTCTAGTTGACGGTGGAATGACTGTAAATGATTATATGATGCAGATGCAAGCTGATTATTGTGGCATACCGGTAGGTCAGTATTTTTTTTTAATTCCACAATTTCTTACTTTTATCATTTGGGAAACAAGACTTGTGACTTCTACATTAGGCTATAGTCCCAGATCCAATGTGATCAAAGAAAAACAGTAAGCTGTAACTTAATAAATTTTTACCTGTATAGTCTGTTTCCACAAAACTTATTACAGTTAGACCAACAATGGCTGAAACAACATCATTAGGAGCCGCCATAGCCGCTGGTATAGCTGAGGGAATTGAAGTATGGGAAATAGATAATATTCTACCAGTACCATACCATTCTTATATGCCTCAAATATCCGATAATTGTAAGTTGTATAAATCTATCTAATTGGTAAACACTCGATTGTGTTCCATATTATTTTTCTTCTAGTGCGAGATATAAAATACGACCAGTGGAAAAGGGGCATCGATAGATCATTGGGATGGTCATCAACAGATACTTCAAGAGACAGTCTAAGTAAGTATAATAAAGGATAAAGTCTGGGATCGAGCATTAATTTCACTTAATACCTAAAAAGTTTATTAAGTCCCCGTTTTCTACTTATTTCCTGAGGATGAGGAACGTCTCAGAGACTGGTAGTCTCTTCCATGAAGGAATTTTAGGTAAATTTAGGAAACTTTTTCTTCTCTTATCCAGTAGTCCTCCAGGGCTCCTCTGTAATGACATGCATTCCGCAAATATGGTCTGAATTTTCCTTCTTCCATACCACATAATCTACATTCTTTCTTATCCGTTAGTGTTCATTCAGGGCATCAATTCTTGATGGCAATAGAATAGAACGTTCTCCGGCATCATTCCTCTATTCTACTCTTGAGATCATAATTACGTATTCTGGAACATCAAGGAGGGAGCATGAAACAGGGAACAAAGCTACAGCGATGCTAAATTTCTTTACCAATCATTACACCGAATTTTTTTATAGACACAATGCGCTTATTTGAATCTATCATGTGAATTTTTCATCAGCTTTTAATTTTAAATTTTTATTCATTTACAATAGTATTTTATGCAACGATCATGTAATGATAGCCATTAAGACACGAGCATGTTGTAGGATACGAAACGAGCCGCAGGCGAGTTTCGTATATAATATGCGAGTGTATTAATGGCCATTACATGAAAGTTGCATACAATATTTTTTCTACTCCGATTAATAAGAATTATTTGATTAATAATTATCATATATAGTTACTTTTGAAAATCAAAATTATTTGACAGCTGTCAAATTAAGTGTCACCTAATATAATTAATTTCAGAAATGTCAACCAGGTATCCATGGCTATATTAAATATTGTGTGAATGTCGCATTCCTATTGGCTTAAAAATCTGTATCATAATGAAAATTTGTATCATAATGAATATCATTATGATACAGATTTTAGTCTTTTAGTAAGTATATTATAAAACAGGAGTAGAAAAATACAATTATTATTGTATTATAATAAAAAATAACAACCCAGTGTTGAAGTGATAATAATAATTATGCCATAATATACCGATCGTCGAACATCTTCCATCATTTCATTGAATATATATGAATTGAACAGCAAAGAGTATAAAAAGTGAGGTTCATGGTCCACAACGTCAAATAAATTCACAAAACTGTCAAATTATTCCGTGTTCCCTGGCTGATCCCTTCAATTTACCCAGTAGAAGCATGAGGGAGTCATCCTTCTATTGACGTTCAAGAATACAATTTACCCATTCTTGATAGAACCACGCCTCATTTCTCTCGGTTGTTCTACTCCCCGGTTTTCGAGAATTGGGTCCCAGGCGGCAAAGTCCTGTTAAGACATCTGTCAAACTCAGTGTAATCGTGCTCTGTCTTATACAGTCTTTTGATCTCACTTGGTAGTAGTTTCTCGGGAGTATCTTTGATTGTCTTAGCCCTTCTAGATATTTGTAATGGACCTTTCTTCGGTTTTATCTATTTCTTCCAATATTATGACACCACAAAAGGGTGTTTCAGCCCCTCTATTTGCTAGTGGATCTGTATCCACAGTAGGGTGACAATGTTGGTATTGGTTAACTTGTTAAGTTTTTCTAGGCATTCCCATACCATTTTGGAACCAAACTGTTGAACATTGAACATTTTTGTCACTTTTATACACTCTTTTCAGTTTTAAAACTATTTGCTTGGCCCCATACTTACTTCCAACCCCAAAGTAACAAAAAAATTATCTTTGAGAATTAAATATATTTTATTTTTGGCAGACCTGCCTAGAATGGTAGAATGGGACGATGCCAAATCAGGTAAAACAATTAAATAGTTAGAGAATGTTTGTCAACTAACGCCACTAACTGGGCAAGTCAACTACAAAAATTTAATTATTGACCACGCTTGATTTTCATCAGCTTTATTTGCGAATTATTGTTCTAATGTTTTGAATGCTAATTCGTAATTTTCCGTTTTTTATTAGAAGCAAAAATAGCGGCGGCGGTACCTGCAGGACTGTTTCTTGTTGGAGTAGCCGCTATTATAATAATATCTGAAGTTTTTCATAGAACCTCCACCTGAATCCGCAAAAGAATGTCAAGCAAATGCAACAATCTGAAGATTTCAAGCAAAAATTCGACAATATGCATTTTAATGTTGGAATATCAGCAATAAGTTGTTTATCTACAGAATGGTGCATTTAGATTAATGTAAGTTGTTCAAACAGGTTCCTTTTTTGTACCTTTATGTTGTACTGTGATTTTTGTTGAAGTTAACCTCATTTTTAACCAGTTTTTTTTAGATAACTATTCATGTATGTTGGAAATGTGATTATAGAAATAGTTAATAAACGTTGAAAAAACATTTGCTGACTTCCAATCTTTATACGATGATGGGTATTGAATATTTGGGATTCGGTATAAAACAATTAGATCTTGAATAAAACAGCTCTAGATGGAGCAAATCCAAGCAATTTTTGAATATTTTGTCTTATAGACATGGTACATAAAATGTACAGAAAAATAAATGAGCAACTGCGGACCAAAAGTTGAATTGCCTCACTATTAACTAAGTAGTTTTTGAAGTGAAAATTTCTTTAGACGCGTTGAGCACTTTTTTTGGGTGAAGAAAAAACATGGATTTTTCGTCATCGTCGCGCTTTTATGCAACACACAATACTTTGGTCATTCGTCATGCTTTTAAGCAATACTTTTGGTTATGCAACTCAATTAACAATGAAGCGTGTAGAGTGTTGCATAAATCATCGTCACGCTTTCCATGAGCTATATGTATACTGTGTATATATGTGTACTTTTTTTGTAAAAAAATCCATTTATGATAAACTTTTTATAAGGGATTCATTTATTGGTGTTTTCACTTCTGTCGGCAGTCCCATGACTGGATGTTTTTTTGAAATCAGTTTTAAAACACAGTAAGGAACACAAATTTTTATTGAAAAAAAACAGAATTTTTATAAAAAACAAGAAACTAATATTCACAAAACTTAAATTGAATATTGTTAACATTTTATTTTGGTTGGGGTGTTTTCCTAACAAGAATTTCCTGAAGGAAATGCTACTACAGTTGGAAAAATTTTATTCTCTTCATCATTTGGTACAGTTGGTTGGATCAAAACATCTTGGCCGGGCTGCAAATAATTTACAATATAAATGTTCAGATTTAAAAGTACCAAAAATATACGTACCAACCAATCTGCTGGTGTAGCAATTTTGTATTTGTCACAAAGTTGCAATGAATCCAGTACTCGTAGTATCTCACTGAAAAATATTTATATGTACAATAATATTCAGCAAAAATATCAACTTACTTAAAATTTCTCCCAGTGGTTGCAGGATACAAAATGGACAACCCCAAATTCTTGTTTGTATCAACAATAAAAGCAGCTCACCAGTGGCACATAAAAAAACACAGTTCGCCACAAATCACGTCAACAGCGTCCTGCAATTGATGCGGAATTTCCAAATATTAAATCCTCAGCACTAATCGCTGCTTCCTCATCAGCTCTAGATAAGGCTACAATAACCGTTAAAGTTAATAATATACCTACTCACGCTTTAATCGACACGGGAAATTCAGAAACTTCCATATCAAAGCAATTTTCTGATAGCTGTGGTTTTGAGAAGTTCCAAATAACAGGATCCGGCTTTATGGCTTCAACGTCCCTCAGTTCAAAAATTATGAATTATTGCTTGGTATGACTCGAATTTTTGGGTCATCATTAAGATAATGCAAAAATGAATGTGTTGCCTGATTTATGCACTGACGTAATTGTTGGTCATGATTTACTGAAACTACATTCAGAAATAAATTCTTTTGGTGGTTCTAAACCACCACTCACGATTTGCTATCTAGCTCCTGCAAAAATCGAAACACCCCCTCTTTTCGAGTACCTACCTCTCCGGAAATATAAGACCGATTATTACAAAATCCCGAAGACATTCAAACGAAGACTATGAATTCATGAAGAGTGAAATTGAGAAATTACTCTCAGATGGAATAATTGAAGAAAGTAGATCGTCATGGAGAGCTCAAGCGTTAGTATTAAAGAACGAGAACCACAAGAAGAGGATGGTCATTGATTATTCCCAAACAATTAATCGTTACACATTATTGGATGCTTACCTCCTGCTTGATCTTGAACAAATAGTGTCAAAAGTTTCTCAAAACTCGTTTTTCAGTACTGTAGACTTCAAAAGTGCCTATCATCAAATTCCCTTGAGAGAAAATGATAGACTTTTTACTGCTTTCGAGGCTTGTGGTCGACTTTACCAGTTTTGCCGCCTTGCATTTGATCCCACTGATGGAGTCCCTTGTTTTCAACGTGTAATTGATTACGTAATTTCAAAAGAAAAGTTGGAGAAAACATACGCTTACCTCGACGATGTGACAGTTTGTGGAAAGGATAAAGAAGAACACGACCTAAACCTTCAAAGATTTATGGAAGCATTAAATAAATACGGTTTTACAATAAATCAGAAGAAAAGCAGTTATGCTCTAACATCAATAAATCTGCTCGGATATAAAATAGAAAACAATTCTGTTTCACCTGATCCTGATCGTCTGAAACCTTTGCTTACTTTACCCCCACCGAAAAGCCCCAAAGAACTCGAACGTATTATTGGAATGTCCGCACATTATTCCAGATGGGTATCTAACTATTCTTATAAAGTCTTGAATACCAAAACATTTCCGTTATCTCCAGAAGCAAACAATGAATTTGAAAATCTTAAAACGGAGATATCGAAATCAGTAGTAAAAACAATAGATGACAAAGAACTCTTTGTAGTGGAAACAGATGCTTCTGATTTTTCTATTTCTGCTGTGCCTTAAAGAAATGGAGACATTATTTGATGAGCCGTGATTTCTTAATAATTACCGATCAGCGTTCTGTATCCTTTATGTTTGACATGAATCGTAAAAAAAGAATTAAGAATGAAAAAATTCAAAGG
This sequence comes from Lochmaea crataegi, assembly GCA_947563755.1. Taxonomy (NCBI): domain Eukaryota; kingdom Metazoa; phylum Arthropoda; class Insecta; order Coleoptera; family Chrysomelidae; genus Lochmaea; species Lochmaea crataegi. The sequence goes on along the minus strand of OX387422.1, from coordinate 121,177,467 downwards.
TGGCGTCTAGAACTTTCTTGTTTTACTTTTGACATTATCTACAGATATGGAAAACAAAATCAGGTTGCTGATGCTTTTTCAAGAGAGTGTAATTCCATTCAACCAAACAAACTCTACTCATTTCATTGTGACTTGTGTCACCCAGGTGTGACTCTGATGATTTATTCGGTAAGAACTCATAATTTACCATTTTCCGTTGGAGAAATACGCAAAATGACTGCATCCTGTACTTCATGTAACGCTGTGAAACCAAAATTCTATAGAAACAATAATTCTATTCTCATCAAGGCAACCCATCCTTTCGAAAGACTCAGTATGGATTTCAAGGGTCCACTCCCATCAATAACTCGTAACAAATATCTACTTACAATTTATTGATGAGTATTCTAGATTTCCATTTGCCTATCCTTGTTCAGATATGAATTCTTCAACTGTAATAGACTGTCTAGTAGAATTATTTTCTTTGTTTGAACTTCCTTCTTACATTCATACGGATAGGGGTGCGTCTTTTATATCAAAAGAAATAAAAAAATTTCCTCACACACGAGGTGTAGACTACATCTATGTCTACTCCATTCAATCCTCCTGGAAATGGACAAATAGAGCGCGAAAATGGCACTATTTGGCGGACAATATCTCTTGCCCTCAAACAAAGGAATTTGGAAATTTCCAATTGGGGAGTAGTGATTCCAGATGCTTTACATTCTGTTCTATGCACCGCTACTAACGAAACTCCCCATGAAAGAATGTTTAAACATAATCGAATATCTGCCAATGGTTGTTCTTTACCTTCCTGGTTGGTTCCTTTCAACAGAGTTTTTATGAAGAAGCATGTACGATTTAGTAAATATGACCCACTGGTAAAAGAAGTGGGGCTAATTGCTGTCAATCCGCAATACGCCCGAGTTCGGCTAGAAGATGGAAGGATGACAACCGTGTATTTAAAACACTTGGCTCCTAATAGTGAAGGAGATCTAGAACCGGAGTTTCAACGGCTTTCTTATGAAGATCAAGACCAAGCAAAGGATATTCTACAAAGTAAAAGACCTGGAGACCCATCTGCTGATCAAAGTAGTTCAGACTCTCCTACCTCCGAAGATTGTTCTATCCCTAATAACTCTTCTCAAGATAATACTCTCCATCGTTCAACCAGGGAACGTCGACTACCTGAACGATTCAAGGACTACAACATGAATTATTGAAGGGTGGAAGAATGTAGTATTACTATGGCTCTATAGCCCCAGGACTATGTCGTATTTGTTAACATTCATCGTATCAATATAATAAACAAATATAAGAAAATAAGGTCAAAAATAATATATCATATTTCTGAAGTCGGATCTTTATTTATGAGTAAATAAAATGTACATCATTTCAGCCATAGAACTCATCTTTTGGGAATATACACAACCGTTCATTCTAACGAACAGCTACCGAGACTCGTACTTGGATTTTCTGATTTCTGCACGTCAGTTTGAGATTGCGCTTTCAAAACACTAGGAATGGTATATTTGCTTGAGCTCGCCTTATTATCGTTGCTCAAAAGTTCACAGCCGTTGATGAAGGATTTGAAATCGTCGTTGCCGTTCAACATTTCGCTGAATTGTTTTTCTCTTTTCAGATTCGTAGGGGGTACTTTCGGCGAACACTTGAGACATTTTAATAACGGGTCTCTCAATATTTTCTTATTGGGTTTTTTGAATAACTTTGTGTGTTTTACGTTACGAAGTTTAGAATTGTTGCAAGTACACTTCGAATCGAAATTTATAAGGGAAAGCGACTTTGACCGTCTTAGTTTCATGAATGGATTCGGGTGTTTTGGATTCTCGGTAGATTTTCTATTAGAGTTAATATCTAATTCCAGTTTTTCCAAAGAATTCAACAAATTTACGTCTTCTTGTGACATGTCGCCCTAATAAAAATTATTTGTAGGTACACAATTGATTTATATACTGTAAAAATAAAATTCTGAAAAAAATTATTGTCAATTTTGATTTTTGAAATAAAAATCTGTCAGATTTCCTTTGTATTTATGACGCCTGCTGTGTGAAAAATAATTTTTTCAAATAGAAATATGAGTAGATGTCAAAGATAATAGTTTAATACTAATCATGCGAAAAGGCGATTTAACGCTGTGATAATTCGCTTCTATTTTGTCCAGTTGATTTTCCTCATTGGAGAGTTTTTTGAATCTCTTTGGTTTTCTCTGTTACAAAAAATACAATATTTCAAGCTAAAACTAAATGAACCGTATTTTATCGTGGGTAATACCACGAGTGCTTAAAAATTACCGATAATTTCCATGAAAGCTTGTTGTTAATAATTCCACGAGTTCGAAGAACGAGTAGAATTAGACAACAAGCTTGAATGGAAATTATCCGGTTAATTCTTTGGCACAAGCGGCATTTAGGGAGAATATTTCTCAAATAAAAATACCAATTACTGTATATCTCCACTATATTGAATTTGTACTTTTTTTCGTCGCAAAATAACATAAATTGTCTCCATACACTATTCTTACTCTTTTCCGTGTTTTTGGGTACACTTTTAATTTTTGTCAATTTCCCGTTCTGTTATATCTCCGTATCGATTCATAACCTCTAAGAAACTGTTCTTTGACGTTTCACATTTATATTTCAATGTTGTCAATCAACGGTTGCCATGGCAACGTGGAATTATCGCTGGGTTGTCATGGCAACGTTTCCGCTGTAATTTTTGAATTTCCATTCAATAATTCAGCATTCGTTGCATTGATACAACATGAATGAGTGGAATATTCAAAAATATATAGGGCACGTCCACGCAACTGACAAGTTGACCTGACCTCTCCGATCATGGAGACATGACTGGGATTCCGTGTATGGAATTCCATAGCGACACATCGCTTTGGATATCTCGTATCTCGTGTACCTTGCTCTACTCGACTTACCCCTTTTCCCGCCTGGTGACTAAGGTGGTAGGTATCCATAGAGAACTATGGTGGTATCGCTTTTGTATTTTCCACACGACTTGCGACCAGCGACCACGGAACGTAATATTTTCACAGGCTGTGGAATGCAGATTAAATCTTAACCTTACTTTATGTTTGACAATACATGTAATAAAGTAAACAGTCAACAAACAGTATATACATAGTAAATATTGAATAATGTATGTATGTAAACTGGGGTGACATTCACTGAGACCTAAAAGATCTATTGTGCCCCCTTAATTCTACTTAGTTCCTGAGGAAAGTCTCGGAGACTATTAGCTCCTTTAGTCCTATTTCCCGGAGGAATTTTAGGATATCCACAGGCTTCAACTAAGGCAAATGTCCCTCTTCTATCCAGTAATGTCCTAGGTGTTGCGCCATAGGATTCTGAATTGCTGTGAAGTTCGCAAGTATGTGGATGGAGGTTTCTTCTTCCATGCCACATAATCTACATTCTTCTTTCTCCACTATTTTGAGCTTTTTCAGGTGCCCATTCAGGCTACAATGTCCCGTAAGGATGCCTGTTAAAACTCTTAGTGCAGTTTTACTTTAACTTATGCATTTATTTGATCTCAACAGGTTGTAATCCCCCAGAAGAATCATTGATTGCCTAAATCCTACTAGATCTTTCCAATGGTCAGATCTTCTCTTTTCTTCGGCTTTGCCTATTTCTTCCAATATTACATTGGAGCTGATACCGCAAAAGGGTTCCGGCCCCCAAAAGTGTGTTCCACTCCCCCTCTTTGCTAGTTCATCTGCTATTTCATTTCCTTCTATCCCTGTGTGTCCTGGAATCCACAGTAAGGTGACTATATTGTTCTCGCCTAGTTCATTTAGTTTGCCTAGGCATTCCCACACCATTTTGGCACTGATTACACAAGAGCTCAGTGCTTTAATGGCTGCTTGACTATCCGACATTATGATAATCCTTTGCCTTCTATATCCTTTATCAATATTGAACTGGGCACACTTTCTTAAGGCATGAATTTCCTCTTGAAAGATACTTGGGGTATTTCCCAAGCTTTCAGAGTGTTTGGTTCCTGGCCCGTACACTCCTATCTTAGTTCCTTCTATTGCTTTTGAGCTGCCTGTGTACCATTGAATGGCATTCTTTCCAAGTCTGGTAATGGTATTTGGATCCCATTCCTTCTTGTTACTTAATTCGGTAACGAATTTTTTTGAAACGTTATAGTTTTTCATCGTACCATCATGTGGCATATTCCAGGTTTTCTGATTTCTAAGAAGTAAGGAGGTAGTTTTTTTTTAATGATTCCCTCTCTACTTAGTCCGTATCTTGTTCTTTCTGCAACACTTTTCACCACCATATGTAGTGGTGTGAGGTTGAGAATAACTTCCATGGCTGCCGTTGGGCATGTTCTCATTGCTCCTGTAATGCAGATACAGGCTAGTCTTTGAATTTCTGAGAGATTTTCTCTCGTTGTCAATAGGCTAGTTCTACTACTCTACGCAATGGCTCCATAAGTGATAATTGGTCTCACTATGGCAGTGTACATCCAGCTCAGGATTTTTGGGTTGCACCCCCAATTTCTCCCTGCCAGATTCCTGCACGCCATTAGAGCCATTTTTGCTTTGTATATTGTTGCGAGGTCACCAACTCAAAGCCGGCCCTGTCCTTCGATTGTAAATTTTAGTGGCTACGCTGGGGCTGGGATTCTCCGCCAGCGTGTTCTCTCGAACATTCGAGTACAACGGTTTTGTTTGTGCATATCGCGATCGCGTAAAGTACTAGAACTTTCCAGAACTGATGCGGACTATATATACGCGGGTTTTTCAGTGCGTAATTAGTTAGTTCGAAACAATTAGTGAAACGAGTACAGTACAGTTAGTTCGGAAGAATTAATGAATTGAATAGTGCAAATAAATTGGGTAATATCCAAGTGGTGAAAATAAATTAGAACTAATATACCGAGTGTAAATAAATTAGTAGACGTTGAGTATAGTGTGTATATAAATTAAGTTTAATACAGTGTGTGTGTTTCTTTAAATAAATAGATATTAATTAGCCATAGTGTGTATTATTTTATCCCACAAGTAAAAACTGTTTAAATAAATAACAAAAACATTACAATATACCCAATATCCTTTTCGTGTTTGTTCCACAGGAGTTTACCATCTAGAGTCAAACCTTGATACTTGACTTTTTGTCTCCATTCAACCTCGCTCCCATCAAGTTTAATGGTTTTGACGTTGAGCTTTCTTTTCTTAGTGAAAGCTATTAAGATGGTTTTGGTGGGGTTGATGTTAAGTCCCACTTGTCTACACCAGCTATTTGAATAGTTCAGACCCTTTTGTACAATGTCACAAAGGGTATTTTCGAATTTTCCCCTGGCTGTTATGACAATATCATCAGCATATCCTTGGCAGGATATTCCGAGGTCAGTCAAACCACACAGGAGTTCGTCAACCGTCAGGCTCCACATTAATGGGGATGCTACTCCTCCCTGTGGACATCCTCTGGTTGTACAGATGGAGACAATGTCTTTGCTCGTCCTCGTCTCTGCTACTCTAGTGGTGAGCAGTTCCGACATCCATTTGGATGTTGTGCTGTTTACACCTCTTCTATTTAAGCTCTTTTGACAGCCTCATAAGGAGTATTGTCAAAAGCTCCTTCTATATCCCAAAAGGCGCATACTACGGCTTCTTGGTTGTCTAGAGCACCTCGGATATCCTCCGTCAGTTGTACCAGTGCAGTCTCCGTAGATATGCCTGCCCGGTATGCTGATGGAGAGGTAGTCTCTCTAGGATTTCCGCTCTAATATAATTGTCAATAGCTTTTTGAGCACAAACGATGTTAGGCTAATTGGTCTGAAGGATTTGGGGTTTGTTGTGTCCATTTTTTCCAGCTTTTGGAATGAAGGTTACTATTGCCCTTCTCCATTCTTCTGGTATATAACCCAGTTCTAAGCTGCTTCGCCTGATCCTAACCAAATGTGGTAGAATTTCGTCTTACCCTTGCTGGAGCAATGCTGGTAAAATTCCATCGGCTCCCGGTGCTTTGAATGGTGAAAAAGTGTTCATAGCCAATTTTATCCTTTCGTTGCTACAAATGTGCTTAGCCATTGTAGTACTTTCTCTCGAAGGTCTGTTATGACCTTCGAGAGGACTATCTCCCCTATCTGGGCTACTCCCAGGAAAATGAGTTTCTAGTAAGAGTCTCATTCTTTTCTCCTCATTTTCGGTATATTTACCGACTGGCTTCCTCAAAGCCATATCTGTGTTGACCCTACTTATTGCCATTACTTTGTAGAGTCTTCCGCAGCAGGTGTTGTGTTTATATCTTCACAGAATTTTCTGAAGCTATTTCTTTTAGCTTTTCTAATTTCCTTATAGTATGGAATGCATCGATTATTGCCCTGTTCAGATCCTCAAGCTCACTTTCCAGATCGAGATGGTGCTTAGCCTTAGCCCAATCTTTTTCTATATGTTTAAGATCCTGTGTTTCCAGTGTGACATCTAAAACTTCTTGCCTTACCCTTGTTACAAATGTGGGGGTACCCTATGTTGTGAATATTAAGGTTTCTATTAAGGATATATTCTAAAAGTTGCTCACCTCTCTGATTGGTATTGCAACTGCCCCAAACAGTATTGTGTGCATTGGCATCACATGCTAAGAGTAGAGGTAGTCTCTTCTCTTCACAGTACTTCACCAGCCTTTGTACCTCGGGGGTGGTGCTATCCCGTCTCCCACAAAGAAGCATGATGCTATTACTATCTCCTTGCCCTCCTTCTTGTGTTCGAAGAGTGCTCGAACTGGAACGAGGTCTCGAGTCATGTATTCTGAAAGACAAAAATAGTTAATATTGTTCCTTTTTCATAATACATGTTCTTGGTATATCACTACCTGAGTGATATACTATTTTAGCATCTTTACTGCTAATCCTCTTACCTGGTTTTTATTTACCCAAGGTTCTTGGATCAAAATATCCCCCATTGGTCCTTAGTGAACAATCTCGTGATCATCTCCGAAGCTCCTTTGGCATGGAGAGCATTAACGTGAGCTAAGTTAATCCCCGCCATCCTGTTGGTTTTCAGGTTGGGTATTACCCTCTTTCATCAGGGTGATGTCCCCTTCTGTAAGAGTGCTGTCCCCTTCCTCCTACCCAAACTCCATTCCCTCCTCGGCGACTTCTCCCCAAGGAGTTTAGAGATGTGTAGGCTTTCTACACTACTCGAGTCGTCGCTGGCCATGAAGGAGATAGAAACCTTCTCAGGGTTTCTTTCCTCTTCTTTTCTGAGGCCATGTACGGGGATTTTCCCAAACCGGTAATGAATGGTGAACCCGTTGTTCTTGATTTTTTGACAGGATAGATTGTCTATTCCTGCCCTCAAGACTAGGCCTTTGCCCACTTCTTCAAGGTTGAGGACCTTCCACTGTTCTGTTACCAAACCTTCATTCTGCGTTTTTATCAAGCGAAGAAGTTTTCCTTCCTCTACGGCTTTGCTTCTTGGGAGAAAGATCGTAGCGGTATGCATTTTTGGGATGTTTTCTCCCTGGCACATCATCAGTTCTACTCCCTTCCAGCTCTTCAGCGATGGTATTATCAACTGGAACCATTCTGCAGTATGTGGTGTTTCACAGTCGATTAGAACGACTCCTGGTCTGAAATGTATGCCAGTAAACTGGAGCTTATGCTCCCATCCAGCATACATTTCTTCTATTATTGCGTTCTCCAGCATGTTTTGGTCGTCCGCACTGAGAGTGGTCTCAGGGTACGCTCTAGGGAGAACCGCCATTCTTATTATTTTTGCTGCAGCTGAAGAAGTGATGGCCATTTTACCCTCCTTTTTCCTCTTCTCCTGTCCTTGCGGTGACTGGGCTGTCGCCACTTACCGCTTTCGGTTTTTCTCCTTTAGGAGGGATGTTCTTCTCCTCTCCTTGTTTTTTACGCTCTGCAGCTTTCTTTCTTGCTTCTTCCGGTGCAAGTCCCTGCTCAGGAAAGCGAAGATACCATCTTACCCCCTCTCCACTAAGTCTACGTCTCAGTCGATCGTCCTTTCCTCCGGGTTTACCCAGTTCAGGAAGGATGGGGGTTTTTCTACTTTTTTTCCAGGATTTTTCCCGAAAACTCTCAACAGTTGAGGAGGTTGAGGGTATGGGTGCCCCTGCCGTTCTCCTCTCCAGTTTGTCTGTAGCCTCCTCTACACGAGGGCTGCTCGAACGTGAAGGAGGTGCTACGGTTTTTTTTGGCACTGCGGATACATTGCTCCGACTTGTGCCCGGTTGCGGTGCTTGCCCGCTCAACTTTTTCTTTTTTTTTCTTATCCATGGATGATCCCACGAGTAGCTAGGGAAGTATAAGGTCCACTCTCGCAGAGCCCCGCATGCAAGAGTAAGGGTATTTAAACGGGATGTCCCCAGGTATCCAGAGTCCGCATATTAGCGATCAAGCTTCCCCTTCACCACGAAGTCTTCGGCATATGCTATTCCACCTTGACTTGAGGGGTATTTTATTGTTGTCTCCTTCCACTTGGCCAGCTGTTTAAGGCAAGCCCCCACATCTAGTGAATATACCTCATCAACCACCTTCCACTAGATACGGTTTATATCAGGCAGGTTTCTACGAGCAAACTATTGCTCCGACAACCCCGCTGACTCCGGCAACGAACTCATCGGGACAACAGTCCACTCTCCACGCTGAAGATCCTGATATCGGATTTCTGCATTCCACAGGAATCCATTGAGCTGTCCTTTGTTTCACGTATTCCCCCCCGTATGGCCCGAGGAGAAACCGCTACTCGGCTCCCCCACCAACGACAAGGTCTCACAGCTCCTTGGGGGAGAAATATTGAATAATGAAAACTAGAAAGATTAAAAATTGAAAAAAGGCTAGAACTTTTCAGGTACCTCCCAAAGGTAATTTAAAATATTCTAGGATAAAGTAGGAATAAAAATTTCATAAAAGTTTGAAATTACATTACTTCTTGTGAGAAGTCTAGAGAAAGCACAATTTCGCGCAAAATTTTACTTCAGCTGGTCTACATACAAGTACATATTTAAGAAAACTGGAAGGAAAGGTGAACAATGATTTGGAAAAATACCAGAGATGGTTGATAAAGAATAAATTGCAAATTAAATTGAAATAAACTACCGATGTGCTCTTTATGCAGAAAAATATTAATTCAGTATATATGCAGATAAAAATAGGAAATGAAATTATAAATAAGGTGGATAGTATGAAGTATTTGGAATTATTCTTGGATGAGAACATAAAATGAAGCATACATGTACAACAAAAAGAAAAAAGTGGTGCCAGTGACTGGAGCACACTACCAATGTAGGGATTACTTAAACTATGAGACATTGAAAATAATTTATAACATTTATTTCTTACCAATTATCAAATACCCACTTTCAGTGTGGGGCATATTGTTGGGATAACATTAATGAATAAAACACAGGATTCAAAATAAGGTGGTGATAGTTGTGTTCAGCTTCAATCACAGAACATCAACAAACATCAAAGGAACTGGTCTTCTTCACTTTATATATAAGTAATGTGAGTACAAACATTCCTTTAAAAGCCTACTGAACAGATGTATAGTTTATCATCCAACAGTCTGCCACAGTTCATAAGTCCTACCTATAGCTATAGTGTTGGAAAATTGCCTTAATTTATTTTTCGTTATAAACTTTCGGGAACTTTCCAGAATTTTGGGTAAACTTCAGGGCCTTTTTTGGAGAATTTATGATTACATAAAAGTTAATAGAAATTTAAAGGAACTGGGTGATGCATTAGGTTCAATAACAAAAATAATTAGAACATGAATATTTATTCAACATTATAGGTACCTAACAAAACATTTAAAATATTGTTAAGGAAACCAACCAGTACTCATACTGGTTTAAAAAAAGAACTAAAAAACGATATTGTCTTAGAGCAGGTACCTAGTTAGGAAACAAAGGAACACCAGTTATTTAAACCAAAAAACATTAAAAGAATAAACACATAAACAATACACTTCGGAATTCGGAACATAGCAGGTACTTAATGTAGGTAGGTACTTAAAAACATAAACTAAATTTTAATTTGGAGTTTCTTCAATTTCCAAATCCGAAAATTCTTCTGGATCATCAGAAGAGTTAGTGTCATGAACAGAGTAGTCTTCATCTTCACCCAGTTCAGTATCAGAACTCTCATTACCAGATCTTCTTCTGTAATTTATTTTGTTTATTTGTGGGTTAATATTGACATTAGATGGACCACCCTCAACTACATCTTGGATATCGTGTGGGGTTTTTGCAATTGGTTCATTCAAATTCAAAAGCTTCGAATTATGGGCAATAAATAATATTTTGCCAGCCCTTTCTGTGGTTAATCTGTTTCGCTTTTTTACAGTGAATAAAGGAGAACGCACTGAAAGATCGCTCGGTTGCGGCACTTTCATTTCATTCATTTCCAATATGGCAGTGGTTATATCTATCAAATTTGTTTTGCAACACCCCCCTGTCCACCAAGAAATACTGTCGGTTTTTTTTGCTGTCTCTCAGACAGACGGCAAGCGCCATACATTACTTTTTGCCAAAAAGTATGTCAACTCAGCAGAAATCAAATCCTTATTTTCTTGAAGTTTTGGATGAAGCGATAATATTTGATCTAGAAATTTCTTAATTTGAATATGTTCATTAATCATTACTTAATTGAGAGCCACAGTATTTGGGATCCAATAAATAAGCGGCCAAATGCAATGGTTTAAGCATAATTTTTTTTCTATTTTTGAAAAGACAACAGTTATTTTTCTTCTGTTGTCTTAATAGGCAAACTTTTAACCTCACTGCTTAAACAATTCTCAATTTACTTAACAGCAAGGAAAATCTTTGAATTTGTCTTCTGATCTCCTTCAAGAACAGTTATGCATTTTACAATTGGCTGTAGAATTTTTTAAATCTTTTCTAGTCTAATCCAAAATATATCGTTATCTAAAATATTGTCCCTTACAGTCCTGGGAAATTCAATGTTTTCATTCTCACTAACAACAAAAATCTGTAGTGCTTCCTTAGACATGTTCAAGCTGTCAATACAATAATGAATTGAACCCCAATGTGTCTTTACATTCAAAATTTTGCAAGTCTACGCGCATTGAGTCTTGCAGATTGTGGAGCGGAATATAAACAGTACGGCGCAAACATAGAGCACGAAGCCTATAATCAACAGTACGCCAATACAACGTTGTCATATCAAACAAGATTGTTTGGTAACTGGTTGGTAACGTTCGCTTTATAAATTCTCGGTAACTTTCCGATAAATTATCCCCAACATTCTGCTATAATTTCCCCAAATGAGAACTTTCGCTTCAACAAGAGCGAACTTTACTGTAACTTACGGGAATTACGGGAACGTTCGCAATTTATCTAATACACTAAACACACTAATTATAATTTATATGAGAGTGACTTAATAAACACTTTATTGAGGCGCGATTGCTTTCCTTCGGTATCAACACTGACTGATTGACTAATTGCCTGCAGCGATGCTAGTGGCCTATTTATACTCGCGCGCCGTAATTCTAGAATTCTTTCGACGTTCTGGCGGGTGCACTGGATATTCTCGATGTTTCGTATTCTGGATGCTTCTCGAAAATTGGGCGGATGAGCCATAGTCGTCTCATACGGGGATTTCACTGGGGGCACTAAGTGAGCATATTATTGCAGTAGCTCGCGTAACATTGCCCCCTCCTTAAGAGACAGTTCCTCCTGGAACTTGCTAGGAAACTGGAACGAGATGACTGTATCGGCAACTGGTCCCCTTGTTGCATTTTCCAGTTGTATGGAAGTAACATGCGACCGTCTTCTCCGTTGGCTGTGTCTCCCGAGCATGGCCGCAAACCAGTACCTGGACTTCGGTGTCTCGGAAGATTACTTCTACCATGTTACGGATTATTCGCCAATCTAAATGCCTACATTCAATCTTGGGCATGGCTAGCCTATGCACGTTCAATTCAAGCACATGCCCCCTCAGGCTTCGTAATGCTTCCCAGACATCCTCGTACGTTGGTCTTTCGTCGAAGGTGTTCCTCGTCACTAGGTGGAAATTGTAACGGGAGCCATTTTGCAGCTTCAAAGCTTTACCTGGTACTGGTAGCTGGTTTGCCAAAAGTCGTGCACCACTCTTCTTTATAAACAGAGATGCGAGTCCGCGCGCATCGGTTACGCTGGCAGGGATGTTTATTGCCAGTGAGTATTCCTCCGGAACGGTAAGCAGGTCTTGTCGTCTCTCAGTGGTGACGCCGAATCTCGCTTTTCCGGTACCACCATAAGCACCCATGAACTCTACAAAAGCAGGATCGGCTACTTCCTGAAGCTGGTTTACTTCCTCATCGTGGTCACCCTCGAATGGCGCTAATCGGTTACGGTGTACCACCTTTGGCTTTCCATTTGGGATCTTGCTGATAAGATAGATGACATCGTTGATTCTTTTCTTTACGAGGTACGGACCGTCCCAAGCTCTCTGCAACTTTGGAGAAAAACCCTTTTGTCTTCTTGGGTTATGCAGCCAGACTTTGTCTCCTTCGTGGAAACCTCCTTCCGTAGCTTGCGTATCGTACCTTTTCTTCATCCTATCGCTAGCGATCTGAAGATTCGATCGAACCAGCTCGTGTACGTCGTCCATTCTTTTTCTCAGCTGGGTTACGTAATCTTCACCAGCTATGTCTTCTCCGGGTCGGCATCCAAATTCAAGGTCGCAGGGTAATCTCATTTCGCGTCCGAACAGAACTCTTGCTGGTGTTTGGCCGGTGGACTCATTGATGGCGGATCTGTAGGCCATCGCGAATAGCGAGAGATATTGGTCCCAATCTCGCTGATGGTTAGAACTACTTTAGACAGGTATTTGCCAAGAGTTCTGTTCATTCGCTCTACCATCCCGTCCGACTGTGGGTGCAAAGCCGTAGTTCTCGTTTTCTTCATGCCGAGCTTTTCACAAACTTCCTGGAACAGCTGGCTTTCGAAGTTTCTGCCCTGGTCGCTGTGTATTTCCAGGGGCACTCCATATCGGCAAATGAACTCATTCACAAGCACGTCGGCAACCGTTGCGGCTTCTTGGTTTGGAATGGCATACGCTTCTACCCATTTTGTGAAGTAGTCCATCACCACCAAAATGTACCTGCTGCCATTTGCTGTCGGTGGAAACGGTCCGGCAATGTCCAGGGCAATGCGTTCAAAAGGGCTTCCGACATTGTACTGCTTCATAGGGGCCTTTCTTCTCCCGTGCGGTCCAATGGTCGTAGCACAGGTAGTGCACTTCTTACACCAGTCATTCACATCTTCGGAACTGTGCATCCAATAAAACCGTTCTCGCACTTTCTGGAGGGTCTTCTTCACACCTAGATATCCTCCTGACGGACCGTCGTGTAATTTCCGCAGTACTGCTGCTATCCTTGTTCTTGGAATCACCAACTGTCTTCTACTTTCGGAACCCTCATCGTTCTCGATTACTCGCTGTAGCAAACCGTTTTCCAAAACCAGCGAGTCCCACTGGGCCCAATACGATTTCATCGTTGGCGAGTACCTTGAAATCTCCAGCCAAGTAGGTCGACAGTTCTCCTTTTTCCAATGTCGGATTTTCTTCAAGTCGGGATCGTTCTCTTGTTCCTCTTCCAACTTTTCTGGTGTCCATTCGTCGGTGGTCACCGTGGTTCTTCGAATCGCAGCTTCCTTAGCTTCTGTTTTGCTGCAGTGAGAGCACTCTGCAGGGCATGGTCTTCTAGAGAGGGAGTCTTTGGAAGGTCTTCGGGTCGAAGCTGCCCTCTGAAGGTCGACCCTTCCTAGTTTTTCCTGCTGGGCTTCTTTGTTTGTAGCAGTTCTCGGTCGCTTGCACGAACTGCGTACATGTCCCATTTCTCCACAATTCCAGCATCTCACGGCTTTCAGTTTTCCATTTGAGATGCTTTTCATCATGTTGACAATCTGGTCGAGCTTGTTCCCAACTTCTTCGTCTGCTACAGCCCTCACCTTGCCGTATACTCCGGAAGCCTGTGTAGCTGCTTCGTACTCCAAGGCTGCAGAGAGTACGTCGACCAGTGTCTTATGCCGAGCCAAGCGTAGAGTTCTCTGCATTTCATGGTCACGAACTCCGTCGATGAATGTCTGTACCCCTAAACATTCCATGACATTCTCCGGTGCCGATGGATAGGCAAACCGCACCAACCTCGCAATGTCTGCTTCGAATTCTTGCAGAGTTTCGTCGCGTTTTTGTTTGCGGTTTTTCAACTGCGACTGGTACAGATGCTCCAGGTGTTCCAGGCCATATCTCATATTCAATCGCTTTTTGAGTTGTTCAAAATCTTCGGCCTCTTCCACTGGAATGGTCTGGAGGATATCCATAGCGTCTCCTCTAAGGGCAAGAGTTAAATTTAACGCTTTTTCCTTCTCACTCCAGTTGTTTCCCTTTGATGCCGCCTCGAATTGCTTGAGATAGTTCGGCCATGACGTTTTACCATCGAATGTTGGCAATTTCACTCGGCTGTTAATATCGTTTTCCATTTTCGGTTTCAACTCTACTTTCTCTGCCAGTTCGTCATTATTCGGGGCTTGCCTAGTTGTAATATCCGGTTTATTACTAGTCTTCCTTTCGATTTCTTTGATTTTTTGTTTCATTTCTTGCTCCATTCTTTTAATCTTTTCTTCCACGGCAGAAATATCAGTCTTCATGGATGTCATTTCATTTTTCATGTCCGTCGAAATTTTATTTTCCATTTCCGACACTTTGTTTTCCATGTCCGCCGAAAGTTTACTTTCCATGGATGAAATTTTATTTTCCACGTCCGACAATTTGTTTTCCATGTCCGCCGAGAGTTTACTTTCCATGGCTGAAATTTCGTTTTTTATATCCGTCGAAATTTTATTTTCCATGGATGAAATTTTATTTTCCACGTCCGACAATTTGTTTTCCATGTCCGCCGAGAGTTTACTTTCCATGGCTGAAATTTCGTTTTTTATATCCGACGAAATTTTATTTTCTATGTCCGACATTTTGTTTACCATGTCCGACATTTTGTTTTCCATGGATGAAATTTCGTTTTTTATATCCGTCGAAATTTTATTTTCTATTTCCGACATTTTGTTTTCCATGGATGAAATTATAGAGGCGGACGCTCCGTCGGTGAATTCAAACGTTTCCAGGTCCAATCCATGGTTAATCATAGCTTTTTTTAGTCGTTCCACTAACACTGACTTGACCCCACATCTGACACCAATGTAACGTTTATTCTAATTTATATTTACAGATTTATATGTAATTCAGTCCTTATTTAATAATTTATCTAATACACTAAACACACTAATTATAATTTATATGAGAGTGACTTAATAAACATTTTATCGAGGCGCGATTGCTTTCCTTCGGTATCAACACTGACTGATTGACTAATTGCCTGCAGCGATGCTCGTGGCCTGTTTATACTCGCGCGCCGTAATTCTAGAAATCTTTCGACGTTCTGGCGGGTGCACTGGATATTCTCGATGTTTCGTATTCTGGATGCTTCTCGAAAATTGGGCGGAGGAGCCATAGTCGTCTCATACGGGGATTTCACTGGGGGCACTAAGTGAGCATATTAATGCAGTAGCTCGCGTAACAATATAAAAAATCATGTATTAAAAATAATGTGTTATTAGTAAGTTATACCTATCGTATTGTTATTAAACAGATTGAAGATTATGTATTGAGATTTCAAAGCATTTATAGTTTGTACAACATACAACAGTGGAAAACACTGTAAAGCCTAGAAAAAAAGCAGCACTATGTTGTCCTTGTAGCTTAGAGGTTTCTATATTTGATGTCAGGTTTGATAGTGGATGTATAGTAGAGCACTTTTCTCTAAAATAAAACTGGCATGAAGGTATACATTTTCTGATTTCCAACTGTAATAATTTTTTTGTGTTCAAAATTGTTGGCCAGAACAGACATAATTCAATTGTAATGCTGTAAAGCCAATTGGTGAATCGAGCAATGAATATTAACTGATAGATAAGTATAAAGTTAGAAACAATAAACTGATTGTACACTTTATATTTAGGTAAAAGAAGTTACATAGTCTTTAGTAAATTACTTCTCTTGCAACTCTTGAACATGTTTCCATAATTTCCACTTTAAAGGCTTTGCCAGTTTGGGAGCCATCAGCTTTTTCTTTCATTTTATTGAAAAGAACCTAAAATATTAGACATATTAATTCTGTATTTAATGCTTCAATTCTAAATTATATCATAAGCTTTTTAATTTAGTACATTTGACTTGGCACATTTCCACCAAGCATTTCGTTAGTGTCAGATAGGGACCAAAATTTAAAAACTTAATTGTTCTTGATAACGATAGCTGGAACTCTACCGAAACGTTGAATTAAAATATATAAAAAAGATTGTGGTTTAATTTCCCAAAATACCGTCACTTTGTATTCGTTTACACTGTTAAATTTTCAATTTGATTTGGTCCGTCTGATATTGTATTTGACAAATCATTCAAGTTTTGTACAATAGAACCGTATCTATTTCGGTTCGATTAATCATGCGCATTGCGCATTATTTGTTGTTGATTGCATTAGGCATGGTTTTTTATTCACCCGTAGATCCATCAATTCACCAACTGAGTTTTTATATTCGTTGGTGGATTTCAGATTGAAGAAATGACGCGTTCATTTATTATTGTTGGATCAACCTAAATTGCAAACCATTCCACCGCTGTTTCGAGGTAGAGGATAAATTTGGTAGTTTACAAAATGACAGCTTAACCTCAAAAAAGTAAAGATTTGAAGCGGTTATAGCGAGTTATTAAAGAAATGGGCGAACAAATTGAAATCAATTTAGAATGTGATAATTAACAAAGTATTGACTGCACTATTAGCAGCGTCTGAAATTGAAGAAATTTCAAGTGGTATCGATTGTCAGTTGTCAGATATAATGATGAATGATGTAACAACAACAACTGCTTTTTTTATTTGCCACTGGTGACTCTAACATGTCGGTGCAGCGGATATTGACGTCAGTCTACCAATGGTAAATCAATGATGTAAAAAAACGTGCCTAAACTATTCTTCTGAACACAACCAAAAAGCAAACAACTTAAAATTTGTGAAAACAAAATCGCAACCTTACATTTTCTATTGACAAGGATGACAGATCTTTTATCAAATGAAAAATCCTATGGTCTAAAGGCACCTTTACATTTTTTGTTTTCAGTGTAATTTGTGGACTTACTGAAGAAACAAAACCAGGCCATTTAATAAAAGCTACTCTTGAAGCTGTGTGCTTTCAAGTAAGAGATGTATTAGAAGCTATGTCACTAGATTGTAGATACCCTTTACAAAAACTTCTAGTTGACGGTGGAATGACTGTAAATGATTATATGATGCAGATGCAAGCTGATTATTGTGGCATACCGGTAGGTCAGTATTTTTTTTTAATTCCACAATTTCTTACTTTTATCATTTGGGAAACAAGACTTGTGACTTCTACATTAGGCTATAGTCCCAGATCCAATGTGATCAAAGAAAAAAAGTAAACTGTAACTTAATAAATTTTTACCTGTAGAGTCTGTTTCCACAAAACTTATTACAGTTAGACCAACAATGGCTGAAACAACATCACTCGGAGCCGCCATAGCCGCTGGTATAGCTGAGGGAATTGAAGTATGGGAAATAGATAAAATTCTACCAGTACCATACAATTCTTATACGCCTCAAATATCCGATAATTGTAAGTTGTATACATCTTTCTAATTGGTAAACACTCGATTGTGTTCCATATTATTTTTCTTCTAGTGCGAGATATAAAATACGACCAGTGGAAAAGGGGCATCGATAGATCATTGGGATGGTCATCAACAGATACTTCAAGAGACAGTCTAAGTAAGTATAATAAAGGATAAAGTCTGGGATCGAACATTAATTTCACTTAATACCTAAAAAGTTTATTAAGTCCCCGTTTTCTACTTATTTCCTGAGGATGAGGAACGTCTCAGAGACTGGTAGTCTCTTCCATGAAGGAATTTTAGGTTCAATTTAGGAAACTTTTTCTTCTCTTATCCAGTAGTCCTCCAGGGCTTCTGTAATGACATGCATTCCGCAAATATGGACTGAATGTTCGTTCTTCCATACCACAAAATCTACATTCTTTCTTCTCCGTTAGTGTTCATTCAGGGCATCAATTCTTGATGGCAATAGAATAGAACGTTCTCCGGCATCATTCCTCTATTCTACTCTTGAGATCATAATTACGTATTCTGGAACATCAAGGAGGGAGCATGAAACAGGGAACAAAGCTACAGCGATGCTAAATTTCTTTACCAATCATTACACCGAATTTTTTTATAGACACAATGCGCTTATTTGAATCTATCATGTGAATTTTTCATCAGCTTTTAATTTTAAATTTTTAATCATTTACAAATACAATTATTATTGTATTATAATAAAAAATAACAACCCAGTGTTGAAGTGATAATAATAATTATGCCATAATATACCGATCGTCGAACATCTTCCATCATTTCATTGAATATATATGAATTGAACAGCAAAGAGTATAAAAAGTGAGGTTCATGGTCCACAACGTCAAATAAATTCACAAAACTGTCAAATTATTTCGTGTTCCCTGGCTGATCTCTTCAATTTACCCAGTGAGGGAGCCATCCTTCTATTGACGTTCAAGAATACAATTTACCCATTCTTGATAGAACCACGCCTCATTTCTCTCGGTTGTTCTACTCCCCGGTTTTCGAGAATTGGGTCCCAGGCGGCAAAGTCCTGTTAAGACATCTGTCAAACTCAGTGTAATCGTGCTCTGTCTTATACAGTCTTTTGATCTCACTTGGTAGTAGTTTCTCGGGAGTATCTTTGATTGTCTTAGCCCTTCTAGATATTTGTAATGGACCTTTCTTCGGTTTTATCTATTTCTTCCAATATTATGACACCACAAAAGGGTGTTTCAGCCCCTCTATTTGCTAGTGGATCTGTATCCACAGTAGGGTGACAATGTTGGTATTGGTTAACTCGTTAAGTTTTTCTAGGCATTCCCATACCATTTTGGAACCAAACTGTTGAACATTTTTGTCACTTTTATACACTCTTTTCAGTTTTAAAACTATTTGCTTGGCCCCATACTTACTTCCAACCCCAAAGTAACAAAAAAATTATCTTTGAGAATTAAATATATTTTATTTTTGGCAGACCTGCCTAGAATGGTAGAATGGGACGATGCCAAATCAGGTAAAACAATTAAATAGTTAGAGAATGTTTGTCAACTAACGCCACTAACTGGGCAAGTCAACTACAAAAATTTAATTATTGACCACGCTTGATTTTCATCAGCTTTATTTGCGAATTATTGTTCTAATGTTTTGAATGCTAATTCGTAATTTTCCGTTTTTTATTAGAAGCAAAAATAGCGGCGGCGGTACCTGCAGGACTGTTTCTTGTTGGAGTAGCCGCTATTATAATAATATCTGAAGTTTTTCATAGAACCTCCACCTGAATCCGCAAAAGAATGTCAAGCAAATGCAACAATCTGAAGATTTCAAGCAAAAATTCGACAATATGCATTTTAATGTTGGAATATCAGCAATAAGTTGTTTATCTACAGAATGGTGCATTTAGATTAATGTAAGTTGTTCAAACAGGTTCCTTTTTTGTACCTTTATGTTGTACTGTGATTTTTGTTGAAGTTAACCTCATTTTTGTTAGAGCTACGCTAAAACAGAGACAACCCTGAGACGCACAAGTGCATAGGAAAATTAGTTCGGAGAGAACATGAGAAGAATTCTTTGTCTGATACATTGGAACTGCATAAATATGTCTTTGTTCAAAAGCTCACAAGGTGTAGGCAGGTGGCGGTAGTAGCGCTGCTATTCTCATTCCGTGCATTTCTTGTATCGTGATCGGATATTCGCTGACATCTGACATTTGCTGTGTCGCCTGTCGCCATATTTGGTTTATATTTGTGTTGCTCTGCGTATCTGATTTTTATTTTTCTCGTTATTTGTTACTCTTTGTTTTGCTAGTTATTTGATTGTATTAAAATTCCGACCAGTTTGATGTGCTTAGAAG
Source organism: Lochmaea crataegi (assembly GCA_947563755.1). Classification (NCBI taxonomy): domain Eukaryota; kingdom Metazoa; phylum Arthropoda; class Insecta; order Coleoptera; family Chrysomelidae; genus Lochmaea; species Lochmaea crataegi. Next base: position 121,157,444 of record OX387422.1, on the reverse strand, counting down.
TTAAGATGTCACAAAAACTTTGTTTGCTTTGTGGAAATAGTGAAGAAGAGGTTGAGAAAATGCATTATTTTCCTTCCAATGATAAAAAGTAAGAATATTTTTGGTCTTTTTAAAGTAAAAAATAATAGTTCTAATGCATTTATAGGTCAAAATTGTGATAAGAAGCGGTGGGAATGAAGTACAAGATAGTTACCTGAATTTGAGTACATGTAAACTGCGAATCGATGTTGTTCCGAGTTTATTCCCTAGCAATACACTTGGAAAAAATCATCAACAAGTAAATGGTAAATGAAACATTGGAGAACAGTAAAAATGAAGAGCATCTTGTATTGAAGGTATGTTAACGGACTAATTTTATTTCTGATAACCTACCTATCAAATGCATGAAAGAAAACTTGTGTACTTGTATTTTTTTCTTCAAATACTGCAATTTAATTATAATAATATAACTGTATTATGTTTACGCACTTTAATATTTTTCGCTATATTTATCAATAAACAATTCTTTGTGTTGATTTGTCTTATTATTTTTTAAACATCTCTGTAGTACGAACGAATTTTTAAATCGCTTCGTAGTTCGCGCCCTTTTTTAAACAGTTCCATGGTCTAGGAAGGGGGTGCCGAGTCGGGAAAATAGGCTCTCGTACCATTCTTGCCTCTGTCACAACATGCGCGCCACCTACCCCACACCTTGCAGAAAATGGACCAGTGGAGTATTGCGAACTAAAATTTTGCATGCACTTGGGCGTCTCAGGGTTGTCTCTGGCTAAAATCCCAATAAGCTTAGGCCAACCCTAAGTTAGTTGACAGTAGTTAGTTGTTAAGAAAGAAGAAGAAGAAGTTAGGTTAAACATATGTCACACATGTATAACGATGAGTTTCATTTTATTGTAATAAAAACCATTTTTCATTATATAGTTAATTAAAGAGTTTGGAGTTTATTTTACGAAGAAAAGACAAAAGGTTATGGGCCCAGATTGGAAAGATTTATCAGAATTTGATTTTTGAGCAGCAACTAAAGGTCAAGCGTTCCAGAAAGAAAAACGTAAAGAAATGGCAACCAAAAACAATTTTAATATAGAATTACTCAATGGAAACAATTATGCGGCAAAATAGGCAGCTTGTTGTTAACCTTACCAAGATCTAACGAGACTGTAAGTGCCATAATTGAAAATTCTAGTAATCTAACTTATGAAGAAGCCAAAAATAAGTTGTTAGGAGAAAGTGAAAAGAGAGTTCTATTTCAAAGGAACACAAATGAAACCATAGGACAAACTGCATTTTTGTCAATGGAAAATCAAAGAAAATGTTACAAATGTGGTGTACCAGGACACATGCAACGCTATTGTCCACAAAACCATTCATACCAATCACCACAAAATTCACAACAAAATCTGTATAACAGGCAAAATAATAATTGGAGAGGAAGCTCCAGTAGCAACAGAGGTTTTAGAAGCGCCAGAGGGCAAGGTTTTCAGAGAGGCTTTTAGAGCAAGAGGAGGTAACCATCAGTACCAAGAAATATTTATAGTAACTTAGTAGAAGAGCTAAGGCCCCAATCATGCACTGAACCTGACCATGGAGAGGACAGAAGTATATGCTTTATGGGAGAAGCAAAACCAGAAGAAAAATTTGAAAATAAGCGGGAAGTATTGAAGGTTTTTATAGATTCGGGTTGTACAGATCATATGGTTAACCAAAAAGACATGTTTTCAAGTTTAATAATATTTAAAAAACCCATACACATTGCTGTTGCTAAAAATAATGATTTTTTGTTAGCCATAGAAGTTGGAAACATAAAAGTAATAAGTAATTTAGAAAATGGAAAAGTAGACTGTACTATTAAAAATGTATTATATGTACCTGATCTAAGGAGAAATTTATTAAGTGTTAAAAAACTTGAAATGTCGGATATGAAAATATTATTTGAAAAAGCATGTGTTAAAATAATTAATAATGATGGAAAAATGGTATGTGTGGGTAAAAGAGAGAACCTCTATGAAATAGAATTTCTAAAATCAAATGTTGAATGCAGAGAGGAGTGATGAGAATGATTTTATAAAGTGGCACAGGAGATATGGGCATATTGGGTTTACAGGCTTAAGGGAAATTAAAAATAAACAAATGGTAGAGGGTCTTGAAAATGTTAAAATCCGAGATGTAGAATTTTGCCAGCCATGTGTGAGTGGGAAAATGAGTAGGTTTCCTTTTACTGAGGAAAGAAAAAGCAAGAGAATTTATTATATATATTACTCCTGCAAATCATGATGGCAGTAGATATTTTGTGACTTTTATCGATGGGTTTTCAAACTTCTGTGGTATTTATTTAATTAAAGAAAAAAGATAGGTTTTTAATAAGTTCAAAGAGTATGCAAATATGGTTGAGAATAAATTTAATAAAAAAATAACAACTTTAAGATGTGATAACGGTGGGGAGTATATTTCCAGTGAGTTTAAAAAGTATTGTGCTGAAAAGGGTTATGTTTTAGATTATACTGTAGCATATACACCTGAACAAAACGGAAAAGCTGAGAGAAAGAATAGAAGATTGATTGAAAAAACTTTTCTTAGATTTAGGTATTAATTTTAGTAATATCAGCTTTTATGAGGACAATCAGGGTTGCTTAGCATTGGTTAAAAATCTAGCAAACAATAGGAGAGTGAAACATATAGATTTTAAATTCAATTTTCTATTGGAAAATATTGTAAATGGAAAAATAACATTAAATTATATTGATACTGCTGATCAACAAGGTGACATCCTCACAAAGGGTCTACCTATGAATTTATTTGTTAAGTTTAAAGATATGTTGTCTTTAGGGGATTTTAGCGAAGGGGGGTGTTAGAGTTACGCTAAAATCCCAATAAGCTTGGGCCAACCCTAAGTTAGTTTTGACAGTAGTTAGTTTTTAAGAAAGAAGAAGTTAGGTTAAACACATGTGTAACGATGAGTTTCATTTTATTGTAATAAAAAGCATTTTTCATTATATAGTTAATTAAAGAGTTTGGAGTTTATTTTACGAAGAAAAGACAAAAATTTTTAACCAGTTTTTTTAGATAACTATTCATGTATGTTGGAAATGTGATTATAGAAATAGTTAATAAACGTTGAAAAAACATTTGCTGACTTCCAATCTTTATACGATGATGGGTATTGAATATTTGGGATTCGGTATAAAACAATTAGATCTTGAATAAAACAGCTCTAGATGGAGCAAATCCTAGCAAGTTTTGAATATTTTGTCTTATAGGTATGGTACATAAAATGTACAGAAAAATAAATGAGCAGTCAGATAAACTGCGGACAAAAAGTTGAATTGACTCACTATTAACTAAGTAGAAAAGTAGTTTTTGAAGTGAAAATTTCTTTAGACGCATTGAGCTCTGTTTTTGGGTGAAGAAAAAACATGGATTTTTCGTCATCGTCGCGCTTTTATGCAACACAGTTAACAATGAAGCGATTAGAGTGTTGCATAAATCATCGTCACGCTTTCCATGAGCTATATGTATAATGTGTACTTTTTTTGTAAAAAAATCCATTTATGATAAAATTTTTAAAAGGAATTCATTTATTGGTGTTTTCACTTCTGTCGGCAGTCCCATGACTGGACGTTTTTTTGAAATCAGTTTTAAAACACAGTAAGGAACACAAATTTTTATTGAAAAAAAATAGAATTTTTATAAAAAACAAGAAACTAATATTCACAAAACTTAAATTGAATATTGTTAACATTTTATTTTGGTTGGGGTGTTTTCCTAATACGAACTTTCTGAAGGAAATCCTACTACAATCACAGTTGGAAAAATGTTATTCTCTCCATCATTTGGTACAGTTGGTTGGATCAAAACATCATCGCCGGGCTGCAAATAATTTACAATATAAATGTTCAGATTTAAAAGTACCAAAAATATACGTACCAACAAATTTGCTGGTGCAGGAATGTTGTATTTGTCACAAAGTTGCAATGAATCCAGTAATCGTATTATATCACTGAAAAATATTTATATGTACAATAATATTCAGCAAAAATATCAACTTACTTAAAATTTCTCCCAGTGTTTGCAGGATACAAAATGCACATCCTCAAATTCTTGTTTGCATCAACAATAAAAACAGATCTAGCTGCTAGAGGAAGGCCATCAGAATCTATCAATCCAAGTTCAAAAGCAGTAGCTCGACCTTCATCATCAATAATGGGATATGGAAAATCATCCTCTGAACATCCACAATAAAGAAGAATATATCTTGTCCATTCCAAGTGACTATCAACAGAATTACATGATAATGCAATTATTTTTGTATTTCTTGCTTCGAATTCTGGAATTCGTCTCACTAATGTCGTGAGCTCTGTTGTGCATACTGGTGTAAAATCTGCTGGGTGGGAAAATAATATAACCCAACTGAAACAAAATTATCATTTACTACTTTTGAAATATTAAATTTTCTGATGTTTCGTAATTTATTTTAACTTACGAATCTCTAAGCCATTCATGAAATGGTATGTCTCCGATAGTAATTTTTGCAGCATAGTTGGGGAATGGTTCACCTAAATGAATCATTATTTCTTCAAATTAATTACAAATGCCAAGTAGAAAGAAAAAGTTATTCTATCCTAGGTAACAAAACAAAGATCAACTATAAACACAAACTACTTGATTTTGATTTTTAGGTTATGTATCTACCGCGCCGGTTCAGATCCTGATCAATCAAAAGATAATTTATATTTATATAGAAAGGTTTTATTTGATGAGTGTATGGACTATAATTTATTTATTTTTAAATGTACAGCTGGTTGTCTTCAAATATAAAAAATATGATGAAGTAAATCATCGGAACCTGGCTGTATATTTATACTGTCACTGATTCAACTTTAAAGAATCGAAGAATAAGTAATTAACCTATAACAAGTGTGTTCCCTCGGAAGACGAATTTCGGTCATGTTCTGCGCACCTTCCAAAACGACGCCATAACCTAACATAATTCAATCCTACTCGTAATCGTTTATTTTTCTAATAAATTGTGAACTCTGAACATTGTATTTTGTGAGAACATTAAGTGAAAGTGGTTTTATTTTTACATGAAGCTTTTGTTTTCGTTTCAAAATTAGTTATTTTTTAAAGGGTGTTATAAGCACAATGTAGCTTTGAGCATTTGTTACTTTAAGAAGTGTATATAGTAATAGGTCGAATTTGTTCTTTGCACTTTACACCAGATTATTTTTTGGATACTAGTCATTTGAGTATTCCAGGGAAAAAGCCTGTTTTGAAACTACTCTCTAATGCAATACCGAGTATCAACTTGAAGACTGATAGTAACTCTTCATTTTCCAGGTATGTTTTTCATTTCAAAAAATTATTTTATTTAATTAGATACCTATCTCAATTCATAAAAATAAGCATTGCATAATATAATTGCAGTAAAGAAAAACGAGGGAGAAAACGTAAGTGCGAAAGTAAGAGAGAAATTGGGACACAGATAAAGAGAATTCCAACAAGAACAAATTCTTTTAGCAGTTCAATTGACAAGAGCAGTAGTATTTTATCAAATATAACTAAAACAGAATATTCAAGAGCAAATACCTCTTCATTGTAAGTATTATTTTATTGTATATTTCCAATGAAATAATTTTATAAGAGTTGACGATCAAAACTTGATTTTTTAGTTCAGTACTTGAGGAATCAAGGGAAATGCAGTCTGAAATATCTGTGTCTAATGATGCTGTTCAACAAACCAATTTTCAAGATATTGATACTTCTAGGTACCTATATATTATTTACTTTGTAATGTTTTGGAATTGTTTTGAAAATACTAATAAGCTATAATACTGAAATGCATTCTTTTTCAGAACTCAAAATATTTTAGCTGAGGTGGAACGATTAAGGTATAAAAAATATTGAATTGCAGGAACAGTATCAGCAATTAAAATTAAAAAATGAAGAACTAGAGACAGAGTCAAAATTAAAAGATGTACCTCTAAATCAACATGTTCATTCTCTTCAATCGCAGATCAGAGATAAAGTACACGAGATCTTGAGTCCCATATTCACACCAGGGCAAATACAAAAATTATTATACCCCAAGCAAAAGTGTATGAAATGGTCGAAGGTAGATATTGCTTCGGCAATAGCACTCAGAAGCGTAACACCCAAAGGTTACAGATATTTGCTAAATAATGGTCATCCCTTACCTTCTTTCAGTACGTTGAGAAAAAGAGCTGATAAATATAATATTCAGGAGGGAATAAATATCACATAACATAACAGCTATATTCATTACCCAGTGAAACACTACGCACTTACTTGTGACTCTACTTACATGATGATAACAACTTACCAAAGAAGACAGCTTACACAATAAAGACAACTTACCCAGTAATGACAAATTTAATCAATCATGACATTACTTTACTCAATGCAGACAATTTACCAATCGTGACAAATTATCCATATTTATTTATTATATATAGTTACACTTATATTAATTATTATTTTAAATCATGTACAAGTTGTATAGAACATCTTCTGTGATTATGAATGTTTATTTATTGTTTATATTTTATATTATTATTAGTACATTATTTTTGTAAACAAATTTTTAAATAAACATTATTATTATTTGTTTTGCTTGTTTTGTTTTATTATTTACACCCGTTGTTTCAATTGCTCTTTGTTATTGTTGAAATGAAAATATTTTCTAAAATAAATATCAAGTTGCACATATTTGATACCCTCTTCAAAATGAAATTATGCTCAAACACTTGAATTGAAAATTTACATTGTCGGAAAACGACTTTAGATATTAATCATAGTCATTCGCATAGTAAATTTTACATTTGCACAAAAGTGTAATTAAAATTTGTAGTTAAATAATTCATTTATTTCATTAAGGAACTGAAAAACTTGATTTACTTAATTTTATGCAGTAAAAAATGGAGTTTGATGGCAAAATTCTTCTTTCCTAATATTAAGCGTTTGATTTCGCGCATTATTTTCTGATTGGCTGATTTTTCAATATGGCGGCGTTTTGGAAGTTTTTTTGATTGGTCCTGCGCGGGAACACACCTTATACTATATTTACACCATGGTTATACCAAGAAAAGACAGTTCGGATATAAAGAAAGTAGGTTGTGAACGTCAAACTGTTAAAAACAACTAATTGCCATTTGTATGTCAACTAGCAATATAATAATCACAACGATTATTATTCTTTGCTTCTGGAATAATAAATAAAATGGATAAAGAAAGACCTCAATGTTCAAATGAGGCGGACAATATTGACATGGATTGTACAGAGAAAACGGATACGTTTAAGGAATATTTCATCCTGTTACGTCAAGAAATTAACAAAGTACGATTGGAGGTAACTGAAGCAAAACTTAGATGTTTGCAAATGAGAGCAAGTATTAAAAAAAATCCTGAAGTACGAGATGAAACATTGAAGCATTGAAGAAATTGATCGAAACTAGTTAAGCAAACATGAAAGTTGATTATAAACTAATATTTAAAATCATGTAACTTATGATTGGAAATATTGTTTAATAAACTTATTAAAATCCATTCTGGGTACTTCTTCAAATAAAGGATGAAAATTTATGGAATTTGTGTGATAATTTGATTGTAATTCGGTAGAATCCGTTTTAATAGTCACAGCATCATGCGCGGAAGTGATGTCATTGTTGGTTGAAATAGATCTATGGTTGGACCTTTAAATCATAGGCGTAATTAATTTAATTTTGTTGGGTATCAGGAATAACACATTTATTTATTTACTTAATTACAGTTACCTGTAAAGCGGGAGTCTTGGAAAAAGTATTGTGAGAGTATTTCTGATATACCTCGTAGTACTAGAATCCACAAGATTCTCTCTAAAGAGTCGATTGCCGAGATTGGGTCGATGAAGCGACCTGATGGCACTTTCACGACCTCTAGAAAAGAAACGTTTGATTAAAAATCACATTCCTGGAAGTTTGACTCTGGATAACAATCGACCTCCGCTCTTTGAGGGCGCAAGGCGGCCAAAAAAGATCGATTGGGAGGCCGCCAAGGAAGTTATCACAGCACCGGCAGTTGAATGGGCAATCAAATCTTTTCAGCCTTTCAAATCTCCTGGTGAGGATGGAATATTTCCAGCTCTGCTGCAAAACGGACTGGAATTACTTTTACCCATCCTCATTAAACTGTATAGAGCTAGTCTGGCGTGGAATTACATACCACCCAGTTGGTTGACGGCTAGGGTGGTATATATACCGAAAGTGGGCCGCACAGACCCACACCCTAAATCGGTCAGACCAATTAGCCTAACATCTTTCCTGCTTAAAGGACTTGAAAAAGCACTGGATTGCTACATCAGGCGGGTAGCTTTATATAATTCCCCCCTGAGCATCCACCAATATGCTTATCAAACTGGCAAATCAACAGATTTAGCATTACACAACCTTGTTGAGAAAATCACACAATCCCTTAACAACAAGGAGATTGCGGTGGCCATATTTCTTGACATTGAAGGAGCATTTGACAATGCACTACCGACCTCCATTGGTTCAGCTTTGACTGAAAATGGCATCAAACCAACCATTACCGGTTGGATATATGCCATGCTCACTAATAGGTCAGCCACTACATCTCTTCAGGACGAGACCATTAGCTTTAAGGTTTCCAGGGGCTGCCCACAAGGCGGAGTACTATCTCCCCTACTATGGTGACTCTTGATGGATAACTTGCTTAGCGCTCTCGAAAGAAGAGGGGTAGAACTGCAAGCGTATGCAGACGACCTTGTCATCTTGGCAAGGACCAAGTCAGGAAGGGTAGCATATGATATCCTCCAAAAGACGTTGGACGATGTCCACAGTTGGTGTCAGAGGGAACAGATGTCTTTTAGCCCTGGTAAAACTGTAATAGTTCCCTTCACTAGGAAAAGAAAGTTGGAGGATATTCCACCACTTTCCTACAATGGTGAGGTTATTCCATTTGCAGCGGAAGTAAAATATTTGGGGATTATCCTAGATATGAAACTTACTTGGAACGCTCACTTGGAAAAAGTTATCCATAAGGCCAGACTATCCTTGTGGACATGTTGTAGGATCTGTGGAAAATCTTGGGGCTTGGGACCCAAACAAATCTATTGGATATATGTGATGATCGTTAGACCAATGATCACATATGGAGCTATTGCCTGGTGGCCAAAAGCTTTACAGCGAACGGCCCAAGCAAAGCTCTCTGGTTTACAGAGACAGGCTTGCCTGGCAATTATTGGTGCTATCAGCTCCACACCGTCAGCAGCCATGGAAATCCTTCTGGACCTACCTCCTCTCCATATATTTTTGGAGAGAGAGGCTAGATGGACAACTTACAGAATTGTGCATATTTCTAAATGCACAAATCAGGCTTATGCAGAACGAAGCAGAATGCTAGTGGACACTGAAAGTCACAGTATTCTGGGAATGACCTCTGACATAATGCCTCCAACAGTAAACTACGGCCTGCCTTATACCGTCCTAATTCCAAATAGAGATGAATGGGTCCTCCGTAAGGATGAACTATTAAGAGCAGACAGCTGTTGGTACACAGACGGTTCAAAAACACCCTCAGGCTCTGGTGCAGGTGTATACGGGCGCAGACCTAGGACAGAAATCTCAACCTCTCTAGGATCCTATGCAACCGTATTCCAGGCGGAAATTTACGCCATTGTTTCATGTGTGGAGAGATTGGAGCAAGCCAATCTCATACATAGAACAATAAAAATTTTCTCGGACAGCCAAGCGGCTTTGAAAGCACTTAGCTCTCACCGTGTAACATCGAAATTGGTTTTAGACTGCCAAAGAAGACTCTCCTTAAACGGAGAACTCAATAAAGTATTGCTGGTCTGGATCCCTGGCCATTCTGGCATGGAAGGAAACGAGAAGGCAGACTCTCTTGCAAGGGAGGGTGCCGTACGTGTTTCTATCGGACCAGAACTAATAATTGGCATCGCAATAAGTTTTGCCAAACAAACACTGAATACCTGGACGGCAAGAAGAGCTTTAGACTTCTGGCATAATTTACCAGGATTGGTTCATTCAAAGGCTTTCATACATCCTTTGAAGAATGTCTCCAAAGAAATGTTAGACTATAGCAGGCATGACCTACGTTGTCTAACAGGTCTTTTAACAGGCCACTGTCATCTGAATCATCATATGCTAAAACTTGGATTGTCGGAAGATCCGACCTGCCGACTTTGTCTGGAAGAGATGATGAATCAGCAGAGCATATAATTTGTGCCTGCCCCGCCGCGGCTCGAATCAGGTATCTGATGTTTGGCAGGGATTCTCTCTCTCCCTCGGACCTGAAATATCATTCACCAAATAAACTAATTGGCTTTGTTAAGAAGCTGAATTTGTTTGGTGAAATCTGAATAGGTATGAGCCACAATAGACTCTTGCAAGTCGCAGTGGAGGGCCTTATAGACCCACTCATCAAAAACCTAACCTAACCTACCTGTAAATAATTGTCATATCAGTAAAGCGTGATCAATAGACGTCAAAAAATAATAGTTTAATACTATTATAACGCTTTACAAAATTTGAAAAATATGTTTCAAAGAAGCAACAACTACTTATCGGGCTATATGCCTATAATTACATGGGCTGTATAGTGTATAGATGGTACCCATGTGGATATTTCAGCGCATATCAGGCATTCAATTTATTTTGCACTTCTTCCCACTTTTTGGTTATATAATTTTCACCCAATGTTGGATTAACGGTTCCAGTTCTAAAAACTTCATCATTCACCATCTCATTAATGTATATTTCGTACTGTTCCCTTGTTGTATTACAGGTTCTTTTCCTTTTACGTTTCATTTCGCTACTATAATAGTTATTTATGCAACTAGTGCTTTTTTCACGAGTGGAAAAATTGACGCATGAGCCGCAGGCATGAGTGAAAAAAATACACTTTATGCATATGTTGCATACACTATTTTTTCTACAATCAAGCAAAAACCAAAAAAAGTGTTATTTAGGTTGCTCTAAATGGACTAAAATGGCGTCGATTTGAAAGTTTGTTTGTCATGATGACAAAACGCTAAGTAAAATGTCAGATGAGTGCAATCTGCAGTCCATTAGCGGAAATATTTAAAATTAGCGTTAAAAAAACTACTTTTGCTACTCCTGTTTTATAATATACTTATTAAAAGACTAAAATCTGTATCATAATGATATTCATTATGATACAAATTTTCATTATGATACAGATTTTTAAGCCAATAGGAATGCGACATTCGCACAATATTTAATATAGCCATGGATACCTGGTTGACATTTCTGAAATTAATTATATTAGGTTACACTTAATTTGACAGCTGTCAAATAATTTTGATTTTCAAAAGTAACTATATTTAAGATTAATTAAACTAAATAATTAAATTGTGTTAAAATAATGAGTGATAACGAAGAATTTTCTCTGACGCCTCCACAAATTAGAGAAAGAGCCGAAAATGCAGTTGACAACATATTACCAGAAAAATCCAAGAAAACTTATGAAAAATTATACAAACAATTTATGGATTGGAGAAACACAAAAAATATAACATCGTTTTTTTTCTTTGTTGTACAATTTGTAAAATTTATTTGTTGAAGTTCCTTTCATTGTTCTTGTTTTTTATAATAAATGATAATTATTAATTAAATAATTCTTATTAATCGGAATAGAAAAAATATTGTATGCAACTTTCATGTAATGGCCATTAATACACTCGCATATTATATACGAAACTCGCCTGCGGCTCGTTTCGTATCCTACAACATGCTCGTGTCTTAATGGCTATCATTACATGATCGTTGCATAAAATACTATTATCTCACCCTAATGTCACTTTATCTCACTCTAATGTCACTTTTTCAAACTGTTCAACAAATGCATATTTTATGTACGAAAATCGATTAAAAAAACGTCACTTTTATTAATGATTGTAGAAAAAAATAATTTTGTAGGTTAATTTTAGAAGCAAGTTAAATAGGGCAAGTCCACGTGACGTCACGCCCTGATGAATCTGAAGTTAAACAAGTGTTCTATGCACAACACGTGGTTCTTATAGTTATTTTGATCGTGTTTGAGTTAATTTAATTTTGATTTGGTGCTTTCTTCGACATTGTTTTAATTGCTTAGGTATTTTTAAATCTATATCTGACTGTTTATAATAGAAAGGATCATTAAAACACTACAAACCAACAAAAGTACATATCTAACCAAATAATTGTTTATTGTTTTTCCTGAGGGCGACTGTCAACTGTCAGTTGGTGGACATGCCCTATACCTAACTTAAAATAAAACAGTTATAGTCTGAGTTTTATTTTGACGTGTAAATAAAGAAATTGGAGATATAATAAAACATTTTTTATTTATTTTAGCTTACCCTATTTTAAAAAAATAATACTGAATTAAGTGAGCTGCATAACGTAACAATCACTGTAGGCCGCATAAACTTGCAGTTGCCGTCGCCATTACCGTTCCAGTTCCCGTTGCTGTTTGACGTTGCAGTTGCCGTTGATAGTGTCAATTGATAAACGTGACGTTTGATGTTCGCCGCCGTTGTGTTGTGTCACAAAGCACAAATCATCAAATCAACAAAAATAAATCTTAATCAACGTTACTCAGCTTTTAATAACATATTTAAGGTTATGTTAAACCCACTAAACCCGATTCTTGTCAAACGACCAGGCGTTTGATTGGTTAATATGCGCAAATGTGAAAGTAGCTTTTTAACTTCCAACGGGAGCGGCAACTACGAGCGGAAACGGCAACTGCAAGTTTATAAATCGGCCTTTAAGCTACGATTTAACGATCGTACGAGAACGTAACTCGGAATTGCAGCATTAGTTCTTGAAGGTATCTAAAATTCCATCATTTTGTTAAGTGTGGAATGCGACGAAAAAAAGATAAGGTATCTTTTTTTCGATTTCCGGCTGTTTTAACGAAGCGAGGTGACTATTTAATTGATCTTGTTTAAAACGGGGACCCCTCAGTGAAACACAACTTTAAACTTGGCGTGTGTTCTCGTCATTTTATCGAAAGTTGGTTAGTGTACCCATATCAGTCAATTTTTGTTCATAACTAATTTGTCCAACTAATCGATTCGGTTGGCCGCACCTGTCGAAAGTCATGTGTTATGGAATGGTCAGGCATGTTCTTTTATTCGCCGGTAGATTAATGAGGAACTGGAAAGGTACACGGTATCTATCCAAAACAAAATAGACATTGCCTATAAGGAATCCTGTCCGATGAGGATGATCCAGACAGATGGCAAAACCAATACTTAGTAGAAGTACGAGTGGTATTCATGCCCAAACCAGGAAGGATAGATTACACCTTACCAAAAGCATTCCGACCAATTAGTCTCACATCGTTCTTTTTAAAATCAATGGAGAGGCTATGTGAGAGGTATATAAGAGATCAAGTGCTAGTTCACAACCCACTTCATCCAAACAAGCATGCATATACTCCGGGAAGGTCCACTGATTCGGCCCTTCACCAAGTGGTTGGCCGAATTGAGAGATCTTTGGATAATAAAGAATCCACCCTGGGTATATTTATAGATATTGGGGGAGCGTTTGATAAAACAACCTTTCCAACAATTATCCAGCAACTCAACTCCAGGAATATACCCCTGGTAGTGGGAGAATGGATACTCAAGATGCTCTCTAGTAGAGCAATAAGTATCAATGTAGAAGACATCATAGTGAGAGGACTGGTCATGAGGGGATGTCCACAAGGAGGTGTCAATTGCATACGCAGATAACATAGTTATCTTGCAGACCGGCAAATTTGAGAACACACTATGCGGTAGAGCGAAGGATAGGCTCAAATTAATAGAAACATGGTGTAAGGAACACTCACTGTCTATCAATCCCAGGAAGACTGAGATGGTCCTTTTCACCAGGAAAAGAAGACTATCGAGCTTAAAACCACCCCAAATCTTCAAAAGTAAATTAAACTTCTCTGAAGATGTGAAATACCTTGGTATTACCGTCGACATTCAGCTAACATGGAGCTCTCGTCTACAAAGCAGAGCAAAAAGAGCATAGGTGGCTTATGAGCAATGTCGGAGGACAGAGGGACGCACATGGGGTCTTTTACCCCGCGTGGTCACCTGGATCTACACTGCAATCATAAGACCTATGTTAACGTATGGAGCCATTGCATGGGGACCGAAGGTTCTACTAGCAACGGCCATCCAAAAATTATATCAAATACAGCGAATGGCTTTTTTAAACATCACAGGAGCCATGAGAACAACACCAACCGCGGCAATGGAATTAATCACTGGTCTGACCCCTCTGGACTTGTACGTCAAAGAGGTTGCGTTGATGGCCATGTTACGATTGCACCCCGAGGTAGGAGTGGGTCAATTGAGATTAAGCCTGTGGCGAGAAGCGCTTACTGCACTACCTCTGCTGCAGGAGGTCAGTGATGCAATTAAACCCAAGTTTGTGTTTAACAAACCCTGCAAAATACAAATAAAACACCAGAATACGGAGTCAGGTGCTGCAAATGCTATACATATACAGGGTTGGGATAAAGTATGGAACCAAGTAAGTATCTTTTAAACGAAAAGAACGATATTTATGAAAATTTGCAGGTAAGTGCAATGGAACAAAATGCATCTGATGTACATTTTTTTGTTAATAATATACTTCCGGTTTAACCGGAAATGCCATCAACTTCTTTAATTTAAATGGGACACCCTATATATTTTTACAGATTTTGAAAGAGCTTGTTATTTTGAATTCATACATACTGAGTTTAGTGTAAAAAAATTTGTAAAAACGAGGAATAACTCACTGTTAGTTGTACAATAGGTGTACATTTCATTATTTTAGAATAATGAGAAACAAAATTACTTCAAATGTTCAAAATGCTCGCCGTTTACTTGCTGACAATATGCCATCCTATTAACAAATTCTTGAGTCACTCTTTCCAAGACTTCTCCACGTATTAGTTCACATTTAACAATAATTATTTGTCCCAATTCCTGTAAGTTTGTTGGTCGTCTAACGTAAACACGTGATTTTAGATAACCCCAAAGAAAAAATCTAACGGGCTAAGATCCGGAGAACGAGCAGGCCACTCTATGAATCCTCTACGTCCAAACCATCGATTTGGAAAATTCGCATCCAGAAAATCCCTAACCCGTCTATCATAGTGGAGAGGTGCTCCATCTTGTTGAAACCAAACATTTTGTGGTAATTGCCCATTCTGTTGAAGTGCAGGAATAATTTCGTTATTTAGTAGATCCAAATCATTCAAGTTTCCGTCGATAAAAAATGGGCCTATAAGCTTATTTTCGACAATTCCCATACAAACATTTAACTTCTGTGGATGCTGGGTATGTGCTTCATGAATCCAATGAGGATTCTCATTTAACTAATACCTTGAGTTATGGCGATTAACTGTTCCATTTAAACAAAAAGTTGCCTCATCGGAAAAAACTATGTTAGAAGCAAAATTATCGTCGACATTACAGATGTCCATTAGCCGTTCGCAAAATTCTAGCCGTCGGTCAAAATCATCGTCTGACAATTCTTGAACCAACTGTACCTTATAAGGATTATACTTTTCACTTTTTAATATCTTTCCTATAGATCGTCGACTGATACCATGGTTTAGTGCCAAATTTGTGGTGGAAGTTTGAGGTGATTCTTCTAAATCGATTGCAATATTTTGTTTAAAAGTTTCGTTCGTTGCAGTCCGCGGTCTTCCAGGTTTTAGCAAATTTTGTACCATCCCATTTGTATTAAAACGTTGTAATGTTTTAGTTACTGTTGAGCGTGATATAGGGTTTCTCCCCGGATGCAAATTATTAAAAATATGACACACTTCTTCACGAGTTCTAACACGATCATCATTAAAATTTCAATACGCTCTTTTTCACTTAATTGAACCATTCTAAATTGTAAAATTTATTTCCGTCAATTAGAATTTGACACTTTGAGAACAAAAGACGTACTAAACAGTACTCGTTTTGCTCTAATGCAAAAAACTCAAAGGAGGTTGATTAAAGTGCTATATTCCTCGTTTTTACAATTTTTTTTACACTAAACTCAGTATGTATGAATTCAAAATAACAAGCTCTTTCAAAATCTGTAAAAATATATAGGGTGTCCCATTTAAATTTAAAAAGTTGATGGCATTTCCGGTTAAACCGGAAGTATATTATTAACAAAAAAATATGCATTTTGTTCAATTGCACTTACCTGCAAATTTTCATAAACATCGTTCTTTTCGTTTAAAAGATATTCACTTGGTTCCATACTTTATCCCAACCCTGTATAAATAGACGGCTCAAAAAGGATGTGGAGTCTACTCCAGATCACTAAGCCTAAGAATTAAGTAGTCGACACACATCTATGCAGGATATGTGTGAACAGGAAGACGAAACTGTCAGGCACGTCTTATGCGAGTGCCCGGAGTTATCGTCAATGAGAGAGTGTGTGTGTTCAGTGAGTCTTGGCCTACACCTGCCGATATAAAGGAGATGTCTCCTAGTGACATGTCCACCTTCCTGGAAAGGACAGGATGGACGATGACCTAGGAAGACAACTCCTCGGGAGAACGTACAATGGGTCACATGTGGCCCTCCCTACTCTACAGATACAGATCCACCAACTGCGTTTGTATATTCATTGGTGGTGCCGTCAACCAATGGTAAATCAATGATATAAAAAAAAGCGTGCCTGTCTATTCTCTTTTTTTTTATTGTCAACAAAAACATCAACTATCGAATATTATGTTACAACCTCTCTCAAAATTAAATTGTCCTGTCAGTATATAATATATGTGAGCTTTTATCAGAATTTTGAATAGATATAAAGAATGTTTGCGGAGAAAATAAAACTACCATTTTTCCCGAAGTACCATGTTGAATATTATTATAACTTATCCATCACTTGGTTCGAACCTCAATTTTCACAACCCAATATAACATTCACAACATTAGCAAAGCAAGTAACGCATGTACTTTGATAGCACTTCTCATGGCTGCAAATTGTAATAAACATAATATTTCAGTAAGTTAACTTTTACATCTGCTTATCTATCATTGAATATTCAAAAAGGAATGAGATAAAAGAGTCAGTATGTTATTTTAATTGTTATAGCTTCTTTGTCCAATTAAATCACTAATTCATCTATTCGCTATTAGCATGCTAGAAGGAAATAGAATTCACGAGGATCTCAAGAAAAAGAAACTGTTGAAACACATCAATTTGAACGTTCCGGAAGCAATCAGTTTCGGAGGACCAGATATGGGAGGAATAAGAGAATGGGTAATAATATTTTATTTTTATATAAAAACATAACCGTAGACTGCCAGTATTTTGTCTAAAAGTTTCACTGACTTCAGAAGCAAAAGATCGATACTTCATTTTAAGATCTAGCGTGTGTGCCAGTTTTTGACCGAGACAGAAGACCGCAAGACGGTCTTCACCTCGGATAAGTGGTGTGGCATCTGTGTGCAGCATCTACGAAACTGCAAAAATGATGTCGTTATCTGATGAAGACACCGAACAGAAGACATCGACTTGCGTCTTGGTCTCTGTACACAGAAGCACTATAAAGCGCTGGTGAAGGTCATTATTTTCGCAGCCTACGTCATCACTAAAGCAATAAAATGCAAAGTAGGACAGCAGATAGCGTTAGCGCCATTTTGTACGCCAAAGCTCTCTGAACAGTCTTTGTTGATAGTTGAACAGTTGTATTCAGTGTGTATCCATTAGTTTTTGGAAATGTTTACTTCATTGCGATTATACAATTCGGAAACACAGGAAACTACTTGAATTATGGTTTCGGAAACCGAGGCACAACGATCAGAAATATTGTTACTAATGAAAGTAGTTTCAACGTTCTAGCATGGTACTAAAACCTCCCCGAACGGCCCAAATAGCATTTGCGTGCTCCCCGAAGACACCGTTAGACTGAGCTTAAAGCATTAGCTATGCTGGGAATTAGATTAGTGCTGTGAGGTAGTAAGCAAAAAAAAAGAAAAATTGCAGTTTATCCCGGCGTGTTCCGTTTTCCAGTCTTTCATACAGCACTCACAGACCAATGGTCAACTGTCAATTAACTTTTGAAAATAGAAAGACTGACAAGTGAGTAGAGGTAGAAAAATGGAAAAAATTGGTGCACCTATGGTTTGCACGTGCAAAGCCGGTTTAGAACAAAGAAATTACGATAAAAAAAATAACCCATAAAATATATTTTGAATTTCAAAAGGGCTAAAATGAAAGTATTTGAAATGATTTAATGTAATATACGAACTATTCTTACAATCTATATATTTTGCTCTTACAGAGAAGTATTTTAATTATGAAGCCATTGAAATCCTTGTATAAGAATATAGAATCGAATTGGAAAGAATGGCTTGGAGCTGACATTGAAAGACGTGACGATAATTTGTATATAGTCTTAGTGGCAGATTCAAAAACTGTACTCTTTATAATTCAATTTAGCACCAAAATCGTAAGTCGTTAATTACATTTTATTGAAATTTAAGTTTATGTAACTTGTTTGTAGGTAGTTTTGATTGACTCTCATCCGCACAGTAATACAAAAGGAGCTTTTATTGCCTTTACCGAGTTGTCAAGATTAAAATATCTGTGTCATCGGTACTGCAACATTTTATATAAATGTTATAGCTCATCACCGAACCTTTACGAGCTATCATTTTTGTATTTTGTACCCTGAATGCATTAAATATAATATATTTTAAAACGCAAGTTTTTTAATAGAGTACAATCACTGACCATAGGGAACGGTATTCTCACCTCTGTAATTTCGTAACGAACACACGCATACCGGTTTGTTGAACCTATTTCTTTCCTTCGTGTGAAACGTGAAACAAAACTTTACTTTCACTATCTCCAGACAAACTACAAATGTGTAGATTACTTCAGGAACAACAGCGAGACGAACGCTCGCCCTTTTTGACTGCAAATTCCCATCCGCCCTGGACCCGAATCTTTGAACGTTCGACTATTCGCGAGAACGTCGAATGGATTTTTTTCGTACGAATGATTTCACCCGAATCGAACGTTACTCCAAAGTTCAATAGCAATATCTTCCAAACACACTGTCGAACAACTTTGTAGATCTTATGTGTCATTTTTTAGGTGATGTGTACTGTAGAGTAGTTTAAAAAGCAGCTTCATCTGCTTTCAATTTTGTTCAGTAGTATTATTAAAAAACTGAAAAATAATGATTGCTATGATCTACACGCTACAGCCACAGATTATGTTTATTTGTTTTTCTGGCGTTCTGCGCAAGACTCTATTCGCATACTCCCATGTGGGACTCATACAACTGATAAATTCATTCGTTTGCAAGTCGAACATTCGAGATTTCGAAGATATTGCTCGAACATCACAAATCCACTCCCATCACATTAGAGATGGGAAGTACGTGTGTGTGTCGTACAAAATGTACGGCACACTTTAATGTACGGTGTACGTTCCGTACAATTTTATTGTACTAATAGTACAATCCACCATTAGTTCATTAGTTTTAGTTGCTGGTAAAGTTATTATAATAATTACAGTGAAACAATATTTAAAGGTATTGTTGGTTTGTGGATTATACTACTACACCAATAAATAACCAGTAAGAGTAAGTATGTACTGTACGTATCGTACGTGTATGTACCACGGGTCATTCTTTCTCGTTCTACTACTAACTACTCCGCCGCGGCCGCTAATGTTGACGTAAGTCGCGCTCGGTCTCATCGTACAATTGTATGGCACAATTTGGTGTACTGTGCGGAGTGTACTAGTACAACCAATTGTACTGGTTTTGCCCATAACTACATCAGATGAATACGTTGTATCATTTGGTCGACCGTTCAAAGATACGGGTCCTCTTATCGCAATTCGGCGAACCCTTGCTCGTAGTTCAACAACACCCGCACTCGCGTCTCCGGCTTTTGATGATTCTGATCGTCCTCGACTGATAGTTCTATCTAAGATGAAAGATGGCGCAATACGTAGGTATGCAATATTATTCTTAGTTTTACAGATTCTTACAAAGAACGTTCCACTCTCCTACCTCTCCGCCTTGTTTACGATTGCAAAATTTAAATCCACACTGACATCCGGAATGTCGATATAATTCTCTTTTTGTCCATTTCAAGTAATAGACCGTTAGGCTTCATTATTTCGAATGGAAGCCGTTTTCACAATCGATTTTCATGTGAAAAACAAGTAAAATAAGACTATTCTCCAAGGCACAAAGTAGATAATCGACGCTACAGTGGACATTGAAAATCTTAGAATTTTCACGAAACTAGAACAATTTTGTATGCCATGTTTTTTATGATAGTAAAGTAGTACCCAAGGAATGCATCCAAGTACACAGCATCCATAAGTTAATTATTGTTCTAGTTTCATGAAAAATTTAAGATTTTAAATGTCTACTGTAGCGTCGATTATCAAGTTTGTGTCTTGGGGTATAGCCTTTTTCTACTTGCTTTTATATGAAAATCGATTGTGAAAACGGCTTCCATTCGAAATAATGAAGCCTACATGTATCATGGGCTACCGGTCTATAAGTAAAGATTTATTTAAAATACGATTATAGTTATTAACGTTACAAGGCCGATATGTAGCAAATAACGGATGAGGTTGAATATTGTAATCCGAGGCGCAGCCGAGGATTATAAGAACCGAATCCGTTATTTGCGTATCGGACGTATGTCGTTCAAGACTTTTCGTAATCTCGCTGAAAGTTTACATTTTGATTGCGAGGAAAGAACAAACCACGTACCTCGTAATTCTACAGAAAAATCCCAACAATATTATAAACAACGTCAGTTTTTCATGTTCGCGAGGAACAAAATCAAATTACTTTAGAAATATTGGGAGAATCATGTGCAGCGAGTGTTGATTTACTGCCGAAAATAACTCAAGAGCGATATCAAAAAGAATATGAAATATTTGAACAAGTGATTTCTTAACGGACGGAGGTTGTTAACTTTTCAATTGTCATCTGAATTCAGTTAAATCAAAATAGCAGTATGGAATTACGAAAAATAAATAACGAAACACGAAAGTCCAAATAAACTCTGTATTTTTTTTTAATATACAAACACGTTATAAACACATTTTTTTTTATTAACGGCCTCTTCCTCGTCCACGTCCTTTATTTGATGGACTTTTACCAAAAGTCGCCGATCTATTGCCTCGTTTTGAATCACTTCTTCTTTTCTGAAAAAAATAGTAACACTAGAGCCCAATAAACATTTTGGCGTGAAACATTGTACATATGTCAATATCGTCAAATGTCAATTATATTTTTGACGAAAGCGGCTCAGAAGCTCATTTTATTTATTCAGTAATTTGTGAAGTTATCAACTAGTTCCACTCCAAAACTAGGATGAAAATAATAGCGAAGGAAAAAAATAAAAATACTAACATTAAAACGAAGATTACTCTTGACTTCTTCTGGTTTAGAAATACTTCCAGCGCCGCCTTGGAACTGTCGGAAATCAACTGAACTGTAATCGTAAGGTGTGAACTGTTCTCCTTTGTTTCTTTGTCGCTTGGAACGTTTCTCTCCTTTTGCCTCAATCTGTTGATCCATCGAATCTTCGATCACTTCGTTTTGATGTTCCTGTTTCTGTTTACCCTTCTTTTGTCTGAAACAACATAAATAAATGAAAAAATCCTATCACACATTGATCAATACCAACTTTAACTCTTTCCATTGTTTTTTCTGTGGCTTTTTAGGCGAAGTCTTCGCTGGAGAAGAAGCGTCATCTGTATTATCGTTCGACTTTCTTTTTCGTGATTCATTACCCTTATAAGAATTGTCGTTAGAGATGGGTAAATAAACTGGGTGTACAGATAGAGATTGTTCTCTTACTGTAGGCGATGGTTCTCTTTTCCTTTTAGTACCGCCCATTTGTACTAGAGATCGATCAGGTACCACGGATTCCACAGTAGCAGGGTCTTTTTTGGAAATACTCAAGAAATGTTCTCGTATCTGGGAAAATACAAGAAAAAAACTAAGAACAGGACTGACGGCAGAAGCGAAATGAACAAAAAAACTAACCCCTTTTCAAAATTGTATCGTAGAATAGACCCATGATATATCAATTTGTACAAATATATGAATCCCTTATAAAAATTTCATTTTACTCCCGTGGCAGATGAAAATTTTTGCAAAAAACGCGCAAGATATAGTCGAGGCGCAACACGTCATATTAGTAACGAGAACGTCACCAACCCATAAGTTTTGCAAAAATCGTTTTCACGTCAAAATGAATAAAAATATTACCGATTCAATCCTATCTTCATATGTTCTGGTATCGATTTCACCATTTTCTGCATTTAGACATTCAGCAGCTTCTTTCGCTAATCTACTTTCTTCTTCTTGTATGTATGGTCTTACTAGCTTGTATCTGCTAAAAGGTCCCAAAAAGTTGTAGCCATCCAATGTTTCTTCTATTTTACTTTCCTAGACACAAGAAATAGACATTTTTACAAAGAAAAAATCTGTACAAACAAAAAATTCAACTTTCGAACCAAATCACTAATCATTGATGCCTCCAAGTATTCTAATAGAGAGTCATTGCAACGTTCGTTTTGTAGTTCCCTTAATAAATTCTCTTTTATTTAGACATATATGCATGCTCAGTGAGTCCAACTTTAAGGATATTCCCAATCTAAAATACAGGATTCCTGTACTTTAGTTAAATAAAGGCCACAAAACAAGTGGGTATGTTGGTATGTCTTGTGAATAAAGGCAAAGAACTTTTTAATTAAATTCCTTTATTTTGACGGATCTGTCACCAAACTGGGGATGTTTTGTGCCATAAATACAAAACTGTGAATGAAAACAAATTCTTCAAACTTCTAGGTTCAAGATCTACCACTTTTACAGGACATATAATTTATTCAGTTCTGTGGTTACTTTCAATTTCACTTAAAGCGCTCTGCAATAGTGCACTTTTGGTATCGCATTAAATGATACTTTATTAGCGGATCTTTTATTAAAGTCGGCGTTTTTTCCCCATTTGCAATAACTCTCTAATATTGCACAAAGCCTTTTTATAGTCAGACATGTTACAGTAGTCATATGTCATTTCTTTAATTACGGTTTATGTTGTATGTCACTTCTTCAGTTACATTCTAAGTCAAATGGAAAATTAGGAATAACCTAACCTAAACAGGCAAAGGATTTGAAACAATAGAAATAAAAAATTCTCAAATATTGTTTAAGAAGATGATAAATCAATATTTTTAACCACTAACCTGTTCATTATCTTCCAAATTTTCGGTAGTATTAAATACTGACAATATAGGGGTTGAAGATTCATTTTCTAGTGGGTTAATTAATAGTTTTGTAATACTTGAACTTATATTATTTCCCAAAGTAGTTGGTAAATCGTCCCTAAACTCGGACGTTTTTGTTAAATCGTGTGGACAATGTAATGGACTATCCATATTTATTTTAGAAATTTTCTTTGTATTTCCCCTAGCTCTTGTATCTTCTTTAAATATTGGCTAAAAATAAGAAAAAAATAAACATATACTGAGTAAAATATAACATTATGTTATATTAACCTTTTCTAGTGGTTGTTCTCTTGCTCGTAATATGATTTGATGGATTTCTAACAAATTTGCTCTAACGAGTGGAGGTATAGGATTGCAGCAAGCCAACACGCCTTGCATTTCTCTAGGTAAAGCTTCAGCTACTTGAAGTAACATGTGATTGGGCAAAATGAACCTATAAAATGAAAAACCGTACACTACTGACCTCACAAATTGCTTTGCTCCAAAAAACTTACCCAGTACTTTCATCTTCCGCTCTAGCTAATTGATCTCTCCATTTATAAAGTTCCTTCAGTGCGTACAATTGTCTGTTATCAAATAGTCTCTTGCATTTTCTATAAAAGTCCATATAAGTGTCTTCTCTGAGTACTGGTTTAAAATATCTCTAAAAAAATATTGTATAAATAAATATTATGTATAAATTAAAACAAATAAACTTACCTTTTTACATACTTCGGTGCATTGATTAAAAACTGATACTAAGAGATTTGTACCACCGTTAGCCCTATCCAATAACTCATTTTTCAACATCTGGTAAATATATAGTAAATAGTGGGTATCTTCTCTAGCATAATTTTTTAATTCATCTGGTAATGGTCTTATCCTCCAATCTGCCAACTGAAATTGTTTGTTTGGAACAATGTTACAATATCTTTGCATCAGGTATGCTAATGAAAGTCCAGACAGTTCTAGTTGCTTTGCAGCTATATAAGTGTCAAACATGTTAACAACATATAATGAAAGATCGCGTTGTAACCATTGAACATCCATATTGGCTCCATGGAAAATCTACAAAGGAAATTAAATCTATTTAGTTTCAAGTATAGAGGAATGAGTGTATTGGAGGTTACCTTCAATATTGTGGGTTTGGTAAACACTTCGTTTAAAGTCCAAAGTGAATCTCTTAAAGCCAATGTATCTATCAGATAATCGGTTTCTCTTGTAGAAATTTGCATGAGACACGTGATTCCCATAAACGATCTATATGAATGGTGTTCTAAATCAACTGCGAATTCCGAACACCTTCTTAAAACTTCAACTAACTCATCTAACTGAGATGGTTGGTTTACTTCTATAAGCGGAATTTCTGCTGTAGATAATGGTTTAACAGGAGTTTCTTTCTTTAACTGATCATTTAATGGCTCGAATTTGTCAAGTTCTGCCTCATAAGGATGAGAATATCTAAATACAAATGAAAAAATTGTTCATAAATAAATCCTCAACTATAAATAATATACTCACTCTTCTCCATTTTCAGTTTCTTCTAAAAATATTGCTAATGGTTTTATGGAATTTGGCTTATCTTTAATTCTAGGTTCCCATGGCATACTACTGCTGTTATTAATTTTATCTTTAAAAAATTTCTGAGGTCTAACAATGTTCTTGGCAGTGAGCAGTTTAATCATATTTGCTCCAATTTTTAAATTATTCTAAAATTAAATACATACTAAATTTTTTGAATTGGAAAATTATTTATTGTTTTAATAAAATCACTTTACACAAACCTGAGTGACTACAGAAGAAGAGACTGAAAACGTAGCAGGATTAACTTTATTCCAAGATCCATTAACTGGCAATTGTGCACAAACGGTTTGCATTACAATAGGTGAATTGCCACTTTTTCTAATGCCATTTATTTCATCTATATTATTGGATACTCTTTCCAAAATGTTATCATTACCTTCTATTAGGAGTTCTGTTTTTTCTTCTATTCCTCTGTTATGAATGTTGCCCTCTATCTGATTGATTCTAAGGAGAGTGTTGATTTGTTTCATCACTTTTTCACTTTCATCATTGATTATTTTAACAAAGCCACTGTGAGTGTTGTAGAAATTCCAATTAGAGCCTTGTGGAAGATTGTTGGAACATTTAATTGCTTCGATGAGGGTTTTATAACCATCCTAAAACATAAATATTGATAATTGGTGTTCATATATAACAAACTAGACATTAAAAAAACTAAATTGATAATTGAAAAGTTGTAACTAACTTTTATATAATTGTCAATGTTTTCGGTTCCTATATCTTTTATTGCTTCACCACTCATTTTCTACAGCAGTTGTAGAATTTTCTTAACCTTTATAATTTTTTAACAAACAAGAACAACTATCAACCTGACCGTAGAGAAATAATATATAACCTAACCTCCTTTTTTCAAGCAAGTTACTGCGCCGGGCCGCGCATTTTTTAGCTTCGTTTGACAGCCAAACCCCAAACTATTTCCTTCTCCGTTTGATCAAGGCATAAAAGAGAGGCGGATGAATGTCACGAGCAATCCGACGTTGCCATTGGTTAATTTATCGAGAAGGGCAAGGATAATGATTGAAGAAGCTATGCAGTGTTGAAAAAACGTCTTCTTCATTCATTATCCGTGCCCTTCTCGATAAATTAACCAATGATCTGTGTTCACCAAGAAAATATAAGGTTATTATTTTGAAGAAATTGACAGTTTATACTTTTATAAATGTGGCAACGTCAGATTGTTCGTGACATTCATCCGCCTCTCATAAAAGTAGGGAAAATCCAAAATGACAGATGAAGGGAAACACTTTACGTAACACCAAGAAAAGTTATTTCTAGTGCGTTCCATATTTACATCACGATGGCAACGGATTTTTGGCCACATTATTATAAATGGGCGCGTTCAACCAAGTTAGCGCTTGGCAAGCGCTGAGTAAGCGGAGGGCGAATTTGACCGCTAAGCGACAGCGCTAGTTCTAGCAGTCGCCATTTTTTCTAGCGAATTTATTTTCTGCTAAGCTGGTCAGCGGTTCGTTATGTCAACAACAACAAACAACAATTCTAATCTCTAACTTAAACTTTCTGTGTTATTTAGTTTTTATTAGTGAATTACTTCCTCGAAATAATTCAAATTTCTTACAGGATTTTCTGCTTCTCCTAATGCTAATATTTCTACATATTCTTCTTGTCCTCAAATTACAGGTTATTACTTTCATCCATCCGCAAGTTCTTCCAAGATTAAGTAATTTATAAGGTTTTCCATTGAAGGTGCTTTATAGAAAATAAATTTAAAGGTTGTGTGATGTGTTTATCTGTTTGTCACAGAGCATCAAAGCATAGACGTTCAGCAGAGATAAGTAATAAAGTTAGGTTACTTATGTATGTATGTAAATTGGGGTGACATTCACTGATACCTAAAAGATCTATTGTGCCCCCTTACTTCTACTTAGTTCTTGAGGAAAGTCTCAGAGACTAGTAGCTCCTTTAGTCCTATTTCCTGGAGGAATTTTAGGATATCTGCAGGCTTTAACTTAGGTAAATGTCCCTCTTTTATCCAGTAGTCTCCAAGGTGTTGTGCCCTAGGATTCTGAATTGCTGTGCAGTTCGCAAGTATGTGGATCGAGGTTTCTTCTTCCATGCCACAGAATCTACATTGTTCTTCCTCCACCATTTCAGGTGCCCATTCAGGCGACAATGTCCCGTAAGGATGCCTGTTAAAACTCTTAGTGCAGTTTTACTTTGACTGATGCATTCATTTGATCTCAACAGGTTGTAACCACCCAGAAGAATCTTTGATTGCCTAAGTCCTACTAGATCTTTCCAATGGTCAGATCTTCTCTTTTCTTCGGCTTTGCCTATTTCTTCCAATATTACATTGGAGCTGATACCGCAAAAGGGTTCCGGCCCCCAAAAGGGTGTTCCAGTCCCCCTCTTTGCTAATTTATCTGCTATTTCATTTCCTTCTATCGCTGTGTGTCCTGGAATCCACAGTAAGGTGACTATCTGATAAACGTATCAATCACGACGGGTAAATTTCCTTCATGTCTAAAAACAGCAACCATTATTCCGGTTTATAAAAAGAACAATCCTTTGGATATTGCTAATTATAGACCAATTTCAATATTGAGCGTATTTTCTAAGGTTATAGAAAAACTGGTTTATACTAAAATGTATGATTTTTTATCAAAGTTCAACATCCTCAGTGATTGTCAGCATGGTTTTCGATCAGGTAAATCAACGCAGACAGCTACTTCCAGTTTAATTGAATTTGTGTATTACAGCATGGACCACGGCAAATATGTAGTTGGTCTTTTTTTTGACTTGTCTAGAGCTTTCGACAGCATTAATTTAGAGTTTCTTAGGAATAAATTGTACAATATAGGATTTAGAGGTATATTTTTAGATTGGATTAGTGATTATTTCAGTCACAGACAGTTATCTGTAAAAATTGAAAATGCTTATTCGGCTAAAAAGCCGATTAATATCGGTGTACCTCAGGGTTCGGTCTTAGGGCCACTGCTTTTTCTGCTTTTTGTCAATGATATGCCTCAAAATTTAAATGCGAAACTGGTAACTCTTTTTGCTGATGACACTTCTTTAGTTGTTGCAGAATCTACCTTTGATGAGCTGATTAAGTCAACAAAAGAAATTTTAAATAGTTTTAGTACTTGGTGCGGCAGTAATGGCCTGATATCCAATGTTTCCAAAACGGAATGCATATATTTTACTCTCCATAATCCAGCTACTTTACAAATCAATCTTAATGGAAATACATTAATATCAACTAAATGTGCAAAATTTCTGGGTGTTTATGTTGATCAACATCTTAGATGGTCAGATCACATTGATATGCTTAATAAAAAACTAAATAAATCTAAATATGCAATTTCTCGAATAAGGTCCTCCATGCCTTTAGAGTCCTTATTAACAGTTTATTATAGTCTCGTATATAGTCATTTGTCGTATAATGTTATTCTTTGGGGAAATTCTGTCGATAGCAACAGGATTTTTATTACCCAAAAACGTATAATCCGCACCATATTCAAACTACCTCCAGGTGAATCTTGTAAAGCCTATTATATTTCTCATGAAATTCTAACATTGCCTTGTATATACATACTGAATTGTCTGATGTATATTAAAGAAAATTTCAACAGTTTAATATTAAATTCTCATTATCACAATTACTCAACTAGAAAGGCTAACTTCTTAAGTGTACCGTCTCATAGGACCACTAAATTTGAAGAATCTCCAACATTTCAAGGTATTAGGCTGTATAACCATTTACCAAATAGTATAAAAAATTTAAATACGTTTGCGTTTAAGCAGCGTATAAAATTATTATTAATTTCTAAAGGCTACTACAGGGTAGAGGAGTTTATTGGAGATTCAGAGCTTGACTGAACTAATATTACTGTTTGTGTGTACATAGCAATAGTTTGTTTTTTATATTTTATTTGTATTTTTCTTATTAGTGTAGTTTTTGACTTGTCCTATACATTTTCATGTCATCAGAGGATCAATATACATTATTATTATTATTATTATTATTATATTGTTCTTGCCTAGTTCATTTAATTTGCCTAGACATTCCCACACCATTTTGGAACTGATAACACAAGAGCTCAGTGCTTTAATAGCTGTTTGACTATCCGACATTATGATAATCCTTTGCCTTCTATATCCTTTATCAATATTGAACTGGGCACACTTTCTATGGCGTGCATTTCCGCTTGAAAGATACTCGGGGTTTTTCCCAAGCTTTCAGAGTGTTTGGTTCCTAGCCCGTACACTCCTATCCCAGTTCCTTCTATTGCTTTTGAGCCGTCAGTGTACCATTGAATGGCATTCTTTCCAAGTCTGGTAATGGTATTTGGATCCCATTCCTTCTTGCTGCTTAATTCCGTAACGAATTTCTTTGAAAAGTTATACCTTTTCATCATACCATCTTGTGGCATGTCCCAGGTTTTCTGATTTCTAAGAAGTAAGGAGGTGGTTTTTTTTAATTATTCCCTCTCTACTTAGTCTGTATCTTGTTCTTTCTGCAACACTTTCCACCACCATATGTAGTGGTGTGAGGTTGAGAATAACTTCCATGGCTGCCGTTGGGCATTTTCTTATTGCTCCTGTAATGCACATACAGGCTAGTCTTTGAATTTTGGAGAGGTTTGCTTTCGTTGTCAATAGGCTAGTTCTACTACTCCACGCAATGGCTCCATAAGTGATAATTGGTCTCACTATGGCAGTGTACATCCAGCTCAGGATTTTTGGGTTGCACCCCCAATTTCTCCCTGCCAGATTCCTGCACACCATTAGAGCCATTTTTGCTTTGTATATAATATCCTTTTCGTGTTTTTTCCACAGAAGTTTACTGTCTAGATACTTGACTTCTAGTCTCCATTCAACCTCGCTCCTATGAAGTTTAATGATTTTCTTAGTGAAGGCTATTAAGATGGTTTTGGTGGGGTTGATGTTAAGTCCCACTTGCCTACACCAGCTATTTGTATAGTTCGGACCCTTTTGTACGATGTCACAAAGGGTATTTTCGAATTTTCCCCTGGCTGTTATGACAATATCATCAGCATATCCTTGGCAGGATATTCCGAGGTCAGTCAAACCACACAGGAGTTCGTCAACCGTCAGGCTCCACATTAATGGGGATGCTACTCCTCCCTGTGGACATCCTCTGGTTGTACAGATGGAGACAATGTCTTTGCTCGTCCTCGTCTCTGCTACTCTAGTGGTGAGCAGTTCCGACATCCATTTGGATGTTGTGCTGTCTAAACCTCTTCTATTTAATGCTTTTTTGACAGCCTCATGAGGAGTATTGTCAAAAGCTCCTTCTATATCCAAAAAGGCGCATACTACTGCTTCTTGGTTGTTTAGAGCACCTCGGATATCGTCCGTCAGTTGTACCAGTGCAGTCTCCGTAGATCTGCCTGCCCGGTAAGCAAGCTGATGCGGGTGGTTACTTATCCCTAACATTCAGCCACCTTCAGGCGCTTTCACAGAGCACCGCTGCTAGCGCTAACTTTGCGCTAGCGTGGCTGAACGCGCCCAATGTGTCACAAAGCACAAATCCACAAAAATAAATCTTAATCAACGTTACTCAGCTACTCAGCATTAACTCAGCTTCAAATAACATATTTAAGGTTATGTTAAACCCACTAAACCCGATTCTTGTCAAACGACCAGGCTTTTGATTGGTTAATATGCGAACGGCACGAACGGCGAACTGCAAGTTTATATCGGCCTTGACAAACAAAAAGTTGATCCCTGCTACTAGGGACGAAAGTACGTACTTTCGACCGAGGTAAGAAAGACCTGAGACTAAGAAAGAGGATCTGAAAGTGGGGTTGAGGAGGCTCGAGAAACAGAATCCAGGGCTGAAGGTTGATCGCTGGATGATCCTTGGCTCCAAGTCATCCGACAGGGGACTGCATGTGAGTCTCCGGATTGACGAGGAGTCCATGAAAGGACTGGTGCGGGCTCAATGGAGACCGTACTATCTATTCCAGCGGGCCAGTTTTAAAACCCTGGAAAACTCGACCGAGGAGGAAACAGGGACTGATCGAGAACCTGTACCATCAACCTCTAAGGACCTTCAAGGTGCTACAAGTTAACTTGCAGCACAAAAAGACAGCCACCGCTGTTCTACAACAAAGAGTGGTGGCTGAAAACATAGACATCGTTCTAATTCAAGAACCTTGGATAAACAAAGGTAAGATACTGGGGCTTAATATTAGGGGAATGGGACTGATAATGGGAACTGATCGTGCTAAAATAAGAACTTGTATTTGCTATAGATCCGAATACAACTTGATGCCGATTATGGAACTATGTTCGGGTGACATGGTGGCAGCAAAGATTATGCTCGAAAAAGATGGGGTAGTACTAGAGACAATAATAGTGTCTCTGTATCTTCCCATCGATTCAGAAGAACCACTACCGGGGACTAACATGGAGAACCTGATGGAATACTCAAGGAGACATAATCTGGATGTCATTGTAGGGGCTGATACCAACGCACACCATAGCAGTTGGGGCAGCAAAGACAACAACACCAGAGGTAAGAAACTATTTGACTATCTATGTACTACTAAACTTGATATTGCGAATGTGGGTAATACGCCTACATTTAGAACATCGAGGGGGGAATCATTGATAGATGTAACTCTTTGCACTTTACGTGTCGGGGAGATGATTCGCAAGTGGCATGTATCGGATGAACCATCTTTATCTGATCATGCCCAAATATACTATGAAATTAACGTAGAAAAATCGGTTATTAGAACATACAGGGATCCTAAGAGCACTGACTGGGTATCTTATAAAGAGGACCTGCTTTCTAAAATCCGTTCACACTCAGGCAGACCAAAAACTGCTGAGGATTTAGAGGGAGCAGCCGTATGGCTGCAACAGTGTACACTGACCTCTTATCATAACAACTGTCCGATAAAGGAGAGTCGCTCTTCTAGACAAGCCGTCTGGTGGAATAAAGAGCTGACATCGCTAAGGAAAGAAACAAAGACGCTTTTTCAACAAAGCGAAAAAAACGGGTAACTGGGAAGCGTATAAGGCTAAACTAGGTACATACAATAAAAAAATAAAAGAATCCAAGGAGAAGTCCTGGAGAGAATTCTGTGAGGACATGAAAGGTGTCCCTGACAGCGTCAGAATCAACAGGATTCTCAAAAGGGATACTTCTAACAAACTTGGCTCTATTCAGTTGCTGAGCGGAAAGTTTTCAAAAACTGAGGCAGAGGCTCTAGAGCATCTCCTCAGTGTGCACTTTCCAGGTTCGGTAAAGATAGAGTCAAGCTCTGACAACAGGCCTGTTACCAAAACAAAGGCAACCAAAGAGGACTGGGAACTCACGAATAAGATATTCAGACCCCATCTTATCAGATGGGCCGTGAACTCATTTGACCCCTACAAAACTCCAGGACCAGATGGCATATTCCCCAAGCTTCTGCAAGAGGGACTAGACATCATAATGGGTCCTTTAGTTCTGATACTTCGAAGCAGCCATGCTCTAGGGTATATACCAATTGCATGGAGAGAGTCAAAGGTGGTGTTTATTCCTAAACCAGGAAAAGAAACGTACACCCAGGCTAAATCCTACCGACCAATCAGTCTGACATCATTCATGGTAAAAACCATGGAAAAAGTCTTACAAATGTATTTACAAGAAGGAGCGCTTAAGAGCATCCCTTTACATAGACTACAATGGGCTTATCAAGCAGGGAAATCAGGTGAAGCTGCCCTGCATAATTTGGTCTCAGGTCTCGAAAGGAGCCTGAATCATAAGGAAGTAGCCCTTGCAGCATTTCTAGACATCGAAGGTGCTTTTGACAACACATCGATGTCATCAATTAACAGATCCCTTAAAAACAGAGGGATCAACAGTACCACATGCAAATGGATAGGATCCATGCTTGAGCATAGGAGAATAACAGCACATATGCATGATAAAACATACACTGTTAGGACAACTAAAGGATGTCCTCAAGGTGGAGTACTTTCACCACTTTTGTGGAACCTAGTTGTGGATGACTTGATCTGTAGGTTGAATGATCAAGGCATATGGACGCAGGGCTTTGCGGACGACATAGTGATTGTCACCAATGGGAAATTCCCGGAGGTGGTTATGAATGTCCTACAGGAAGCACTGCGAATTGTGGAGGAATGGTGCCTTACAGAGGACCTTTCAGTTAATCCAAAAAAAACCAAACTAGTTGCTTTTACGAATAGAAGAGTTCTCCCGCAGGGTAGAGTACTGTTGTTCGGAGAAGAACTAGAAATATCCAAAGAAGTCAAATATCTGGGAGTGACCCTTGATTCCAAACTGAATTGGAAGGCACACCTGGAAAAAATTACTACCAGGGCGACTAGGCTTTTCTGGCAATGCAGAAGAGTTATGGGCAAAACCTGGGGAATACGACCTGAGGTGGTTCACTGGCTCTACACAACTGTGATAAGGCCAACGATCACCTATGGAACAATAGTCTGGTGGAGGAGGACAGAAGTGTCCTCTGCAGTTAATATGTTAACTGCAATCCAAAGACAAGCGCTTCTTGGTATTACCGGGGCAATGAACAGCACGGGGACGGCATCAATGGAAGCCCTTATTGGACTTCCTCCTCTAGAACTTTTTATAAGGGCGGAGGCAATGATGGCAATTCTTAGGCTGAAATCGGGAAACTTATGGTTCCCGAACAATGTTCGAGAAGGACACACTGATACAACTGGGACATTACTAGACGAACCCATATTTCACATGCGTTTTGATAGCATGACACCAGAGAATATATTCACTGAGCGAGTGAATATCATCATCCCATCTAGGGAACAGGTGATGCACCCAGGTAATTCTGGAGAAATCATCTGGTTCACCGATGGCTCCAAAACAAACCATGGCACTGGGGCTGGTATAAAAGGACCTAGAAAGAGAATGTTCTTTAGCCTTGGTCGATATACGACTGTGTTTCAAGCAGAGACGATTGCCGCTATAGCCTGTATTGATGAAAACATCAGAAGAGGATATACCGGACAAAAAATTGAAATATTCACTGACAGCCAGGCTCTGCTTAAGGCTATCAGTAATCCTACAACTAGGTCTAGACTGGTGAAAAACTGCAAAGAATCCCTCAACAGGCTGGCAAGAGACAACAAAGTGTCTCTAATATGGGTGCCGGCACATGAGGGTATTGCAGGTAATGAAATGGCGGACCAGTTAGCTAAAGAAGGCTCTAAAGGAGACTTCATAGGTCCGGAACCGTTTTGTGGAATCACAAAAGATTGCATAAGAGGGGAAATCGGGAACTAGCTAGATAGGGAACACCAATTCAAATGGAGGGTGACACAACGGCACCTTCATACCAAGAGTTTACTGAACAAGGTAGACAAGGAACTCTCAACCAGGCTACTGAAACTGGGTAAGAGACATTTGAAGACAGTTACCGACCTGGTGACTGGACACTGCACCTTGAGGAAACATCTGTACAATATGGGCAAAGTTAGTGAACCTATGTGCAGAAAATGTGAACTTGATGATGAAACACCTACTCACATACTCTGCTTCTGCGAGGACTTACAAGAACTTAGACGGAAGCACTTTGGAGAGGAAGTTATACAACCATCACAACTACTGAAAATCCCTACAGTCAAACTAGTGACCTTTATAGAAGACACGAAGCTACTGGAATGGAAGTAGATAACATGGGAAATGGTACAAAGATTCAGATCAAGTGCCTGGGCTGATGAGCACAACCCAATTTATGAATGAATGAATGAAGTACACGCTCGCCCTCTATAACGGCGGGAGGAAAGAATTTCTCACGCGTATTTATACTCGTAACGACCAGCAGCAGCAAATGTCGGGGCAGGCATCAAAAACATTTAAAGTCAAAAAAAGTAAAATTATTAACGTACTTTCGACCGGCTATGAAGAAAAGTCGTATACACCACAAGGACCAAAAGTTGAAATCTCGGTCCTGCTCGTCATGATTCTAACGCGCCCTTTCGGCCCTTGTGGTGTAATATACTAAATTCTTATTCACAACATTTTCCATTTCTATGACCTAACCTCACTTACCTCACACGCGAACTGTCAAAAAAGCTAGCAACCAAAGAACATCATGAACTCAAGTTTTATGATTGGCTGTTATCAGAGATAAGCTGTTATTGTTTACCGTCAGATGTTTTGGTGCAAGGTCTTAAGTGGTGCCCTCTGCCACGACCAGAAATTGGAATACCAGGAGTTCGACCTCCTGGTATATTCTCCATAAGTGTAATTTTCGTAAGGATCCTCGCCCGTGGAGAGGCGTCCGCCGAGTAGGAGAGTATAACCCTGGACTGATAACATATGTACTGATGAGGCGCAAATACGCCGAAACTGGTCTACAAGTGATGTTGACCCTTCTGATTACAAACCAGAATGGTTGGTTATATTTTGCAGATATACCAACCCCGTGTAATTCAATGTCTGTCGGGACATATAGCCCGAGAAGTAGTTGTTGCTTCTTAGTAAATGGTCTGTTCTTTGAAAAATATTTTTCAAATTTTGTAAAGCGTTATAATAGTATTAAACAATTAACTTTGACACCTAATCCTAAGTTTCTTCTTGACCTGATGGTATTTCCTTAAAATACATTTAGCGAAAGTAATAATAAATGCTTTATTTGTTTAATCACAATTTTAAAATTATTTAGCATGCTCATGAAAAAAATCATAAAATTAAGTAGTAGCTGTTTCAACCAACCATAAAAACCATTCCATAACGGTAGTTTGACTTTCAATAAAAATATTATTTTGCCAAACAATAATAATTAATTTATATTAGCAAAGTTGATCTAAATACGTCTGTAATAACTAAGAAGATAGTCATCATTTTTAAAAAATCCATAGATAAGATGAAATATAAAACTTTCCAAACGGAAATAGTATATTGTGCAACAAGTGGGGTTAGTTCAACTTTTCTCACGAGTGTGAAAGTTTGTGGCACGAGCCCAAAGGGCGAGTGCCGCAAACACACGAGTGAGAAAAGCACTTTCCCCACATGTAGCACACTATACTTGTTCTACAACTGCACAAATTTCAAGAATACAAGTGAAGTAACTTAATATTTATTTTTATGGTTAGTAAAACAAAAAGAAAAGGTGAGCGGTCGTCGGACCGCCGATAGAAGCTTGCTTCTTATGCACAATAGAATGACCATTTTTCGTAAATTTTTTACCATTTTTTCAAAATTTTTGACTATTTTTTTAAATTTTAACAATTATTGACCATTTTTGACAATTATAGACCAATTTTGACAGTTTTGACAATTATTGATCATTTTTGACAATTAATCAAAAATTTTGACAATTTTAGACCATTTTTACAAATTTTAACAATTGTTAACCATTTTTGACAATTTTTAACAATTATTGACCATTTTTGAGAATTTTTCCAAATCTTGGACAATTTTTAACAATTATTGACCATTTTTGACAGTATTTTATAATTATTGACCATTTTTTCAAAATTTTGACAGTTTTTGACAATTATTAACCATTTTTCCAAATTTTTGACAATTTTTGAAAATATTTGGCAATTATTAACCATTTTTTCAAAACTTTGACAGTTCTTGACAATTATTGAGCATTTTTCCAAATTTTTGACCATATTTCAAAATTTTTGACAATTTTTTAAAATTTTTAACATATTTTCGAATATAATCTGACAGTTTTGTGACAACTAAGTAGGTATTTGAAGATGACAGTAGCCTACTAAGTTTTTGTCGATTTTATTTGATTCTCCATATAAATATATGTGGCGTGGGTAAAGTGCCGTGAGAAATATTATTTCTCACAGTATGAGCAATATTTGGTTTTGAAATCAAGTAAGGTATGAGAAATACGTCACTTTTCATAGCAGTTGTAGAAAAACAATTTTCTAGCCTATCTTACATTGCCAACCGTTCTGAACCAGCGCCGCCCTTAGCAGTTGCGGGGCCCTGGACAAATCTTGGTTGCGGGGCCTTTTTGATTGAACTCGTGTCGAAATGGGGTACACAATTTTACCTTCGGTAACCACGGGGTGCACTCGTCATATATGTGTTGTTTTTATTCTTCCCTTTACTAAAATGTAAATCGTCATACTTATATATTCGAGTGCACCCTGTGATTACTGAAGGAAAAATTGTGTATATTCATTATGAACAGCAAACATATTTTGTTATAATAAATGTATGTATTGTTTATTACACTGAAAATGTGTTAAGTTAACAGGTTATATGGTACCTACTAAACATAATAAAAACAATATACAATAATTGGAGTATCGTAAAAAACTGAAAAATAACAAGTTTAAAGTCTTATTTACATTACAAAGCAAAATTCACTTTTCTCGATTTCTGCTTAGCGAACTCGTCAATCAGGGTGTCAAAATTAATACTTTCAACTGTATTGTACTCTGTTGATAGAGTTGCGAGGGATGAAAGTCTTTCTTGGGATACAGTCGTCCCTAAATAAGTTTTGATTTGTTTCAAGCGAGAAAAGCTCCTTTCCGCACTTGCGACTGTAATGGGAATGGTCAACAAAATTCTGTACACTATTTGAAGGTTAGGGAAAGGATTCTTGATGTCATGTAGATACTTGAGAACTTTAATTGGACTGTCAATACCATCTGGAACAGTTTCACGAAACACTTTTATTTCAGTTAAGAGCTCAGATCCACTTATATCACGCTAAGATTAGTATGTATCCCAGTTTGTTTATTAGTGCTACATTTTAACTAGCAGAAGGTCGGGTACCTATTTAAAAAAGTGTTTTTATTAAAATATTAAGAAATGTGTAATAAAAATACGAGTACTGCATTTTACTTTCATATATTTTTTTATTTGTTTCTGAGGTGCGGGGCCCCTAAAAGTTCGGGGCCCGGGGCAGTTGCTCCTGTCTAAGGGCGCCCCTGTTCTGAACAGATGTCATTTTTAATTCGAATTACCCACCAAATCATATAGATGCTTTAACCAATCAGAACAAACATCAGAAGATTCAGTTTCATCTGAGCTTTCAGTGTTGGTAGATATTACCAAAGGCATCCATTATTCCATCTAGTGTGGACATTTTTTGCTCTTCCTTAATGACATGCTGTATACATTTCTGCCAATTTGTAGGAGTTACATTTTCAATTTCTCTCAATAATAGACCTTTGACGTCTGCCATCTTGAAAGTTGTGTTTTTAGCTGCCACTTCATTCTTTATTTGTGCCTATATCAGTTCTATGGGATTTAAGAGGGCCCTCCGCGCAGGTGTATAAACCTTAAAACTTACACAAAACTTGTTACTTATCTAGTAATTTTTTGGTTCAAAATATTTACGATAGATGTCGCTAGTAGTACCGAATCGGCTTTTATTTATGCAACTTATTTTCTCTCTCTCTTTTTGTCTTTCCACTCTTGACCGTATAGGTATAAAGTATTTATCATCTCTGTATTTATCTATGCTCTTCACTATTCAAACAAACTTCTCTCCGGATCAGCTGTTTCGATGTTTTGGTTTCAAACAAACACAATTTCTGCCAGCAAATATTTTTATTTTCAATCGCAATAGGTAAATTATGATTTCATTTATTTGCTATTTTTACTCAACAGCTAGTATGTTTATTTTACCTATAGGTATTCTCGTTACTTCTTTAATTTTTTTCTGTACTTTTATAGGTTAATTTTGAAATTAAAATAATATTCCAATAATTATCGTCGTTTCTCTATATTTTCAAGTTTTATAGGTATATCGAGATTTATAATTTCCATTTATTGAGAAGTAGGTAAGTATAAGGTACCTAATGATAAAATACAAAGCAAACCAAGCCGACCTAACAAAAATCCATTGGAATTATCTGAATGAAAAAACACTGCAAAAAGCTAATCTTGTGAATATTTTCGCGTGATAGGTTAGGTACCTATAGATATAATATATACAACATAACTTACAACCCATTATTAATTATTACGGACCATTTTTCATTTTTTTAAAACAATTTATTGAATACGAAATAAACTAGGTAGGTATAATATATACATTAGATATCAAAATTTAAATTAGATGTGATTTTTGCTCAAGAGTCTCAAGTAGGTAGGTAGGTACATTTATTTTGGACAATTTCAAAAATTATAAAGAAAAGATGTTTAGAATTAAAAATAACTTCTAAATATTTAACACATTGTTTTACATCAAAAATTTTTTTATTTCACAGAAAATATCGAAAAAATTATTTTTTTGATCTAAATAAACAATATTGAATACCTATTTGAATTTGACCGAGCTTTTCGCTAAAACATTTTAGAAACTTCAGTTTTTTTACCCATTTTACGGACCTAC
Organism: Lochmaea crataegi; assembly: GCA_947563755.1. Taxonomy (NCBI): domain Eukaryota; kingdom Metazoa; phylum Arthropoda; class Insecta; order Coleoptera; family Chrysomelidae; genus Lochmaea; species Lochmaea crataegi. The sequence continues at coordinate 121,118,263 of OX387422.1, read as the reverse complement.
CCTCATTTCAAAAATATTTGAAGCCACATAACTTTGTACCTACTGATAAGATAAGAAAACAGATTGAATGGAAACATAAATAAAGCTCAGATATTTCAACTCTACCAAGTCGAAGAAGCGCTATTGCCATTTCTAGAGTAGGTAGACGAAATTAATTTTTTAGTCTTCCTTTGTTTTACAATATTTTTCTAATCAACAACTAACACTATTACTACGTCATCCTTTAATAATTATTATTTGGGTTCTTATTTTCTTTCATTGTTTTAAATGCTTATATAATCAATTAATTTGCAAGGTAATTTCGACTAGGTATATTGACAAGACAAAGTTACCTACAAAACATTTATGCTTCGAAATTTTTTAAAATGTAATGTTACCTACCTCATTCATTAATTTTATTCAACAATTATTATTACCTATGGCAAGCTAAAAACTAGATAACCATCCTCATCTCTTTTTATCGTCGTAATGGAGAGGATTATTAAATTGTATCTAAGGATTTCTAGGGATAATTTTTACATTTGGCATCGAAGCTTTAAAATCCAAAAGAGCCAAGTAAAATCGTAAAGTACAGAATGCTGCATTCACAACCGATGTTGCCATGTTATACGAAAATCCTCAAACAAGGAGAAAATTTTTTTACAAGAAAATCTATACACGTCTGCACGTCATAAGAAAGGTATATTTTTAGGTACTTGCAATATCTATATAGTGACCATTTTACCTGTATGTTAGGTATCTTATGTTTTCAAAATTCGATATTCGACTTCGTACCTAGAGTGTATTTGTGTAATAGTCATAAGGCAAATTGTGATTAATTTTTGGGTTTCCAAAATAGAAATATATCAGGTAAGTATGTGCTTATTTTGTTATTGTTTCATTTCAGATAATTGTAGGTTTTTCATTATTATTTTCTCGTTACAATAACTACGTAAGTAAATTCAACATTATTTTTATAGTTGTGGCAACTATGTAAATTCTAAACATTTACGTTTATTGTGCAAAAAACGAACAAATTCGACTGGGTAGGGGAAGCGTGTGTTTTTAGATCCAGGGGCAATCGGGCAATTGAATATAACCAGAATATAACCAAAGAATACACCAAAATAACTAATAGTCACAACACAACGGGGTTGTGTTGTGCTAATAGTAGCAGATGTTACTTTGTTGTCTATGTCTGCGATAATATAGATCTATATATACAGGAAATTGAGATAGATAGAAAAATATGGGCCGAAAAAATGCCTCTGAAACTGAAGCAATTCTATACAGAATGTATAGCTCCTGAAATAATCATAAATCAAATAGAAAATGCATTGATCAAGCAAGCAATATCAGAATATGAGAAAAAGAAGTCTGGCAAGACAGAATCCAGATAATTAAGGCAAAGATATGGATGCCGATACTAATGCGTAAGTAGAAACACTAACTTATTTACAAAAATCTAATTACTTATCATTTTCAGAACTGAGTATTTCACTAATATGGAACCTGCTGCAACTGCCCCTCAGGTCCATTAATCTTTCATAAAACAGTTTTCTGATACTATTCCGTAAGTAAAAACACCTACAAGACTTATTTACAAAAATCTAATTTCTTTTCATTTTCAGAACCGAAAACTGACACAGGTCCAAATAATATTCCATATAGCTGTGTTCGCTATAACTATTCAGTAAGTAAAAAAATGTCAACACCTATTTAGAAGAAACATCTAATTTTTTTATTTCATTTACAGTTCTGATAAAATGGATTGTTTGAAACTTCTGCTGAAATGAGTTTGAAATAATTTTGTTAGTAAAAATATTTATTTAGAGTATTTAGAATTAAATTCTTTTTTTTTCAGTCTTTATAACTATATGGATCAAGACTTCAGTATGTCGATGGGTGTCACCACCCCTTTGTGAGTTTTGAATCGTAAAAAATTGATAATTTTATAAACTTTTTATTTTCTTTTTGTTCTGAGGAGAAATGGTAGAGAAAAATGGAAGATGAACTTCAGTTGCTATGTACTAATAAATATGAAGACAAATACAATATTAAACATAATGTAATAATAATTTATTTATTTTTATAGAATATCTTTGATTTGTTTCTTTTCAATAAAAACATACATACACCTATTTTTGCTGTGATTTTTTTTGAATAATTAATAAGGATCATTGAAAAAGCAGACATGTCTGTTTATTGCTATAATAAACATTTTTATAGTTTACCTAATTAATTAGCATTTCTTATTTCTGTATTATAATTAATATATAAACTGCCTACTTACTCTGTACTTCAAATTTGTAATACCACAATTAAACAAAAAGATTGCCTAAATGATTTGTTTTTGTTTTCAATAAAAGAAGACATTTTTGGTATAATTTACTTGAATAATTAGGATTAAGAAGAGTCAATGGAAAAACAGTCATGTCCGTTCATTACAAACTGGAGGAAAACTGCAAAAAGTATTTATAATAACATTTCGATTTATCACCTGGAAAAATTGAAGATCAAAAATATATAACATTTTTATTCCTGTGTTTCGAAAATAAAAGATTACAACAGTATAGAATAGAATACGAAATGTCTATTTTGGTCAATTAGTAGAAGTCATTTATTACTAATATTAGCAATGTAGTTTTTCTCACTAACTCGGGTGGCCGATGTATGTATATGCTGATGAAGTCTATGGTTGTGTACAGGTCCCCGTAGGAACCAAAAGGCCCCGATATGGGGATCAATAAATATAGGGCACTTTTTTGTGGGATCACTACATAGAGTAGCTAAAAATATTTGTTGTTTATTTCACACCTACAGGCACTAAACACGTCACTTGTGATGGAGCACATGATGAGTAAATATAAAGAGCATTTACGAAGCACAAATTTACTTTTTCAGCATGAAGATCATTTTATTATAACCACTTACAAATACTGACAAGCTATGCTATAAACAATAATAAATAATTTGAAATATTTTTATGGACACAAAACCGTCATCATCTGTCATTGAAGTTCCATACAGCGCCATCCATCAAGACGGTGGAACGTCTGAACTAATGTTCGTTTCCAAAATTTTGTATGCAACAAATCTCAAAAAATACAATGATTTGAGATTTCATATTTTCAGAATCGAATTCTCTAGGCTTTCTTTTGGGGATCAGATCTTGGCGTTCAAATTGGTGACCACAAATTGTCAAAACTGTCAAAAACATACCATCACATAATGGCTAATATCTTTTTTAAAACAATATAAAACTTAACCAAAATACCTGATCCCCAAGACAAAGGTCCAAGTTATATTGTGTTAAAATTTCAACACTTAATTTCACTGCGTTCTTTAGATTTGTTGTTTACAAAATGACCTAAATTTTGTTGCAAGTCAGGGGTGCCAACTGTTTTGAGCTGTCTAATTTAGGAGCGCGCTCTTAAAAATTTAAACCAAGATGCAACCACATGGGAATGCCAGCAACTCTTCTTCTTCTTCTTCTTTCTTGAGATATTGGGCTTAACCGCTAGATTATCCACCCAGATTTTTTTGTTTTTGTCCTAATGTTTTTCCAGACCAGTGTTGCGTGCTTGCCGCGTCTGACTTGTTGTCATCACTCTCTCTGAATTCACTGCTTTTTTTGTTTACTGTAAGTTAATCGGTTTAAGATATGCATAAATTAGAGAAACACTACTAGCTGTTGGGTCACTAAGCATGCATTCTAAGCTTAAAGAGGAACTACTAATTTTTGTTACACATTTGGGCATATTGAAGCGTTTTTAATTGCACTACAAACAAACAAACAAAATAGCTTATTCCTTTCCCCTTCTCGAAAATATATCAAAGAATTTGTATTCCACATGAAGTTTTTCCAAAAGAAGGAAGGAAATAAGCTATTTTGTCATCCGCTGTTTTTGTGCGGCGCTATTTTGACTGACGCTATTTTAACCTAGCGCTATTTTGTCCAGCGCAGTATATATGCATCTCTCCTTTTGGGGTTTCTGTTCTTCTCATTAGGATGACAGGCTATTTATTTTTTTAGACAATGCAAAAAGTATCCCGAAAAATGATTTAACAATAAAATTTTCTTGAAAATTCTTCGAACATCCTTAAAAACAGAAATACAGTTTTATTTATATTCTTGTGTACCTTTTTCCTTTTACTTTTTCATTAAAATACTCAAAAAGACTAATAAATAAGGTTTTCAAAATAATATACTTTTATATTCACTTCTAGGCCGTCCGGTATATATAAATATTAATCGTAGATATGATAAACAACTTTACTTGTTTAACGGGGTGACTAATGGGGGTGACGAATAAATTTTGTCGATTTATATTCAGTAGCGTCTTGACTTTCGAATAGGAAATATCGGAAATATCGTTCGAAATTAACGTGTATCGTGAAGTGTAGTGAATAGTGCCTATATGGATTACTTGGATTACAATCTGATACATTTAAGGTAAGATTTCATTTTATTTACTGGTAGTTATTGGTTATTGTTTTTTAAAATATTTTAAATCACATACGAACAATTTTATTACTATGAACAATTGCTTTTTAATATATAAACGAAGTATTTTACAATTGTTAATTAGATTTTAAATTTGCTATAATCCATTTTTGCTCTCTCTTACTATTTCTTTATACCAAAATATTTAAAATACTGAAAAGGGGGCCTTTTATATATTCCTAGCTATGACAAATGGTTCGTATATAAGTGGTTAGTCATGATAAACTGTAGATATTTCTACCTCGTATTGGGGCTCCTATAGGAAATATTAAATGTGTATGCTTCCATTGTTTCTTAATATACAGAATTGATATATATTGTTTATTTATAATCCATTTTTGCATCTTTTTAATGTTTCTTTATACCAAAATACTCAAAATTCTAAAAAGTCGGCCGGTAATATTCCTAGCTATGACAAATTGTTCTTATAAACTGTCCATATACTTCTACCTCGTACTGGGGCTCCTATGGGAAATATTAAAAGACAATTAAACTGTGTCCTGTTCCATTTTGTTTATTAACATACAGGGTCTTTAAAAATTAGTTAATTTTATTCATATAAAAGTTTAGCAGAATAGATTCAGAAAAATATATTAATTTTTGTACAAATGTTCAATTTTTAATAACTAATAACATTGTTTAATTAAACAATGCTAATAATCTTAATTCGTGTTATATTTTTAATAATACAACTGGTTTACCTACTTAATTTTTAAAACCGATTTTCAAAGTGAAAAAAGCTGTTTTGAATAATAAAACATCACCCTGTATAATATGTATTCAGTAATTCATAGGTATTTGCATTTTATCGAATTCTCTGACTTTTCTTATACTTTTACACAAAATTAAAACCTACAGTAGGTTCTACACATACTTTTTTCAAAAAACAGCTAATCTATACTCTTGTGTGTTCTCATATTTAAATATCTGGTTCTTTTTTAATGAAAATAAAATATTTTCTTCAATTTAAAAAAGATCAAACTGTATTTTTTTGTCGAAACAATATTCTGAGAATTCGATAAATTGACAATACTATGCAATTTGGAACATATAAACTTTTGGAATTGTACGCTTATTTAGTACCACCCGTCCAACCTTCATATCTAAAGGAAAACTTATTATTTATTATCTATTTGTATACTTTCTTAAATCTGGATAAAGGTTTTCAAAAACCAAATACAAGTTGGAATTTTATATTTGACATACCCCGTAGGAGAATCAATACGAGGTAGGAATATGTAGAGTTCCCCATGACTCATCTTAAATAACAGAATTTTCTTTAATATTTTATACTACATACAGGGTGTTTCTGAATTTATGCGAAAAAATTCAGGTGGTGATTGCTCGTATAAAATTATATTAGGTCTTTCATATGAAAAAATTTCCTCACTCCACTCCCTTCCAAGATATCACCCCTAAAAAGAGGATGAATGAAATTGAGTTTTTATTTCTTTTTTCTCAAATTTAAGTAAAGATGAAACTTTAAATTTAGTAAATTTCGTGCACTCGCAATTATTAACCACCGGTATTTTCTCAACATTCCTGTTACATTATAATGGAGTGAAATTATCAACCCTTACTTTATTTAATATCAAATATCAGATTTTAAATAATAATTTTATTTCACAAAACTCAATCTCGAAAAAAAATTTGATATTAAATAAAGTAAGAGTTGATAATTTCACTCCCTTATAATTTAACAGGAATGTTGAGAAAATACCGATGGTTAGTAATTGCGGGTGCACGAAATTTACAAAATTTTAAGTTTCCATCTTTACTTAAATTTTAGAAAAAAAAATAAAATCTCAATTTTATTCAGGGCGATATGGGGTGGGATTAGGATATTTTGTCATAGGAAAGACATAATTTTATACGGGAAATCACCTTCTGAATTTTTGCGCCTAAATTTAGAAACACACTGTATACATAAATAATTTTTTAATGCTGATTTTAAACATACGAATTTATAATAATTTTACAATCTGCGTATTTTAATTTAATGCCCAAGATTCCTTTAGCTGAAATAACAAGCAAAAAAATTATTATACAGGGTGATTCTTTATAAAATGACCCTAAATGCCTTTGTTTTTTTAATCGTAAATGTTTTTGTTTTTTAGAAAACATGATTTTTAAAAATTATTAGTTTAGTTAAATTATTTAGAATCGTTCTTTAATAATATAATTCCTTTATTATTTGTTTTAGGTTTCGTAAAATATTGGTCTACTCCAAAGGAGTGTGAGTATACAGTAATTCTCAATTTCTATCAAATGACATCATATCTCAGTATCATCCTGCCTTTCTTTTACAAATTGGTAATTTTTTCAAAAGACATAGGTAAGCTATGTCAATCCGAAAATTTTCTAAATATTATGCCTTTCGTTAATAAGTTGGTACTTTTCAAAAGCCATAGGTAGGTAAGCTATGTAAATCCGAACATTTTCTAATTACTATGCCTTTCTTTAATAAGTTGGTACTTTTCAAAAGTCATAGGTAAGCTATGTCAATCCGAACATTTTCTAAATACTATGCCTTTCGTTAATAAGTTGGTACTTTTCAAAAGCCATAGGTAGGTAAGCTATGTAAATCCTAACATTTCCTAAATACTATGCCTTTCGTTAATAAGTTGGTACTTTTCAAAAGACATAGGTAAGCTATGTCAATCCGAACATTTTCTAAATACTATGCCTTTCGTTAATAAGTTGGTACTTTTCAAAAGACATAGGTAAGCTATGTCAATCCGAACATTTTCTAAATACTATTCCTTTCGTTAATAAGTTGGTACTTTTCAAAAGACATAGGTAAGCTATGTCAATCCGAACATTTTCTAAATACTATGCCTTTCGTTAATAAGTTGGTACTTTTCAAAAGACATAGGTAAGCTATGTCAATCCGAACATTTTCTAAATACTATTCCTTTCGTTAATAAGTTGGTACTTTTCAAAAGACATAGGTAAGCTATGTCAATCCGAACATTTTCTAAATACTATGCCTTTCGTTAATAAGTTGGTACTTTTCAAAAGACATAGGTAAGCTATGTCATTCCTCATATTTCCTAAATACTATGCCATTCGTTAATAAGTTGGTACTTTTCAAAAGACATAGGTAAGCTATGTCAATCCGAACATTTTCTAAATACTCTGCCTTTCGTTAATAAGTTGGTACTTTTCAAAAGACATAGGTAAGCTATGTCAATCCGAACATTTTCTAAATACTATTCCTTTCGTTAATAAGTTGGTACTTTTCAAAAGACATAGGTAAGCTATGTCAATCCGAACATTTTCTAAATACTATTCCTTTCGTTAATAAGTTGATACTTTTCAAAAGACATAGGTAAGCTATGTCATTCCTCATATTTCCTAAATACTATGCCTTTCGTTAATAAGTTGGTACTTTTCAAAAGACATAGGTAAGCTATGTCAATCCGAACATTTCCTAAATACTATGCCTTTCGTTAATAAGTTGGTACTTTTCAAAAGACATAGGTAAGCTATGTCAATCCGAACATTTTCTAAATACTATGCCTTTCGTTAATAAGTTGGTACTTTTCAAAAGACATAGGTAAGCTATGTCAATCCGAACATTTTCTAAATACTATTCCTTTCGTTAATAAGTTGGTACTTTTCAAAAGACATAGGTAAGCTATGTCAATCCGAACATTTTCTAAATACTATGCCTTTCGTTAATAAGTTGGTACTTTTCAAAAGACATAGGTAAGCTATGTCATTCCTCATATTTCCTAAATACTATGCCATTCGTTAATAAGTTGGTACTTTTCAAAAGACATAGGTAAGCTATGTCAATCCGAACATTTTCTAAATACTCTGCCTTTCGTTAATAAGTTGGTACTTTTCAAAAGACATAGGTAAGCTATGTCAATCCGAACATTTTCTAAATACTATTCCTTTCGTTAATAAGTTGATACTTTTCAAAAGACATAGGTAAGCTATGTCAATCCGAACATTTTCTAAATACTATTCCTTTCGTTAATAAGTTGATACTTTTCAAAAGACATAGGTAAGCTATGTCATTCCTCATATTTCCTAAATACTATGCCTTTCGTTAATAAGTTGGTACTTTTCAAAAGACATAGGTAAGCTATGTCAATCCGAACATTTTCTAAATACTATGCCTTTCGTTAATAAGTTGGTACTTTTCAAAAGACATAGGTAAGCTATGTCAATCCGAAAATTTTCTAAATACTATGCCTTTCGTTAATAAGTTGGTACTTTTCAAAAGACATAGGTAAGCTATGTCAATCCGAACATTTTCTAAATACTATTCCTTTCGTTAATAAGTTGGTACTTTTCAAAAGACATAGGTAAGCTATGTCAATCCGAACATTTTCTAAATACTATGCCTTTCGTTAATAAGTTGGTACTTTTCAAAAGACATAGGTAAGCTATGTCAATCCGAAAATTTTCTAAATACTATGCCTTTTGTTAATAAGTTGGTACTTTTCAAAAGACATAGGTAAGCTATGTCAATCCGAAAATTTTCTAAATACTATGCCTTTCGTTAATAAGTTGGTACTTTTCAAAAGACATAGGTAAGCTATGTCAATCCGAACATTTTCTAAATACTATTCCTTTCGTTAATAAGTTGATACTTTTCAAAAGACATAGGTAAGCTATGTCAATCCGAACATTTTCTAAATACTATTCCTTTCGTTAATAAGTTGATACTTTTCAAAAGACATAGGTAAGCTATGTCAATCCGAAAATTTTCTAAATACTATGCCTTTCGTTAATAAGTTGGTACTTTTCAAAAGACATAGGTAAGCTATGTCAATCCGAAAATTTTCTAAATACTATTCCTTTCGTTAATAAGTTGGTACTTTTCAAAAGACATAGGTAAGCTATGTCATTCCTCATATTTCCTAAATACTATGCCTTTCGTTAATAAGTTGGTACTTTTCAAAAGACATAGGTAAGCTATGTCAATCCGAACATTTTCTAAATACTATGCCTTTCGCTAATAAGTTGGTACTTTTCAAAAGACATAGGTAAGCTATGTCAATCCGAAAATTTTCTAAATACTATGCCTTTCGTTAATAAGTTGGTACTTTTCAAAAGACATAGGTAAGCTATGTCAATCCGAACATTTTCTAAATACTATGCCTTTCGTTAATAAGTTGGTACTTTTCAAAAGACATAGGTAAGCTATGTCAATCCGAAAATTTTCTAAATACTATTCCTTTCGTTAATAAGTTGGTACTTTTCAAAAGACATAGGTAAGCTATGTCAATCCGAACATTTTCTAAATACTATGCCTTTCGCTAATAAGTTGGTACTTTTCAAAAGACATAGGTAAGCTATGTCAATCCGAAAATTTTCTAAATACTATGCCTTTCGTTAATAAGTTGGTACTTTTCAAAAGACATAGGTAAGCTATGTCAATCCGAACATTTTCTAAATACTATGCCTTTCGTTAATAAGTTGGTACTTTTCAAAAGACATAGGTAAGCTATGTCAATCCGAAAATTTTCTAAATACTATGCCTTTCGTTAATAAGTTGGTACTTTTCAAAAGACATAGGTAAGCTATGTCAATCCGAACATTTTCTAAATACTATTCCTTTCGTTAATAAGTTGGTACTTTTCAAAAGACATAGGTAAGCTATGTCAATCCGAACATTTTCTAAATACTATGCCTTTCGTTAATAAGTTGGTACTTTTCAAAAGACATAGGTAAGCTATGTCAATCCGAAAATTTTCTAAATACTATGCCTTTTGTTAATAAGTTGGTACTTTTCAAAAGACATAGGTAAGCTATGTCAATCCGAAAATTTTCTAAATACTCTGCCTTTCGTTAATAAGTTGGTACTTTTCAAAAGACATAGGTAAGCTATGTCAATCCGAACATTTTCTAAATACTATTCCTTTCGTTAATAAGTTGATACTTTTCAAAAGACATAGGTAAGCTATGTCAATCCGAACATTTTCTAAATACTATTCCTTTCGTTAATAAGTTGATACTTTTCAAAAGACATAGGTAAGCTATGTCATTCCTCATATTTCCTAAATACTATGCCTTTCGTTAATAAGTTGGTACTTTTCAAAAGACATAGGTAAGCTATGTCAATCCGAACATTTTCTAAATACTATGCCTTTCGTTAATAAGTTGGTACTTTTCAAAAGACATAGGTAAGCTATGTCAATCCGAAAATTTTCTAAATACTATGCCTTTCGTTAATAAGTTGGTACTTTTCAAAAGACATAGGTAAGCTATGTCAATCCGAACATTTTCTAAATACTATTCCTTTCGTTAATAAGTTGGTACTTTTCAAAAGACATAGGTAAGCTATGTCAATCCGAACATTTTCTAAATACTATGCCTTTCGTTAATAAGTTGGTACTTTTCAAAAGACATAGGTAAGCTATGTCAATCCGAAAATTTTCTAAATACTATGCCTTTTGTTAATAAGTTGGTACTTTTCAAAAGACATAGGTAAGCTATGTCAATCCGAAAATTTTCTAAATACTATGCCTTTTGTTAATAAGTTGGTACTTTTCAAAAGACATAGGTAAGCTATGTCAATCCGAAAATTTTCTAAATACTATTCCTTTCGTTAATAAGTTGGTACTTTTCAAAAGACATAGGTAAGCTATGTCAATCCGAAAATTTTCTAAATACTATGCCTTTCGTTAATAAGTTGGTACTTTTCAAAAGACATAGGTAAGCTATGTCAATCCGAACATTTTCTAAATACTATGCCTTTCGTTAATAAGTTGGTACTTTTCAAAAGACATAGGTAAGCTATGTCAATCCGAAAATTTTCTAAATACTATGCCTTTCGTTAATAAGTTGGTACTTTTCAAAAGACATAGGTAAGCTATGTCAATCCGAAAATTTTCTAAATACTATTCCTTTCGTTAATAAGTTGGTACTTTTCAAAAGACATAGGTAAGCTATGTCAATCCGAACATTTTCTAAATACTATGCCTTTCGTTAATAAGTTGGTACTTTTCAAAAGACATAGGTAAGCTATGTCATTCCTCATATTTCCTAAATACTATGCCTTTCGTTAATAAGTTGGTACTTTTCAAAAGACATAGGTAAGCTATGTCAATCCGAACATTTTCTAAATACTATTCCTTTCGTTAATAAGTTGGTACTTTTCAAAAGACATAGGTAAGCTATGTTAATCCGAACATTTTCTAAATATTATGCCTTTCGTTAATAAGTTGGTACTTTTCAAAAGCCATAGGTAGGTCAGCTATGTAAATCCTAACATTTTCTAATTACTATGCCTTTCGTTAATAAGTTGATACTTTTCAAAAGACATAGGTAAGCTATGTCAATCCGAACATTTTCTAAATACTATGCCTTTCGTTGATAAGTTGGTACTTTTCAAAAGACATAGGTAAGCTATGTCAATCCGAAAATTTTCTAAATACTATTCCTTTCGTTAATAAGTTGGTACTTTTCAAAAGACATAGGTAAGCTATGTCAATCCGAACATTTTCTAAATACTATGCCTTTCGTTAATAAGTTGGTACTTTTCAAAAGACATAGGTAAGCTATGTCATTCCTCATATTTCCTAAATACTATGCCTTTCGTTAATAAGTTGGTACTTTTCAAAAGACATAGGTAAGCTATGTCAATCCGAACATTTTCTAAATACTATTCCTTTTGTTAATAAGTTGGTACTTTTCAAAAGACATAGGTAAGCTATGTCAATCCGAACATTTTCTAAATACTATGCCTTTCGCTAATAAGTTGGTACTTTTCAAAAGACATAGGTAAGCTATGTCAATCCGAAAATTTTCTAAATACTATGCCTTTCGTTAATAAGTTGGTACTTTTCAAAAGACATAGGTAAGCTATGTCAATCCGAAAATTTTCTAAATACTATGCCTTTCGTTAATAAGTTGGTACTTTTCAAAAGACATAGGTAAGCTATGTCAATCCGAAAATTTTCTAAATACTATTCCTTTCGTTAATAAGTTGGTACTTTTCAAAAGACATAGGTAAGCTATGTCAATCCGAAAATTTTCTAAATACTATGCCTTTCGTTAATAAGTTGGTACTTTTCAAAAGACATAGGTAAGCTATGTCAATCCGAACATTTTCTAAATACTATGCCTTTCGTTAATAAGTTGGTACTTTTCAAAAGACATAGGTAAGCTATGTCAATCCGAAAATTTTCTAAATACTATGCCTTTCGTTAATAAGTTGGTACTTTTCAAAAGACATAGGTAAGCTATGTCAATCCGAACATTTTCTAAATACTATGCCTTTCGTTAATAAGTTGGTACTTTTCAAAAGACATAGGTAAGCTATGTCAATCCGAACATTTTCTAAATACTATGCCTTTCGTTAATAAGTTGGTACTTTTCAAAAGACATAGGTAAGCTATGTCAATCCGAAAATTTTCTAAATACTATTCCTTTCGTTAATAAGTTGGTACTTTTCAAAAGACATAGGTAAGCTATGTCAATCCGAACATTTTCTAAATACTATGCCTTTCGTTAATAAGTTGGTACTTTTCAAAAGACATAGGTAAGCTATGTCATTCCTCATATTTCCTAAATACTATGCCTTTCGTTAATAAGTTGGTACTTTTCAAAAGACATAGGTAAGCTATGTCAATCCGAACATTTTCTAAATACTATTCCTTTCGTTAATAAGTTGGTACTTTTCAAAAGACATAGGTAAGCTATGTTAATCCGAACATTTTCTAAATATTATGCCTTTCGTTAATAAGTTGGTACTTTTCAAAAGCCATAGGTAGGTCAGCTATGTAAATCCTAACATTTTCTAATTACTATGCCTTTCGTTAATAAGTTGATACTTTTCAAAAGACATAGGTAAGCTATGTCAATCCGAACATTTTCTAAATACTATGCCTTTCGTTGATAAGTTGGTACTTTTCAAAAGACATAGGTAAGCTATGTCAATCCGAAAATTTTCTAAATACTATTCCTTTCGTTAATAAGTTGGTACTTTTCAAAAGACATAGGTAAGCTATGTCAATCCGAACATTTTCTAAATACTATGCCTTTCGTTAATAAGTTGGTACTTTTCAAAAGACATAGGTAAGCTATGTCATTCCTCATATTTCCTAAATACTATGCCTTTCGTTAATAAGTTGGTACTTTTCAAAAGACATAGGTAAGCTATGTCAATCCGAACATTTTCTAAATACTATTCCTTTTGTTAATAAGTTGGTACTTTTCAAAAGACATAGGTAAGCTATGTCAATCCGAACATTTTCTAAATACTATTCCTTTTGTTAATAAGTTGGTACTTTTCAAAAGACATAGGTAAGCTATGTCAATCCGAACATTTTCTAAATACTATTCCTTTTGTTAATAAGTTGGTACTTTTCAAAAGACATAGGTAAGCTATGTTAATCCGAACATTTTCTAAATACTATGCCTTTCGTTAATAAGTTGGTACTTTTCAAAAGACATAGGTAAGCTATGTCAATCCGAAAATTTTCTAAATACTATGCCTTTCGTTAATAAGTTGGTACTTTTCAAAAGACATAGGTAAGCTATGTCAATCCGAAAATTTTCTAAATACTATGCCTTTCGTTAATAAGTTGGTACTTTTCAAAAGCCATAGGTAGGTAAGCTATGTAAATCCTAACATTTTCTAATTACTATGCCTTTCGTTAATAAGTTGGTACTTTTCAAAAGACATAGGTAAGCTATGTCAATCCGAACATTTTCTAAATACTATGCCTTTCGTTAATAAGTTGGTACTTTTCAAAAGACATAGGTAAGCTATGTCAATCCGAAAATTTTCTAAATACTATGCCTTTCGTTAATAAGTTGGTACTTTTCAAAAGACATAGGTAAGCTATGTCAATCCGAAAATTTTCTAAATACTATGCCTTTCGTTAATAAGTTGGTACTTTTCAAAAGACATAGGTAAGCTATGTCAATCCGAAAATTTTCAAAATACTATTCCTTTCGTTAATAAGTTGGTACTTTTCAAAAGTCATAGGTAAGCTATGTCAATCCGAACATTTTCTAAATACTATGCCTTTCGTTAATAAGTTGGTACTTTTCAAAAGACATAGGTAAGCTATGTCAATCCGAACATTTTCTAAATACTATGCCTTTCGTTAATAAGTTGGTACTTTTCAAAAGACATAGGTAAGCTATGTCAATCCGAAAATTTTCTAAATACTATGCCTTTCGTTAATAAGTTGGTACTTTTCAAAAGACATAGGTAAGCTATGTCAATCCGAACATTTTCTAAATACTATTCCTTTCGTTAATAAGTTGGTACTTTTCAAAAGACATAGGTAAGCTATGTCAATCCGAACATTTTCTAAATACTATGCCTTTCGTTAATAAGTTGGTACTTTTCAAAAGACATAGGTAAGCTATGTCAATCCGAAAATTTTCTAAATACTATGCCTTTCGTTAATAAGTTGGTACTTTTCAAAAGACATAGGTAAGCTATTTCAATCCGAAAATTTTCTAAATACTATGCCTTTCGTTAATAAGTTGGTACTTTTCAAAAGACATAGGTAAGCTATGTCAATCCGAACATTTTCTAAATACTATGCCTTTCGTTAATAAGTTGGTACTTTTCAAAAGACATAGGTAAGCTATGTCAATCCGAAAATTTTCTAAATACTATGCCTTTCGTTAATAAGTTGGTACTTTTCAAAAGACATAGGTAAGCTATGTCAATCCGAAAATTTTCTAAATACTATTCCTTTCGTTAATAAGTTGGTACTTTTCAAAAGACATAGGTAAGCTATGTCAATCCGAACATTTTCTAAATACTATGCCTTTCGTTAATAAGTTGGTACTTTTCAAAAGACATAGGTAAGCTATGTCAATCCGAACATTTTCTAAATACTATGCCTTTCGTTAATAAGTTGGTACTTTTCAAAAGACATAGGTAAGCTATGTCAATCCGAAAATTTTCTAAATACTATGCCTTTCGTTAATAAGTTGGTACTTTTCAAAAGACATAGGTAAGCTATGTCAATCCGAAAATTTTCTAAATACTATTCCTTTCGTTAATAAGTTGGTACTTTTCAAAAGACATAGGTAAGCTATGTCAATCCGAACATTTTCTAAATACTATTCCTTTCGTTAATAAGTTGGTACTTTTCAAAAGACATAGGTAAGCTATGTCAATCCGAACATTTTCTAAATACTATGCCTTTCGTTAATAAGTTGGTACTTTTCAAAAGACATAGGTAAGCTATGTCAATCCGAAAATTTTCTAAATACTATGCCTTTCGTTAATAAGTTGGTACTTTTCAAAAGACATAGGTAAGCTATTTCAATCCGAAAATTTTCTAAATACTATGCCTTTCGTTAATAAGTTGGTACTTTTCAAAAGACATAGGTAAGCTATGTCAATCCGAACATTTTCTAAATACTATGCCTTTCGTTAATAAGTTGGTACTTTTCAAAAGACATAGGTAAGCTATGTCAATCCGAAAATTTTCTAAATACTATGCCTTTCGTTAATAAGTTGGTACTTTTCAAAAGACATAGGTAAGCTATGTCAATCCGAAAATTTTCTAAATACTATTCCTTTCGTTAATAAGTTGGTACTTTTCAAAAGACATAGGTAAGCTATGTCAATCCGAACATTTTCTAAATACTATGCCTTTCGTTAATAAGTTGGTACTTTTCAAAAGACATAGGTAAGCTATGTCAATCCGAACATTTTCTAAATACTATGCCTTTCGTTAATAAGTTGGTACTTTTCAAAAGACATAGGTAAGCTATGTCAATCCGAAAATTTTCTAAATACTATGCCTTTCGTTAATAAGTTGGTACTTTTCAAAAGACATAGGTAAGCTATGTCAATCCGAAAATTTTCTAAATACTATTCCTTTCGTTAATAAGTTGGTACTTTTCAAAAGACATAGGTAAGCTATGTCAATCCGAACATTTTCTAAATACTATGCCTTTCGTTAATAAGTTGGTACTTTTCAAAAGACATAGGTAAGCTATGTCATTCCTCATATTTCCTAAATACTATGCCTTTCGTTAATAAGTTGGTACTTTTCAAAAGACATAGGTAAGCTATGTCAATCCGAACATTTTCTAAATACTATTCCTTTCGTTAATAAGTTGGTACTTTTCAAAAGACATAGGTAAGCTATGTTAATCCGAACATTTTCTAAATATTATGCCTTTCGTTAATAAGTTGGTACTTTTCAAAAGCCATAGGTAGGTCAGCTATGTAAATCCTAACATTTTCTAATTACTATGCCTTTCGTTAATAAGTTGATACTTTTCAAAAGACATAGGTAAGCTATGTCAATCCGAACATTTTCTAAATACTATGCCTTTCGTTGATAAGTTGGTACTTTTCAAAAGACATAGGTAAGCTATGTCAATCCGAAAATTTTCTAAATACTATTCCTTTCGTTAATAAGTTGGTACTTTTCAAAAGACATAGGTAAGCTATGTCAATCCGAACATTTTCTAAATACTATGCCTTTCGTTAATAAGTTGGTACTTTTCAAAAGACATAGGTAAGCTATGTCAATCCGAACATTTTCTAAATACTATTCCTTTTGTTAATAAGTTGGTACTTTTCAAAAGACATAGGTAAGCTATGTCAATCCGAACATTTTCTAAATACTATTCCTTTTGTTAATAAGTTGGTACTTTTCAAAAGACATAGGTAAGCTATGTCAATCCGAACATTTTCTAAATACTATTCCTTTTGTTAATAAGTTGGTACTTTTCAAAAGACATAGGTAAGCTATGTTAATCCGAACATTTTCTAAATACTATGCCTTTCGTTAATAAGTTGGTACTTTTCAAAAGACATAGGTAAGCTATGTCAATCCGAAAATTTTCTAAATACTATGCCTTTCGTTAATAAGTTGGTACTTTTCAAAAGACATAGGTAAGCTATGTCAATCCGAAAATTTTCTAAATACTATGCCTTTCGTTAATAAGTTGGTACTTTTCAAAAGCCATAGGTAGGTAAGCTATGTAAATCCTAACATTTTCTAATTACTATGCCTTTCGTTAATAAGTTGGTACTTTTCAAAAGACATAGGTAAGCTATGTCAATCCGAACATTTTCTAAATACTATGCCTTTCGTTAATAAGTTGGTACTTTTCAAAAGACATAGGTAAGCTATGTCAATCCGAAAATTTTCTAAATACTATGCCTTTCGTTAATAAGTTGGTACTTTTCAAAAGACATAGGTAAGCTATGTCAATCCGAAAATTTTCTAAATACTATGCCTTTCGTTAATAAGTTGGTACTTTTCAAAAGACATAGGTAAGCTATGTCAATCCGAAAATTTTCAAAATACTATTCCTTTCGTTAATAAGTTGGTACTTTTCAAAAGTCATAGGTAAGCTATGTCAATCCGAACATTTTCTAAATACTATGCCTTTCGTTAATAAGTTGGTACTTTTCAAAAGACATAGGTAAGCTATGTCAATCCGAACATTTTCTAAATACTATGCCTTTCGTTAATAAGTTGGTACTTTTCAAAAGACATAGGTAAGCTATGTCAATCCGAAAATTTTCTAAATACTATGCCTTTCGTTAATAAGTTGGTACTTTTCAAAAGACATAGGTAAGCTATGTCAATCCGAACATTTTCTAAATACTATTCCTTTCGTTAATAAGTTGGTACTTTTCAAAAGACATAGGTAAGCTATGTCAATCCGAACATTTTCTAAATACTATGCCTTTCGTTAATAAGTTGGTACTTTTCAAAAGACATAGGTAAGCTATGTCAATCCGAAAATTTTCTAAATACTATGCCTTTCGTTAATAAGTTGGTACTTTTCAAAAGACATAGGTAAGCTATTTCAATCCGAAAATTTTCTAAATACTATGCCTTTCGTTAATAAGTTGGTACTTTTCAAAAGACATAGGTAAGCTATGTCAATCCGAACATTTTCTAAATACTATGCCTTTCGTTAATAAGTTGGTACTTTTCAAAAGACATAGGTAAGCTATGTCAATCCGAAAATTTTCTAAATACTATGCCTTTCGTTAATAAGTTGGTACTTTTCAAAAGACATAGGTAAGCTATGTCAATCCGAAAATTTTCTAAATACTATTCCTTTCGTTAATAAGTTGGTACTTTTCAAAAGACATAGGTAAGCTATGTCAATCCGAACATTTTCTAAATACTATGCCTTTCGTTAATAAGTTGGTACTTTTCAAAAGACATAGGTAAGCTATGTCAATCCGAACATTTTCTAAATACTATTCCTTTCGTTAATAAGTTGGTACTTTTCAAAAGACATAGGTAAGCTATGTCAATCCGAACATTTTCTAAATACTATGCCTTTCGTTAATAAGTTGGTACTTTTCAAAAGACATAGGTAAGCTATGTCAATCCGAACATTTTCTAAATACTATTCCTTTCGTTAATAAGTTGGTACTTTTCAAAAGACATAGGTAAGCTATGTCAATCCGAACATTTTCTAAATACTATGCCTTTCGTTAATAAGTTGGTACTTTTCAAAAGACATAGGTAAGCTATGTCAATCCGAAAATTTTCTAAATACTATGCCTTTCGTTAATAAGTTGGTACTTTTCAAAAGACATAGGTAAGCTATGTCAATCCGAACATTTTCTAAATACTGCAGTCTTTCGTTAACAAGTTGGTACCTTTCAAAAGACATGGGTAAGCTATGTCGTTCCTCGTATTTTCTGTTCTGTTTTTTTTCTGCCCTTTCTCCCCTGTTGGTGTCATTCGGTTTGAAATTGTGAATTATTTTTTTATTGCAATTGTTAAGTAAGCCACATGTACCGACTTTTTTGTTTACGATTGACTTTTTCCCGCACGGATACATGCAGTATCACACTGTGAGAAAGTACTCGTTACCTAGGGTGTCGGTAAGCCTCGCTTGCAAAACGAGCAGTCATTCAGATGGGCGAGTACGCTTAAGTGTTTTCCGTTTGTCGAATGGGTATGGGTTGACAAGTAGGGGGAATAGTTGCCCAGTATGGGCTATCAAAATATCGTAGATTTCTAAGTTGGTATATGCAAAACGGCTATACTTGGCAATTTATTACTAACAATTTTTTTTCAGCGCTTCCTTTTCAGCACACTAACACTCTCTTACAGGCTTCAGAGATGTCATCAAATTTTTTGTATATTTTTTAATTTTGTTTGATTTTCTGTTCCAGGAATTTTTTTAGGGATGGATTTATTTGGAATATATGCATATATTTGAACTTGCTGATAGGCCTATCTTATAATTTTACTTATTTTTATGTCCTAGGGTTTACATTAAAATTTTTCTTATTAATTTTATTTTTTGTTTTAGAATTCTTATTAGGAAAGGAATTTTTAGGTTACAAAAGTGACTTTGCAGTTTAGAACTTCAGAATTTTCATTAAAATTTGGTAAAGTTTTATTTTGCATGATTGTTTCTTAGCTGCATGGGTTTAAAAGGTGCATGCATGTTGTAGGGGGTGGTAAAGTAGTGGTTATTTAGGGGGTTTAGTATTTTAATTATAAAATTTTGTATGTAAAAATATTTTTATGTTGTAATTCGTGTTTAAATTTTTCGGCTCTTATAAAAAAATGTAAATGTTAATATTTTATTGATATTCAACATATTTTTTTTATAATTGCTAAGTTTGCATTCATTTTATCCTGTTTGTAAATGTATATCTATCTGCACTTTGCTAGAGTAAAGATAAACTCTGGCTTAGTGCAGCCGGTAGAGAACATCCAGTTTTCAGGGGGGGTGCATTTTCTAGTTTTGTCTGCGATTTCCTCCGCCGGCGGGGAATATTTTCCATCGGTTGTGAATATTTTAACCGGTTGATTATATTTTCTACCGATAAAGGGAACAACTTCAAGTCGAGAGGGCCAACTTCCAGCCGTGATGGGAAATGATTGCTTATATTTTTTTATAGATGGGTATTTAATTTCAGTTTTGTCAAAGTAATCTTTGGTTTTGTATCGCTTTGGTTATATATATTAGGTAACAAAACAAATATGATATTTTGTGTTATTGTTAGATATTGAACTCCACTTTTACTTTAGCTGATATAAATGTTGTGTTTCTATTTGTCTTTTTTACAGTACTGTTCTACAATCTGAATTAAACTGTTACTTGAGAGATAACAGAACAGAGATATTATAGACAAATCTAATAATAATTATTAAGATGTTATATACACCAGAGAAAATGAAAATGCTCGTCTGTATGGAAAGAAAAATGGATAGAAATGGTGACCAGTGTTGCAAAAAAATTGATGAGTATCTGAAGAAAGTAAATTGGAAACCAGTGAAATTGTAAAGAGTTCGAAAGACTGGTGTTTACCACATTTTGCAGTATGGAATATCAATAATCCAAACTTCAGTCTCTGAAGAAGATAACTTGGTTATCGAAACGCGCGTAAGATAGTGTAAAGTGTTAGTGTTGGTGTAGTGGTAGTGTAAACAGTGCTCAGAGTCAAGTAGCTCCAACTGTTCCAGAATTCCCAACTTATATGTGTATATAGATGTAAAACTCTGTCCAAACCCTCTATTAATGGAGCGTTTGTACATTTCACTATGAAATCTTGATCTTGATACAGGCTCAATAGACAACTAACTACCGAACTATTAGCTATAGCTAAATGTTTAATTATAAATTTCTCAGCAAGCCATATCATTTTCCATTTCAGAGGTATTTCACTAACCCAAACTTCTTCTTTTCTTCTTCAATTTCGGTAACTAACCTCTCTTATGATTATTTTGTTCCATGTCAATATATGTGACTAACTTCAACTTATACTAGTGACGTCAAAATCTAAAAGGCGGATTTTAAGAAATTTTTAAAATAGAATTTTCTAAATGGAGATAAAAACAAAACAACTCTATTGAATTTGACTACATAATCTATTTTTAGTTGAACACCCTACAGCTAGGATTTAAAGATTCTAATTTATGGTGAAGTCGCCTTAGATAGACGCGATCGCCAAAAAATAAAATCTTCGGCTTAAGGCGGCCTTACACTAAGGCAACCGTAGGCAATCCAGTTGTCTGCCGCATGCGATGATTTTAAAGTGCGCTAATCTATTCGCCGCAATATCAAGACTCTACAATTTCCCCTTTTATCCCTGAAGTCTGCCGAGCAACAATTCTAGTGCTAAAGGAATGCATTAAGGTAAGGATGCAAAATTCAATTAAGAGGGCCCTCCGCGCAGGTGTATAAACCTTAAAACTTACACAAAACTTGTTACTTATCTAGTAATTTTTTGGTTCAAAATATTTACGATAGATGTCGCTAGTAGTACCGAATCGGCTTTTATTTATGCAACTTATTTTCTCTCTCTCTTTTTGTCTTTCCACTCTTGACCGTATAGGTATAAAGTATTGTATTTATCTAAGCTCTTCACGATTCAAACAAACTTCTCTCCGGATCAGCTGTTTCGATATTTTGGTTTCAAACAAACACAATTTCTGCCAGCAAATATTTTTATTTTCAATCGCAATAGGTAAATTATGATTTCATTTATTTGCTATTTTTACTCAACAGCTAGTATGTTTATTTTACCTATAGGTATTCTCGTTACTTCTTTAATTTTTTTCTGTACTTTTATAGGTTAATTTTGAAATTAAAATAATATTCCAATCATTATCGTCGTTTCTCTATATTTTCAAGTTTTATATATCGAGATTTATAATTTCCATTTATTGAGAAGTAGGTAAGTAGGTACCTAATGATAAAATACAAAGCAAACCAAGCCGACCTAACAAAAATCCATTGGAATTATCTGAATGAAAAAACACTGCAAAAAGCTAATCTTGTGAATATTTTCACGTGATAGGTTACCTATATAGATATAATATATACAACATAACTCACAACCCATTATTAATTATTACGGACCATTTTTCATTTTTTTTAAATAATTTATTGAATACGAAATAAACTAGGTAGGTATAATATATACATTAGATATCAAAATTTAAATTAGATGTGATTTTTGCTCAAGAGTCTCAAGTAGGTAGGTAGGTACATTTATTTTGGACAATTTCAAAAATTATAAAGAAAAGATGTTTAGAATTAAAAATAACTTCCAAATATTTAACACATTGTTTTACATCAAAAATGTTTTTATTTCACAGAAAATATCGAAAAAATTATTTTTTTGATCTAAATAAACAATATTGAATACCTATATTTGAAAGTTATTTTTAATTCTAAACATCTTTTCGTTTTTAAAAGATTACTTATTTTAAAATATATTTATACAAAAAGGAAATGAATTTGACCGAGGTTTTCGCTAAAACATTTTAGAAACTTCCGTTTTTTACCCATTTTACGGACCTACCCTCATTTCAAAAATATTTGAAGCCACATAACTTTGTACCTACCTACTGATAAGATAAGAAAACAGATTGAAGGGAAACATAAATAAAGCTCAGATATTTCAACTCTACCAAGTCGAAGATGCGCTATTGCCATTTCTAGAGTAGGTAGACGAAATTAATTTTTTAGTCTTCCTTTGTTTTACAATATTTTTCTAATCAACAACTAACACTATTACTACGTCATCCTTTAATAATTATTATTTGGGTTCTTATTTTCTTTCATTGTTTTAAATGCTTATATAATCAATTAATTTGCAAGGTAATTTCGACTAGGTATATTGACAAGACAAAGTTACCTACAAAACATTTATGCTTCGAAATTTTTTAAAATGAAATGTTACCTACCTCATTCATTAATTTTATTCAACAATTATTATTACCTATGGCAAGCTAAAAACTAGATAACCATCCTCATCTCTTTTTATCGTCGTAATGGAGAGGATTATTAAATTGTATCTAAGGATTTCTAGGGATAATTTTTACATTTGGCATCGAAGCTTTAAAATCCAAAAGAGCCAAGTAAAATCGTGAAATACAGAATGCTGCATTCACAACCGATGTTGCCATGTTATACGAAAATCCTCAAACAAGGAGAAATTTTTTTTTAACAAGAAAATCTATGCACGTCATAAAAGATATTAGGTATATTTTTAGGAACTTGCAATATCTATATAGTGACCATTTGACCTGTATGTTAGGTTTCTTATGTTTTCAAAATTCGATATTCGACTTCGTACCTAGTGTGTATTAGTCATAAGGCAAATTGTGATTAATTTTTGGGTTTCCAAAATAGAAATATATCAGGTAAGTATGTGCTTATATTTTGTTATTGTTTCATTTCAGATAATTGTAGGTTTTTCATTATTATTTTCTCGTTACAATATCTAGGTAAGTAAACTCAACATTATTTTTATAGTTGTGGCAACTATGTAAATTCTAAACATTTACGTTTTATTGTGCAAAAAACGAACAAATTCGACTGGGTAGGGGTAGCGTGTGTTTTTAGATCCAGGGGCAATCGGCGGGCAATTGAATATAACCAGAATATAACCAAAGAATACACCAAAATAACTAATAGTCACAACACAACGGGGTTGTGTTGTGCTAATAGTAGCAGATGTTACTTTGTTGTGTATATCTGCGATAATATAGATCTATATATACAGGAAATTGAGATAGACAGAAAAATATGGGCCGAAAAAATGCGTCTGAAACTGAAGCAATTCTATACAGAATGTATAGCTCCTGAAATAATCAGAAATCAAATAGGAAAAGGACAGAAATGCATTGACCTCCCTTATATCAAGCAAGCAATATCAGAATATGAGAAAAAGAAGTCTGGCAAGACAGAATCCAGATAATTAGGGCAAAGATATGGATGCCGATACTAATGCGTAAGTAAAAACACTAACAAGACATTTTAAAATGAAGCCTGATGTAACTACCAGCACAGGTCCAAATAATATTCCATATAGCAGTGTTCGCTATAACTATTCAGTAAGTAAAAAAATGTCAACACCTATTTAGAAGAAACATCTAATCTTTATATTTCATTTACAGTTCTGATTATTTAATTAAAACGAAGCCTGATGTAACTGCCCGCACAGGTCCAAATAATATTCCATATAGCAGTGTTCGATATAACTATTCAGTAAGTAAAAAAAATGTCAACACCTACTTAGAAGAAGCATCTAATCTTTATATTTCATTTACAGTTCTGATTATGTAATTAAAATGAAGCCTGATGTAACTGCCCGCACAGGTCCAAATAATATTCCATATAGCAGTGTTCGCTATAACTATTCAGTAAGTAAAAAAATGTCAACACCTACTTAGAAGAAGCATCTAATCTTTATATTTCATTTACAGTTCTGATTATGTAATTAAAATGAAGCCTGATGTAACTGCCCGCACAGGTCCAAATAATATTCCATATAGCAGTGTTCGCTATAACTATTCAGTAAGTAAAAAAATGTCAACACCTACTTAGAAGAAGCATCTAATCTTTATATTTCATTTACAGTTCTGATTATGTAATTAAAATGAAGCCTGATGTAACTGCCCGCACAGGTCCAAATAATATTCCATATAGCAGTGTTCGCTATAACTATTCAGTAAGTAAAAAAATGTCAACACCTACTTAGAAGAAGCATCTAATCTTTATATTTCATTTACAGTTCTGATTATGTAATTAAAATGAAGCCTGATGTAACTGCCCGCACAGGTCCAAATAATATTCCATATAGCAGTGTTCGATATAACTATTCAGTAAGTAAAAAAAATGTCAACACCTACTTAGAAGAAGCATCTAATCTTTATATTTCATTTACAGTTCTGATTATGTAATTAAAATGAAGCCTGATGTAACTGCCCGCACAGGTCCAAATAATATTCCATATAGCAGTGTTCGATATAACTATTCAGTAAGTAAAAAAAATGTCAACACCTACTTAGAAGAAGCATCTAATCTTTATATTTCATTTACAGTTCTGATTATGTAATTAAAATGAAGCCTGATGTAACTGCCCGCACAGGTCCAAATAATATTCCATATAGCAGTGTTCGCTATAACTATTCAGTAAGTAAAAAAATGTCAACACCTACTTAGAAGAAGCATCTAATCTTTATATTTCATTTACAGTTCTGATTATGTAATTAAAATGAAGCCTGATGTAACTGCCCGCACAGGTCCAAATAATATTCCATATAGCAGTGTTCGCTATAACTATTCAGTAAGTAAAAAAATGTCAACACCTACTTAGAAGAAGCATCTAATCTTTATATTTCATTTACAGTTCTGATTATGTAATTAAAATGAAGCCTGATGTAACTGCCCGCACAGGTCCAAATAATATTCCATGTAGCAGTGTTCGCTATAACTATTCAGTAAGTAAAAAAATGTCAACACCTATTTAGAAGAAACATCTAATCTTTATATTTCATTTACAGTTCTGATTATTTAATTAAAACGAAGCCTGATGTAACTGCCCGCACAGGTCCAAATAATATTCCATATAGCAGTGTTCGATATAACTATTCAGTAAGTAAAAAAAATGTCAACACCTACTTAGAAGAAGCATCTAATCTTTATATTTCATTTACAGTTCTGATTATGTAATTAAAATGAAGCCTGATGTAACTGCCCGCACAGGTCCAAATAATATTCCATATAGCAGTGTTCGCTATAACTATTCAGTAAGTAAAAAAATGTCAACACCTACTTAGAAGAAGCATCTAATCTTTATATTTCATTTACAGTTCTGATTATGTAATTAAAATGAAGCCTGATGTAACTGCCCGCACAGGTCCAAATAATATTCCATATAGCAGTGTTCGCTATAACTATTCAGTAAGTAAAAAAATGTCAACACCTACTTAGAAGAAGCATCTAATCTTTATATTTCATTTACAGTTCTGATTATGTAATTAAAATGAAGCCTGATGTAACTGCCCGCACAGGTCCAAATAATATTCCATGTAGCAGTGTTCGCTATAACTATTCAGTAAGTAAAAAAATGTCAACACCTATTTAGAAGAAACATCTAATCTTTATATTTCATTTACAGTTCTGATTATTTAATTAAAACGAAGCCTGATGTAACTGCCCGCACAGGTCCAAATAATATTCCATATAGCAGTGTTCGATATAACTATTCAGTAAGTAAAAAAAATGTCAACACCTACTTAGAAGAAGCATCTAATCTTTATATTTCATTTACAGTTCTGATTATGTAATTAAAATGAAGCCTGATGTAACTGCCCGCACAGGTCCAAATAATATTCCATATAGCAGTGTTCGCTATAACTATTCAGTAAGTAAAAAAATGTCAACACCTACTTAGAAGAAGCATCTAATCTTTATATTTCATTTACAGTTCTGATTATGTAATTAAAATGAAGCCTGATGTAACTGCCCGCACAGGTCCAAATAATATTCCATATAGCAGTGTTCGCTATAACTATTCAGTAAGTAAAAAAATGTCAACACCTACTTAGAAGAAGCATCTAATCTTTATATTTCATTTACAGTTCTGATTATGTAATTAAAATGAAGCCTGATGTAACTGCCCGCACAGGTCCAAATAATATTCCATGTAGCAGTGTTCGCTATAACTATTCAGTAAGTAAAAAAATGTCAACACCTATTTAGAAGAAACATCTAATCTTTATATTTCATTTACAGTTCTGATTATTTAATTAAAACGAAGCCTGATGTAACTGCCCGCACAGGTCCAAATAATATTCCATATAGCAGTGTTCGATATAACTATTCAGTAAGTAAAAAAAATGTCAACACCTACTTAGAAGAAGCATCTAATCTTTATATTTCATTTACAGTTCTGATTATGTAATTAAAATGAAGCCTGATGTAACTGCCCGCACAGGTCCAAATAATATTCCATATAGCAGTGTTCGCTATAACTATTCAGTAAGTAAAAAAATGTCAACACCTACTTAGAAGAAGCATCTAATCTTTATATTTCATTTACAGTTCTGATTATGTAATTAAAATGAAGCCTGATGTAACTGCCCGCACAGGTCCAAATAATATTCCATATAGCAGTGTTCGCTATAACTATTCAGTAAGTAAAAAAATGTCAACACCTACTTAGAAGAAGCATCTAATCTTTATATTTCATTTACAGTTCTGATTATGTAATTAAAATGAAGCCTGATGTAACTGCCCGCACAGGTCCAAATAATATTCCATGTAGCAGTGTTCGCTATAACTATTCAGTAAGTAAAAAAATGTCAACACCTATTTAGAAGAAACATCTAATCTTTATATTTCATTTACAGTTCTGATTATTTAATTAAAACGAAGCCTGATGTAACTGCCCGCACAGGTCCAAATAATATTCCATATAGCAGTGTTCGATATAACTATTCAGTAAGTAAAAAAAATGTCAACACCTACTTAGAAGAAGCATCTAATCTTTATATTTCATTTACAGTTCTGATTATGTAATTAAAATGAAGCCTGATGTAACTGCCCGCACAGGTCCAAATAATATTCCATATAGCAGTGTTCGCTATAACTATTCAGTAAGTAAAAAAATGTCAACACCTACTTAGAAGAAGCATCTAATCTTTATATTTCATTTACAGTTCTGATTATGTAATTAAAATGAAGCCTGATGTAACTGCCCGCACAGGTCCAAATAATATTCCATATAGCAGTGTTCGCTATAACTATTCAGTAAGTAAAAAAATGTCAACACCTACTTAGAAGAAGCATCTAATCTTTATATTTCATTTACAGTTCTGATTATGTAATTAAAATGAAGCCTGATGTAACTGCCCGCACAGGTCCAAATAATATTCCATATAGCAGTGTTCGATATAACTATTCAGTAAGTAAAAAAAATGTCAACACCTACTTAGAAGAAGCATCTAATCTTTATATTTCATTTACAGTTCTGATTATGTAATTAAAAAACGAAGCCTGATGTAACTGCCCGCACAGGTCCAAATAATAGCAGTGTTCGCTATAACTATTCAGTAAGTAGAAAAATGTCAACACCTACTTAGAAGAAGCTTCTAATCTTTATATTTCATTTACAGTTCTGATTATGTAATTAAAATGAAGCCTGATGTAACTGCCCGCACAGGTCCAAATAATATTCCATATAGCAGTGTTCGCTATAACTATTCAGTAAGTAAAAAAATGTCAACACCTATTTAGAAGAAACATCTAATTTTTTATTTCATTTACAGTTCTGATAAAATGGATTGTTTAAAACTTTTGCTGAAATGAATTTGAAATAATTTTGTTAGTAAAAATATTTATTTAGAGTATTTAGAATTAAATTGTTTTTTTTTCAGTCTTTATAACTATATGGATCAAGACTTCAGTATGTCGATGGGTGTCACCACCCCTTTGTGAGTGTAGAATCGTAAAAAATGGATAATTTTATAAACTTTTAATTTTCTTTTTGTTCTGAGGAGAAATGGTAGAGAAAAATGGAAGATGAACTTCAGTTGCTATGTACTAATAAATATGAAGACAAATACATTAAACATAATGTAATAATAATTTTATTTATTTTTATAGAATATTTTTGATTTGTTTCTTTTCAACAAAAACATACATACACCTATTTTTGCTGTGATTTTTTTTGAATAATTAATAAGGATCATTGAAAAAGCAGACATGTCTGTTTATTGCTATAATAAACATTTTTATAGTTTACCTAATTAATTAGCATTTCTTTCTGTATTATAATTAATATAAAAACTGCCTACTTACTCTATACTTCAAAGTAATACTACAATTAAACAAAAAGATTGCCTAAATAATTTGTTTTTGTTTTCAATAAAAAAAGACATTTTTGGTATAATTTACTTGAATAATTAGGATTAAGAAGAGTCAATGGAAAAACAGGCATGTCCGTTCATTACAAACTGGAGGAAAACTGCAAAAAGTATTTATAATAACATTTCGATACATCACCTGGAAAAATTGAAGATCAAAAATATATATCATTTTTATTCCTGTGTTTCGAAAATAAAAGATTACAACAGTATAGAATAGAATACGAAATGTCTATTTTGGTCAATTAGTAGAATGCATTTATTACTATCACCAATGTAGTTTTTCTCACTAACTCGGGTGGCCAATGTATGTATGCTGATGAAGTCTATGGTTGTGTACAGGTCCCCGGAGGAACCAAAAGGCCCCGATATGGGGATCAATAAATATAGGGCACTTTTTTGTGGGATCACTACATAGAGTAGCTAAAAATATTTGTTGTTTATTTCACACCTACAGGCACTAAACACGTCACTTGTGATGGAGCACATGATGAGTAAATATAAAGAGCATTTACGAAGCACAAATTTACTTTTTCAGCATGAAGATTACTTTATTATAACCACTTACAAATACTGACAAGCTATGCTATAAACAATAATAAATAATTTGAAATATTTTTATGGACACAAAACCGTCATCATCTGTCATTGAAGTTCCATACAGCGCCATCCATCAAGACGGTGGAACGTCTGAACTAATGTTCGTTTCCAAAATTTTGTATGCAACAAATCTCAAAAAATACAATGATTTGAGATTTCATATTTTCAGAATCGAATTCTCTAGGCTTTCTTTTGGGGATCAGATCTTGGCGTTCAAATTGGTGACCACAAATTGTCAAAACTGTCAAAAACATACCATCACATAATGGCTAATATCTTTTTTAAAACAATATAAAACTTAACCAAAATACCTGATCCCCAAGACAAAGGTCCAAGTTATATTGTGTTAAAATTTCAACACTTAATTTTACTGCGTTCTTTAGATTTGTTGTTTACAAAATGACCTAAATTTTTTTGCCAGTCAGGGGTGCCAACTATTTTGAGCTGTCTAATTTAGGAGCGCGCTCTTAACTCACAATGGTATGGTGGCAGCCGTAACACAACTTTATTGGATTCTTTGGCCATTTCATCGACAAGATACATACAAATTATGGTTATCTTTTTATTGTCGGATTAGGTATAAGAGTTGACCATTCCTGCATTTCAGCTTTACCTGCACAAGCCAATGTATTACTGAAAACCTGGGAAGCAAGACATATAGTAAATTTTATACCCATTTAGAATAAGACCATCCTTATTTATTATTAATAAATCGGTTGAAACAAAAAATTACCAACAAAAATGAACGTCGTAACTAATTTATTAGATGTTACGTTTTTGAAGTTACGTCAAATTTTGATTTCATGTTAATGTCATAACGCAAAATAAGATATAAAAATGCGATATTCTGATGAATCCAAAAAACTTATGCTTAATGTAGTAAACTATTTTCAAAACGATTTAGGATCTCGATTTAAGGCAATTCAAAAAGCGTCCGAAGCACTAAAAGTTCCAGAAAGCACATTATATAATCTTGAAAAACCAAACAGAGCTACAGATTTCGAATTTAGAAGAAATATGTCTGCAAGCGTTTCCCGGATCAACACCCGAATTACAAAAAATACCTTGCATTGTTTGAGGGAAGTAATTTATAAAATGTATGCGCGAAAGGATAAAATCACAGTAGAAACTATTTTAAGGCAATTTATCGAAGAGTCTCCAGAAACTAAGATTTCCAAAGGTTCGTTATATTTGGGAATTAAAAAAATGGGTTTTCATTTCAAAAAACAGGATGGAAGAAAACATTTATTGGAAATGCCTGCAGTCAGATTAAAAAGAATATTATTTTTGAACAAATACCATGCTGCTAAAAGCGGAAAGCTCTTTACACCTGTTTTTCTGGATGAGACATGGGTTTTTAGTAAAAGCGGGGACAGAAGAATGTGGCAAGATGGTACTAAACACAGTGATTTAAAAATAACTGGAAGTGGGACACGATATGTAATTGTTCATGCCGGTGATAAAAAAGGTTTTGTGGCAAATGCATCGCTTATTTTTAAATGCAATAAAAAACAGGCGATTACCATGATAACATGAACACCGAAAATTTTGAAAATTGGTTTAAACAGCAACTAATTGTAAACTTGGAAGAACCATCGTTAATTATAATGGATAACGCAACGTATCACAGTCGCCTGGATGAAGAAATCCCAAGTAAAAGTTGGAGTAAAACACGCATGTTAGAATGGCTCAAAAAAAAGAATATTCCTTTTCCAGATCACATTTTAAAGGATGCTGTTTGGAATATAATTGAAAAGCAAGTTTTGCCAGAAAAAAATTATCATTTAGACAAATACGCTGCCGAGCATGGTCATTGTGTTCTCAGGCTACCACCCTATCATTGCCATTTTAATGCCATCGAAATGGTATGGTCAGAAACTAAAAGGCATTATGACCAAGCTATTACGAAAACTACAAGGTCACCTACTGAAGTCTTAAAAGTATGGAATGACGTTGTAAAAAATGTACCGGAGCAACACTGGCAGAATTACATAAATCATACAGAGAAAATTATTTCTGAAGCATGGGAAGTAGAAAACAAACTGGACCTACTAAACATCGAACCTATGGTGATCTCTGTATCCAATGAATCCGATGATGAACTATCACTTTCCGAAAGTTATTCTGATTTAGAAACTAATTAAACTTTGCCTTGAAGATCACGTTGTCATTTTTTTTAAATCTAGAATTTGTACTTAATCGAACTCTGAATTGCCATATTTTTTTAAGAAAACTATGTATCTAGTTAATAAAACAATGTTTTTAAAATTAGTGCGCTTCTTTTATATTCTTTTATTATGTCAACATCTTTAGAATTTTGTGAATTTCATAAAATTAATTTGTATTATTACAAACCGCCACTGATAATATGAAATTTCAAGTCACTACGCCAATGAAATAAGAAATATGTCAAGCATTTGACATGACAAAGGTCATAACCTAATTTTTTTCATGCGGGTTCAGATGGTTCAAGAAGCCGCATACGTTAAGTTACTAAAACGGCTGGTACCTCTAAATAGGTATTAATTTTACTATACCTTCATTTTCCGTCAGTCAACTTGATGCATTGCTTATAAGGGCCTTGCATTCGATCGATGTCATAATCGAGATATATGCAACCAGCATGCCACTTTCTTGCTGCCGTTTATTTCGTATTGAGGATCCTTTCTTAAAAGACCGTTCCTGATCCTCTTTAATAAATGAAAATCATCTACTAATGATTTACATTACTTTAAACTACTACTTGATATCTATTTTAGGCATTAAAACATTACTCATGTCAATGAGGATAGGAAGAATGATATGAGATATACTATGTAGATGCTTATATGTCCTTAATGCCCGTTTTCACTGACTCGCTGTTTAAGTGTACTTAACTAAGAAGAGCTTAAAATTCAAGGCTCCCTTAAAACATAACCCATGTCAATTATAAGTCGGCTTAACTAAGTAGCCATGGCATCAATGCACATTTTAGGAAATTTTTAGTTTAAGTGATTGGTAACAATTTTTCGACTTCATATGCCATTATTGTCGTTATTTGTTTATTGCATTTGCCATTTGCTTCTAGTTTGTGTTTGTTGTTTGGTTTGGGTGTGATTGTGATTTTTTTATTTATTCTTTATTCGCGTACAAAATGGAAAATAAGTCTCTCAAAAGACCTAGAGGTCCTAACTATACCGAAGGAGAAAAACAGTTCCTGATAAATATTATATTTCAATATAAGGATATAATAGAAAATAAGAAAACCGGATGCAGTATCCATTCAACAAAAAGAAAAAGTGTGGAAACAGATTGAAACTGAATTCAATGCAGGTTCTCCTGCATTAATTAATACAACCCTAGATTCGTTGAAAAAATATTATGAAAATAGAAAAAAAGTATTACGTAAAGAGAAAGCAGAGGAAAAACTGGAAGCCTACAGAACAGGTGGAGGGCCATGTAAAAAACCGCCTAAAATGGAGTCCTCAGACGAGGTATTATTGGCCATGATCAACGAAAAAACGGTTACTGGCCTCACCAATATGTTTGATGGAGATAGAGGTGAAAGTGGAAATCTAGGAAGTTGAATGTTAGTAAACACTTTTCTGACAGGGAAATATTCTGATTTTGTTAAATTTAGAACAGAATATGCCCCTGTCGAGACTAATTATTGCATTTAAGTCTTTTTTGGATATCTACTGAATTTTTGGCTCAAGTATTTTTATTTTTTTAGGCATCATGCTCTGCTAACCTTGAAGGAGAACTCAGTTATGAGATTGATAGAAATCAGGATACAAAATTCAAAATAGTACTGAAGAGGATACTACTGAGGTATGATATTTGGAACTATGCTTAATACTGATTTTTGGAACTTAAAAAATATACTTACTGATTTTAATTTTCAGAACTGTTCCCTTACAAAAAATAAACAATGGGCGACTTATACTCCTGCAGATCTGAGAAGACCCCAACAGAATTTTATCGTTTCAGAGTCCAAATGGAGAAAATGTATGCGATAATGAGTCTGTTCCAAAAAGAAGGAAACTGCAAAATACCAGTAGGCGTCGTCCAGCAACTGTCATAAGAACATTGACTTCATCAAATGTCGCTGAAAAATATGACAAACTACTGGATCAAAGATTGGCATTATCTAAGTACGAGGAAATAAGAACCAAAAATAGAATAGAATATGAGAAGGAGGAACACAGATTAAAAAAAGAAGCTCTCCAATTAGATATTTTAATAAAAAAAGAGCAGCTTAAATCTAAAGTATTCGAGTAATACTTTTTTATTTTTTATTTAGTGTATTTTGATAAAATCTCTTGTTCTAGATTCTTATTTGATTTAAAAGTTGTTCTTGTTTGTTTTTATAGTTTAATTTACGAATTGTTTATTTAAATGTTTTTTTATTTAGTGTTATTCTACCCAACATTAATCCCAATATTTTTTACCAAACTTGGTTAAGGACTGAGTTTTTCAGATAGAATAATACCTATATTTTTCCATCTATATGTTTTTTGGCAATTAAAATGATGATTTATGACAATATAGTTTCATTTTAAAAAATAATATACATTTACAAGTAAAGCATTGTTATTTAAATAATATAAAAAATACCTATTCTAGGTTCCCAAAATAGTTTAAAATTTCTCTTTGCGTTATATTAATTTGACGATTATTGCACCTATAGTCATTGTTTAGCAGGGGAATATTTATATTTTGGGTACCTATCAAATAATTTATTTCCTGGAGGTTTAAATCATCAGCAACTGGTGGTTCAGGTTCATTCATAGAACGAGCTATATTATGCAATACAGCTGTTGCTACTATAATAGCCAAACCTGTCTCTAATTTTAACCTCATGCCATAAGCTAATATTGGGAATCTTCTTTTCCAAACTCCAATAGTCCTTTCTATTATATTCCTTGTCCTTATTAATGATTCATTATATAATGACTCTGCTCTAGAATTTGGCTTATCTAATGGAGTCATAAAGTACTCTTGAAGTGGATATCCACTATCTCCTGTAAAATTAAATAAACAATAGAACATTATACTACTGGGAGTACAAGGCGCTTATTATGTGTTGAGCTCAGATGTTTACTGCCTAGGCATTGTAATGAGCGAAACACATAATGAAGCCTTCTACTCTGAGTAATATATACTATTTTTTCTTCAAGCGTAAACATAATTCATTGCAATTCTTGAGACATTGTCCATATAATGCGTTGCTATCGTTTCTCATTATTATTGTACTAGTACAAAAATGAAGACTCATTATTGTACTAGTAAAATAATAGGATATTAAACAGGGTGCTCTAAAACTAGGTTGCATCATATGAACTGTATCCCATTTAAAAAGATTAAATTTTATTTTGCAACTTATTTTTGAATCACCTTATCCATGTAAATCATTTAAACACTATCATTTTCTACAACCCTTCACTCAATCATAACTAATTTTGGTGTAGCTTACCAATTAGTATGCAATTTCTAAATTCATTGGCAATGAAGCGGGCTCTTAGCTGTGAATTATTGAAGATAGTGGCATCATGGTAGGATCCTGGCCACCTTGCCACAACATGTTCAAATTTCATGTCTGCATC
Organism: Lochmaea crataegi; assembly: GCA_947563755.1. Lineage (NCBI taxonomy): Eukaryota > Metazoa > Arthropoda > Insecta > Coleoptera > Chrysomelidae > Lochmaea > Lochmaea crataegi. Next base: position 121,082,984 of record OX387422.1, on the reverse strand, counting down.
ACGAACCACTTGAACGTTAAGAGAAAAATAGGATTTTCTGTTCCTGAACACTTCAGCATCATTTCCACCTGAAAATTTAATTTTAACATCTGAGTAAACCCAACATCTTATACCTACTTGGGGGTTGGAATACCTGATTTTTGTTTTACTAAATATTAAGTAGTTTTCTTTTGAATGTGAAGTTTTCCACAAATAGATATACCAAAGTTTTATTCTCTATCTTAATTATTGTACATTCGATATCTCTATATTTTTGTATATAATTATTGTACTCTTTAAAAAAATCGTAAACTTACAAATAAACATTATTCTATTCTATAAACTATTTCTGAAATTTACTTATGGGGACTCATTTTGCTTTTGCGGCTGTGATAACTTTTGATTAATCATTACTTTAGAGGTATTAATATAGCTTACCAGGTGATTGTATTCTTATATGAGTTCCATCAACTGTCCCTATAATGCATGGAAATCTAAACATTGAATAAAATTTTTCTTGGTGTGTCAAGATCTCTCTTTGGGTTGTTGGCATTTTGATAAATCTGGGATACGCTAACTCCCTGGATACTTTTGATACGGTTCTGCTAGCTGTAGCTACATCAATTTGCATAAAATGTCCAACAGTTATCATAAAACCTGAGCTCGCAAAATATCTCAGACAAGTTAGTAACTGGTTGATTGGACTAAGGTTGTTGTTCCTAAAATCATTTTACAAGAACGTATATAATCCTGGTATTTTATATTTTGGCGAAAATAACACAAGTAAAATTTTTGGTACCTACAGTATCAAGTGAGTAATTAGATAATTATAATAGAGATATATATTTGGTTTTCTTACCTGTCATCAGGAAACTCCAGACGATCTTCTATCAAACTTAAAATAAACAAAACCGTTTCTTTGTAAAATCTAAATGTCTTAAAAAAAAGTTAAATTGTCCATTGTGTTAAAATGATTTGGCCGAACAAATACCCGTCTCGGAAAACCATGTTCTATTATTTCTAACACATCTAAATCATCGTTGAAAATATCCATTTTCTTATTAAAACAACAAACCACCAACGAGCAAGCAACTTTTAGGTTAACAGTTAACAGAATCCAAAAGTAAACAGAATCACAGCTCGCACAGAATTTGAGTTTTCTTGTAGCCTCCGACGGCTTAAGTTAAGGGAGGTTTAAATTTAGTTTGACATACGGTGCAACAAAAATATTAACTTTAAGCGGCCCTTAACCCTAAGCTTGGCTTAAAATAGTCGGTGCAATTGGCTCTAAATCCGCTAATAAATATGTACAATATTTTGGGAATATAGTCAAACTACTCTACTACTCTCACCACTAGTACCCTAGTTGGCATGTGACCTTTAGGTGAGTTTGGTTTGATCAGGAGCTATATCCATGAACTCATGAATCCTTACAACTGAATTGTTCAGGAAAATCCTGATTGTTGTTATTTTTCCTAGTTCACAAAAACCGCAGTATGTGAAAGTTAACCAACCATGTGAACACAGGAAATGACCAAAACAAAATGGAGGAGGTCAAAAGTCAATGGCCTGCCTCCAAGGCCTTGAAAAGTCGACAGAGGTCTTCTACCTTTTGAAGAAGGGGTCAAGGTCAGAGGTTAGCTGAATGCTTGAAGAATCAAAACACCTCTGGCTTTTGTTAAAGACTAAAAGAGACCCAAGGTTAACATATCCATCAGTGTCAACAATAATGAACCCATTCATAATGTATACAATGATATTATATTAAGGTAAAAATTAAATCCTTTATGCATCCAAGCCACAGCTGTTTGTTGACTATCTACTGTATTGCTTATATTTCAGGGTGAACCGTAACAAGGGTGATCAACCAATATGCAAAAAATACACGGAAATTACTTTACTAACACAGTTTATAAGATAACATTAACAATTGTAGAAAGGGGATTACACGAGGCATGTGGAGAAGAATACTCTGGACGGAATGAAAAGATTTAACGAACATTCAATCACCATAGACAACCATTTATACGCATAAAAACGCCTAGACCACAATATTCGCGACTGAGACAATAAAATAACGCCACTGGGAATGTTCGCTACCAAATGTAGAAGCCTTTATCTGTTATGACCAGGTTCTAGTGGAATTATTTAAGATTATATGTTGAATATAATGAAATTATACATATTTCAAGTTTGGTTTTTATTTGTTAAAAAAAAAACAGATACTGAAATATTTACCAAATAAAATTAATATGCCATCAATTCTTAGTAACCAATGATATCTTTATTAGAATTTGTAAACATAAAACTTTTGCCTTACTAACCAAACAGTAAAAAAATTACATAATAGTACATTCACAGCACTGTAAGGTGTAAAACATACAAACGACTGCGCACCCCTCTTTTTCTACTTCTTCCTCAGATTGATTTTTCTTGTTCTCATCTTCTGATGATGTGGATAAGTCAACCAAAGGTTCTGCTTTATCATCATCAGGACCATGTATATTACATAAATTATTTGAATTTATATTTGTGAAGTTTGGCTTCTCCACTTTTACATTGTCTTCTATAGGTATAGCTGCAGGTTGTACACAAATTACCCCGCTTCCATGCTGTATACCTACATCTCTAGTAGTAGCTGGTGTTATGGAATTTGTAGATGGTAGCGTTGTTTTACCATCTAACAACATGAAAATATTGTTTTTCAAAGAGTTCGGAGAATCTCTTGACATAGTTGTGACTTTTTGCGTTTGACGTTTGTCATCATGGGTAAGAGGTTTCAGGTTAGAATCTAGTGGATACATGTGAATACTTTTTGTTATTGTAATTGACGGAAATTTTTTCTCAAAACAATAATGTATTTCGCATACCTTAGTAATGTGTATTTAAATGCTATGCTTGATGAATTATATTTTACTGACCAGGAAAAACAGTAGGATTTCTGACTGGCCACTGTCAACTAAGGAAACACATCCATACTATGGGACTAGTGGACACACCTCTATGCAGAATGTGTGAACAAGAAGATGAAACTTTCAGGCATGTGAGTGCCCGGATTTATCGTTAATAAGAGAGTGCTCGGTGAGTCTTGGCTTACACCTACCGATATAAAGGAGATGTCTCCTAGTGACCTGTCCACCTTCCTGAAAAGGACAGGATAGACGATGACCTAGGGGATTACAAGATACAAATGTCAATTATTAACCGAGATATTTCTGACAGTGAGACACTTTTTCGCGAGCGTCTTAATAAACATGACGTCAACAGATAAATAAGAAAATTTATTTACATATATTACATATTAATCACATTAAAGTTACGCATCGCCACCTTAATCCTCCAAAGAAAGGCAATTTGGATCCAACGATAACAGCGACAATAAAGCAAACGCCGACATTAATAAATTAAATTGATTAGCCTTTTTTAAGCAACATCCTTCCTTCCTTTTGCTAACAAAATAATTTATTCCAAAACACAAGTCAGCCAGAACAGTATTTAGATTATAACGGTATCCAAGGATGGTGTAACAAAGGATACTTGTTATAACGTTTAAATCAGTTAAATTTTTGCGTTGATACTCGAGTATAATGAACATAAATAATGTTGCAAATGCTATGCCAGTGGGTATGTAACATATTTCTGCAGGTGCGATTTCATTTTTTAATAAGAATTCCGTTACTATTAGCGGGAGACTCAGTACCAGCTGGGCGTAGTCTAGAAGTATACGAAGATCGCAGTAGGAGACGTCATTAGCTATATGGAAAATAAAATATTTATTTTGATTGCAATTAATTAAAAAAAACATGTATTCTTACTATATCTCAATAATCCAGCACATGCATTTGCAATCATAATAAGATATGATATATGTACCAAATGTCGGACATCTTCTTGAAATACTTGCTTGTAATACACTTTCAAACAAAATGCGGCGACCAGAGAAAGCTGCATAGAAGACCAGCACGGTATAACGTATTTTTCAAATACACCATTATAGCCACCTTTTACAAGAGCAGCCATTATATACACTCTACTTAATGACTACTAATTTATTTACACACGGTATAATAGTTCTAATTTATTTTTACCACTTGAATATTACACTATTTATCTTCACTATTTCATTCACTGTCCGATTACTACGAACTTCAGTAAACTGTCTGTGAACTAACTCTTTACTGTCCGTTTCACGTGACGCATACCGCAAACTACATAGTAGAGCAACTACCCCCTTACTAGGGTAAGGCCTGTGAGGGGCATGCCGAACTATGTGGATCGGGGGGCTTGGCTTGATTGCCTGGCCTGTGTGGATGAGGACCACTACAATAACCTCCCAAATCCTAACGTTAAGTGGTCGCTGAAGGGATGGATGGCCGTGGGTTATTCGGCCACGAGACCACTAACCTCGGGGCACCTGGCGCACCCCGTTGCATTTAGCCTTGTACCTGTACAAGGAGCTCTGCAGGTACCGACCTTCTTTCTCCTATACTCGTGGGAACAAATATGGATCAAGAGATACAAAAAATTATTACGGAGCCTATAGAGACTCCTAGTAAAAGGGATTTGGAAGATCTGACAGCAATGGAGACAGAAGTGTCTCCAACGCAGCCAGACACTTCTGGAGCCCAAGATCAAACCACGCCACCAGGAGACGTTATAGCGAATCCTGTGGCAAGCAGAGCTTCGTTCGGGAAACTTTCAGGTGCCCAGCGTAATAAGCTGAAAAAAGGAGGGAACGAGGTATTGACACCAAAAATGTGGTGCTGCCGACTCCCTCAACATCAAAACAGGGTGTAAACCAGCAGACTAAGGGCGTTAAGCGAACTGTGTCAGCCAGGAGCACTCCTGAGGAAAAGAAAGATAAGAGGGCCAAACGTACCACTGGTACCGGTATTAAATACAGCGTGGCCCTTAAAGGGATCAAGGCAGCTGTGGTCCCAAAAAATTTCCCAGAGACAGTGGTCTCTGAAGATCAGGTGGGGTCTATCAAAGAGAACCTAACTAACATGATCGACGAGGTGCAGAAGGCGCCTAGGTTTGAAGCCAGTCGATACATGGACGGCTACTACGGGCTAATCTGTGACAATGAGGAGTCCTTCATTATAACGAGGGACTATTTCTCACAGAAAACCAACTGGAAGCTCATCAAGAGTGATGAACTTCCAAAGCAGCAACGAGTCCTCGCCCTACTTCCTGAGACTAAGAAAGAGGATCTGAAAGTGGGGTTAAGGAGGCTCGAGAAACAGATTCCAGGGCTGAAGGTTGATCGCTGGATGATCCTCGGCTCCAAGTCATCCGACAGGGGACTGCATGTGAGTCTCCGGATTGACGAGGAGTCCATGAAAGGACTGGTGCGGGCTCAATGGAGACCGTACTATCTATTCCAGCAGGCCAGCTTTAAAACCCTGGAAAACTCGACCGAGGAGGAAACAGGGACTGATCGAGAACCTGTACCATCAACCTCAAAGGACCTTCAAGGTGCTACAAGTTAACTTGCAGCACAAAAAGACAGCCACCGCTGTCCTACAACAAAGAGTGGTGGCTGAAAACATAGACATCGTTCTAATTCAAGAACCTTGGATAAACAAAGGTAAGATACTGGGGCTTAATATTAGGGGAATGGGACTGATAATGGGAACTGATCGTACTAAAATAAGAACTTGTATTTGCTATAGATCCGAATACATCTTGATGCCGATTATGGAACTATGTACGGGTGACATGGTGGCAGTAAGATTATACTCGAAAAAGATGGGGTAGTACTAGAGACAATAATAGTGTCTCTGTATCTTCCCATCGATTCAGAAGAACCACTACCGGGGACTAACATGGAGAACCTGATGGAATACTCAAGGAGACATAATCTGGATGTCATTGTAGGGGCTGATACCAACGCACACCATAGCAGTTGGGGCAGCAAAGACAACAACACCAGAGGTAAGAAACTATTTGACTATCTATGTACTACTGAACTTGATATTGCGAATGTGGGTAATACGCCTACATTTAGAACATCAAGGGGGGAATCATTGATAGATGTTACTCTTTGCACTTTACGTGCCAGGGAAATGATTCGCAAGTGGCATGTATCGGATGAACCATCTTTATCTGATCATGCCCAAATATACTATGAAATTAACGTGGAAAAATCGGTTATTAGAACATACAGGGATCCTAAGAGCACTGACTGGGTATCTTATAAAGAGGACCTGCTTTCTAAAATCCGTTCACACCTAGGCAGACCAAAAACTGCTGAGGATTTAGAGGGAGCAGCCGTATGGCTGCAACAGTGTACACTGACCTCTTATCATAACAACTGTCCGATAAAGGAGAGTCGCTCTTCTAGACAAGCCGTCTGGTGGAATAAAGAGCTGACATCGCTAAGGAAAGAAACAAAGACGCTTTTTCAACAAAGCGAAAAAAACGGGTAACTGGGAAGCGTATAAGGCTAAACTAGGTACATACAATAAAAAAATAAAAGAATCCAAGGAGAAGTCCTGGAGAGAATTCTGTGAGGACATGAAAGGTGTCCCTGACAGCGTCAGAATCAACAGGATTCTCAAAAGGGATACTTCTAACAAACTTGGCTCTATTCAGTTGCTGAGCGGAAAGTTTTCAAAAACTGAGGCAGAGGCTCTAGAGCATCTCCTCAGTGTGCACTTTCCAGGTTCGGTAAAGATAGAGTCAAGCTCTGACAACAGGCCTGTTACCAAAACAAAGGCAACCAAAGAGGACTGGGAACTCACGAATAAGATATTCAGACCCCATCTTATCAGATGGGCCGTGAACTCATTTGACCCCTACAAAACTCCAGGACCAGATGGCATATTCCCCAAGCTTCTGCAAGAGGGACTAGACATCATAATGGGTCCTTTAGTTCTGATACTTCGAAGCAGCCATGCTCTAGGGTATATACCAATTGCATGGAGAGAGTCAAAGGTGGTGTTTATTCCTAAACCAGGAAAAGAAACGTACACCCAGGCTAAATCCTACCGACCAATCAGTCTGACATCATTCATGGTGAAAACTATGGAAAAAGTATTACATATGTATTTACAAGAAGGAGCGCTTAAGAGCATCCCTCTACATAGACTACAATGGGCTTATCAAGCAGGGAAATCAGGTGAAGCTGCCCTGCATAATTTGGTCTCAGGTCTAGAAAGGAGCCTGAATCATAAGGAAGTAGCCCTTGTAGCATTTCTAGACATCGAAGGTGCTTTTGACAACACATCGATGTCATCAATTAACAGATCCCTTAAAAACAGAGGGATTAACAGTACCACATGCAAATGGATAGGATCCATGCTTGAGCATAGGAGAATAACAGCACATATGCATGATAAAACATACACCGTTAGGACAACTAAAGGATGTCCTCAAGGTGGAGTACTTTCACCACTTTTGTGGAACCTAGTTGTGGATGACTTGATCTGTAGTTTGAATGATCAAGGCATATGGACGCAGGGTTTTGCGGACGACATAGTGAGAACCTTTCAGTTAATCCAAAAAAAACCAAACTAGTTGCTTTCACGAATAGAAGAGTTCTCCCGCAGGGTAGAGTCCTGTTGTTCGGAGAAGAACTGGAAATATCCAAAGAAGTCAAATATCTGGGAGTAGCCCTTGATTCCAAACTGAATTGGAAGGCACACCTGGAAAAAATTACTACCAGGGCGACTAGGCTTTTCTGGCAATGCAGAAGAGTTATGGGCAAAACCTGGGGAATACGACCTGAGGTGGTTCACTGGCTCTACACAACTGTGATAAGGCCAACGATCACCTATGGAACAATAGTCTGGTGGAGGAGGACAGAAGTGACCTCTGCAGTTAATATGTTAACTGCAATCCAAAGACAAGCTCTTCTTGGTATTACCGGGGCAATGAACAGCACGGGGACGGCATCAATGTAAGCCCTTACTGGACTTCCTCCTCTAGAACTTTTTATAAGGGCGGAGGCAATGATGGCAATTCTTAGGCTGAAATCGGGAGACTTATGGTCCCCGAACAATGTTCGAGAAGGACACACTGATACAACTGGGACATTTCTAGACGAACCCATATTTCACATGAGTTTTGATAGCATGACACCCAAGAATATATTCAATGAGCGAGTGAACATCATCATCCCATCTAGGGAACAGGTGATGCACCCAGGTAATTCTGGAGAAATCATCTGGTTCACCGATGGCTCCAAAACAAACCATGGCACTGGGGCTGGTATAAAAGGACCTAGAAAGAGAATGTTCTTTAGCCTTGGTCGATATACGACTGTGTTTCAAGCAGAGACGATTGCCGCTATAGCCTGTATTGATGAAAACATCAGTAGAGGATATACCGGACAAAAAATTGAAATACTCACTGACAGCCAGGCTCTGCTTAAGGCTATCAGTAATCCAACAACTAAGTCTAGACTGGTGAAAAACTGCAAAGAATCCCTCAACAGGCTGGCAAGAGACAACAAAGTGTCTCTAATATGGGTGCCGGCACATGAGGGTATTGCAGGTAATGAAATGGTGGACCAGTTAGCTAAAGAAGGCTCTAAAGGAGACTTCATAGGTCCGGAACCGTTTTGTGGAATCACAAAAGATTGCATAAGAGGGGAAATCGGGAACTGGCTAGATAGGGAACACCAATTCAAATGGAGGGTGACACAAGGGCACCTTCATACCAAGAGTTTACTGAACAAGGTAGACAAGGAACTCTCAGCCAGGCTACTGAAACTGGGTAAGAGACATTTGAAGACAGTTACCGACCTGGTGACAGGACACTGCACCTTGAGGAAACATCTGTGCAATATGGACAAAGTTAGTGAACATATGTGCAGAAAATGTGAACTTGATGATGAAACACCTACCCACATACTCTGCTTCTGTGAGGACTTACAAGAACTTAGACGGAAGCACTTTGGAGAGGAATTAATACAACCATCACAACTACTGAAAATCCCTCTAGTCAAACTAGTGGCCTTTATAGAAGACACGAAGCTTCTGGAATGAAAGTAGATAACTTGGGAAATGGTACAAAGATTCAGTTCAAGTGCCTGGGCTGATGAGCACAACCCAAATATATGAATGAATGAATGAAACAGTAATAGGTAGCATTATCTAAGGATGACTATATATTAAAAACTAACAACTTTATACAGTCCGGCAATTTTGAGATTCTTAAAAAAGACCCAACTAACAAGTTTCAGAAAGAAATAAAATTAGCAGTAGATAACGCCAAATCAATAATTAGCGATAAAGAAAAATATAAATTATGTTTACCTAATCCACAACACCCTGAACTGTATTCATTAATGAAACTCCATAAAGAGGGGTACCCTATTAGACCGGTTGTTTCTTTTTTCACAGCACCTTCATTTAAAATTTCAAAGATTCTCATAGATATCATTTCTAAATATTGTTCATTCAAACCTCAATTTTCAATTAAAAACTCAACGGAATTAATTAATCATATTCAAGATATAAAACTACCTCACAATTATAAATTCATATCGTTTGATGTAACAAATCTATTCCCTAGTATGCCTCCTAAAGAAACTATAACTCTTGTTGATAACTTGCTCACGTACAATAATGTTAACCCTATATTTCATTCTAATATCATAAATTTATTGAAAGTGTGCTTAAATCAAAATTATTTCCATTTCAATGGAAATGTTTATAGCAGTAAAGATGGTTTGATTATGGGCAACAACAAGTATTTCCTTCTGATAAAAATAAGTCATCCTGGAATGTTTTATCACGGTTTTAACCTATCTTTTTCATGTGTTTGTCGTTACTATTTACTTGTTTAGTTTTAAACATGGATATCCGAGTGTACAAAAGTCAGTATTGCAGTAAATCGCGAAAAGAGTTGTTAATAGAACTCGTAATAAACCAACCACGCCTGATTAACGGTAAATTTACCAACGAATTTACTCTTTCATAACTGGTTACACTAAAGTTATTAAATTTGTAGTTATATCTCACGTCAACCGAAAATGTATTTTTTTGAAATGCATAACTTTTACGTCCAAACACTCCAAACCCTTCATCAGTATATCTTGTAAGATTCCTTGTTGAAAATTACCTTTTTCTACTCCTACACTATAAGTTGTTAATTAAATGCCAATTTTCAGTTTCATAATGATACTCATTATAACACTGGTTTTCATTATGAAACTGAAAAATTGACCAATAGAAATCTAGATTTTTAAATAACCAAGTAGGCAGACCCAATATTTTCTGTAGAATGTTTGACAGTTTCTAAGAGATTCGTGTGATATGACAGTATCAATCTTTTGTGTTAGTCAAAAAGGTAGATACCTTCCTTTAATATTTCAAATCAGATTCTCCATTCAATTGATAGTACAAATAATGAAATTCATATTAATTTGCCCTCTTCATCTACGAGTACAAATTCGTTTGTAACTAAAGATGGTACACCTCAAGTACTTTTTAGTAATTGTACTATTCAAAATTGATTAAAATGTAATTTATAATTTATCTTGTTTAATGTTACATATGAATTCGCTTATGTTTATTGTTAATAGTTAAATTAAGTTCATATAGTTATTATAGTGGTTATTTTGTAGGAATAAAAATCAAGTTGAAGAACTTATTTTTCCTTCATATTTTATTTCTTATTGTTTGCATAAAAAAGTATTAAAAAATTTAAAAAAGCAATGTTGTTGAATTCAAATAAAATTTCTTATTCGTAGAAAAAATAGTGTATGCAACTCTCATGCGATGGTTATTACATGATCGTTGCATAATATCCCATTTCTACACGTAACCTAATCACAACAAATTAAAATCTCGCAGATATGACAATGTGTCACTTGCTTAAGCTCTAGTGAGATTTTGTCGCATAATAATTGTCGATTCCGACGTTTTACGTTTCGTGCGACATTCACCGATCAATATTCAAGAATACGGGCCCTGGGATACTATTGCTATTCCTGAGTTTATGAGCCTACGTTACGTATTTTCCATGAATTCCACCAGAGTTTCTTTCTGTTCTCGAGAAATATTACCCGATCTAACTATTTTTGGTGAAATTAGAATACTCTTGACCCACAACCAAATAATTCATTACTATTTATGAAGTTTGACATTTGGTAAGGTGGCAAAAGGTAATCATACCGATCGTTCGGTATTTTTGACGTTTAGATCAAATTGTCGAAACGGTTTCCATCTGAACGGGATGTAACACTGGCAGTTCTGACCCAAATATCGGGCACTGCTTCAATTAATAAAAAAAAAATTATATATTCAATAAGTAACTACTTCAAATAAATATTTCTACAGCTGCAAACACCAGAAGATTTCCTTCCTGCTGCTAGTCCTTAAATCACTTTAATCTATGATCCGCATCTACTTATAAATCGATACGGCTTCCTTCGGCTTTAATATCGTTCATATTATTGGGGGGTGTATGTTACACTTCATCCTAGTCATCTCTCATTGCCTCTTATTATTCATATTCAAATCCAAACATGTAAGAGCATCAGAACAAGCGGGCAATGGAATAATATGTTCATTGCTTCAATGATCATTCCATTATTTATGATTCTCCAGTAAATATATCACGTAGAGGTGTGTGAATTAGGAGAAGGGTAATGGAACCGATAGTTAGGTGATTGAACACGGAGTTTCTGGCCTTTCGAAATTAATTTTAAGAAAGATCAGTAACAAGGATTAATCACTGATGAGAATTAGCTTTGCGTTTATTCACGCTCGTAGTCAACATCGTCCAACGTGAGTTCGAAATCTTGTTTCGCAGGGCATCTTCATGGATTGGGTTGCTCCAACCCTTACTTAGTAAATAGGCATTTTCCTGGGCGATTCTCTGCATCTGAATGTTCTACCATATCAATACTAACTAAATTTGTAAGAAAAACATGAAAAATTATGAATTATATTTTTATTAAAACATCAAATTATTTGACATTATATACACTACATTTTACCAAACTTCTACGCTTTTACTACATTTAACATGTTTGTAATAATATATAATTCTTGAGATCCTGACAATGGAAAAAAACTTGAAAAATATATAACTCTGAAACTGTAGTGCTAGAAATTCTTTTCAAACGTTAATTTCGGGTATAGCTTGGAACAAACATCACAAAACCATTTGATATTGCTCTTATTGACTTCCAAGAATTCCAATTCTGAGCTGTTGAAGTTGCTGCAAGTATAGTGGAGACTTTTCTTGCAATTTCCGTTACATTTCAAACAGTTTTCTTCCAAATCTATTATTTTTCCATCGCATTTTAAACACGAATCTATTTTTCCGTCGGACATGATTACTTTTTGACGTTATTGATTTTAATTTTTTGTTTTTATCTTGTAAACAATTTTTGTTCCTAAGGTGCGTAGGTATCTTAGATTATTCAAATGAAAACTGTATGTCATTTCAGTAGCCAATAACATCTCTCTTGTTCTGAGAAATCGACCTAACCTAACGCATCCTTTATCTATGGTTCTGAGTGAACACACAATAATCAAAAATTGTTTTATGACGATGTATTGACAATAGGAGAGTTCCTAAATTCAGCAATTGAGAATGCGCATAAAGTACAATTCCATGAAACCGTTCGTAAATTTCCGATGGTTCGTCATTCAAATTCAGCTAATGCGTTCGTAATTTCAGTGTAAATTAATCGAACTAGTCATCACTTCCATCGAACTTAAAAGATGATGTTTCCGATGAACTTTGAACATTTGTAGGTTAGAATATAGTATTATTTGTGTGATTTGTGCAGTGTTAAGTCGAGATTGAGGCAATTTTAATTGATAAAATAAATTCTTTAAGCAGTAAGAGCACTGATGTGTTTGAGAAAACAAAATTTAAAAATTTTAACCTAACCATTAACCAAGTTAATTCCAACTGTCAACAACGTTTCTAACCTATAATCCATCGACTCCATCGAGTTTATCGGTTGACGTCACTGTCATAAAGCGCATATTTTCAGACCTTAAAATGCTGATGAATTTACGAACTCGCTTAATACAATTTAACTAAATCCGTCAAATAAATTTCTATATGTATATAATTTATTAAATGACGAAGGTTTGCTCAAGAGAAAATCTTTGAAAACTCTCACAAATAGAGGAGTTCAGTCTAAGGTCAGTGTGACCAACAAAAAGTAGTTTTTATGACAAGAATGACATTTAATGTCTACCATTCAAAACATAAGATTTTTGCAGGTTTTTTATCATTACGAACATCTATATTGCCTTATTTAAACAATGAATACACCCCCGAAGCGTAAATTTTGAAATTTAAAATGACGTTTTAGCTGAATTCTCAATGCATCGGTGGCCAGTAATTCTAGGAACTTTCGGCAGATCACCAATTCTCTTCTGTCATTATGTCACTAGTTATGTCAGATGTCAGTGTTATTTGTTTTTGTTGATATTCGTTTAATAAGGTATGGTGTCGTAGATCAGAGATTTTTTATCCAAACAGCAGATGGCGCTAAATGTTGTTTACTCCCATAGGTATAGGTGTCCTGTTCAAAGATTTACTACTCTGTGGTGAGAAACGTCAGTGCTGCAGTGTGTTTTTCATCGGACGGACGTTTGTTTGTGGACTGATATTAAATATTGAAAACCTATCGAGTGCTGTGTTACAGAAACAAAATAGGTAAGTTAGTTTTTTATGTTAAATGTTTAATCAGGGTATTTTTGTGGTTACATTAATCAAAAAAAAGTTTTTTATTTCCTTTTCTTTCTTTAAGTAAACATAGGTTATGTTAAAAAATGTAACTGTTAGCAATAGCGCCATACTAAGGTCTAAGCAATAACGCCATGGCGTTATTGCCAACAGCTGAGATTTAATACAATAATTTAAAGCAGCACTTCTGGTTTGTTAAATCTTTTTTTTCTGTTGCAGCGTAAGATGCCCAGACGTAGAAATCAGGGCCTAAGGGGTAACTGGGACGCAGAATCGCTGCAAAATGCCATAAATGATACTCAAAATGGCATGTCTGTAAATATGGCGAGTAACACATACGGCATTCCTCGGCGAACTTTAAGAGAATATCTGCAGAAAGGAAACATGGCAAAATTTGCAATGGGTCGAAAAACGATCATCTCGCCTGAACAAGAGGAAGAGCTTTGTAGGAGAATAATCCGCCTGTCGGAAGTAGGATACCCATTAACTGCAAAGGTATTACGTCGATGTGTTTACAATTTTTGTGTGACAAACAATATCAAGAACCCATTTAGTGCTGAAAAACAAATGGCTGGCCGTTTCTGGCTGAAGCCTTTTTTTGAGAGGCATCCTGAAATCAGAGTGCGCAAAGCTCAAAATATGAATCCAGCGAGGGCTCAAAAGCTAAACAAATTTATTGTTTCTGACCCTTTTAATAAACTCGTTGCTCTTCTTATCGATTTAGACATAATGGATAAACCGGAGCATATTTACAATATGGACGAGAAAGGATGCCGTTTGGGTTTACATCATCAGCAAGGTGTGCTCGCGAAAAAAGGTGCTAAAAGAGTTCACCTTGTGGCTAAAGAACATTCAGAGAATGTAACAATGCAATGGGATCTTCTATTCCTCCTTATATTCTTTTTAAGGGTATAAGAATGAAGCCAGAGTGGGCCGACGCCTTACCAGTAGGTAGTAAGATTGCAATGACGCCAAAGGCTAGCATGACCATTGAAACATTTAAAAAGTGGCTTTATCACTTTAACCAGTATAGATTGCCTGGACCTTGCGTTCTAATTTTCGATGGGGCCAAGTGTCATTTAGACCATTCGATTGTAACAACTGCAGATGATTTGGGCATAACTTTATATTGCTTGCCAAGCAGCACAACACATGAACTGCAACCCATAAGGCTGTGTTCCGTTCATTTGAACATTATTGGGACGATGAGGTCATGAAATTTTGGTCAAGATACAGAGACCGATCCTTAACTAAGCAACGTTTCGGAAGCATCCTCTCAGTTGTATGGGATAATTGTATGACACCAAAAAATATCAAATCCGGATTTTCAGCTTGTGGCATTTATCCCTTCAATCCGGACATACTGCCAGAGGTTGCTTATGCACCAAGTACTGTGACTGAAAGAGAAGTCCCAGAAATAAACCAAATTGAGCCAGCCCAAAGGGATGACAATCAACAAGTTTTATCAACAAACCGTTCAGTAAAACCTCCGATAATTCGAGAGAATACACCATCTCCTGGTCCTTCTGGTGTGGCTCCCAAACGTCGACGCTTGGGCAAAAAACGATACAGTAGCAGCAGTGACAGCAATGTGGAAGTGTTTGAAAGCTCTTTCGAGGGTGATACTGGCAACGATTCCGAAAGCAATTCCGAAAATTCTAATGCCGAAGAAAAATTAGACGTTACCTTTTCTGAAATGCTTGAGACTCCAGATATGACCCAAAAACCTACAACTCGTCGAAATACAGCAATAAACAGCAGAGCGCAAAGGATTACCAAAGACCTCTTTAAAAAGACTGATCCGAATGTTAAAACATTAGTGCCAACAAGAAAGGAGTCAAAAAACATAACCAAGTGCAGTTCGTCAAAATCGACACTAAAGGAAGGCGATAAAGCCATTAGCAAGAAAGATGCTCCTAAACTTCAACTACAGAAAAACAGTTCAAATAAGGCTAGTTGGTATTGCAAAGCCTGCAAGGAAGACAGGAAAGCTGATATGCATTTATGATTTTCTTGCAAATGCTACCTGCATGACGAATGTGTAGGTTTAACTAGAGAAGACAAGGAGGAGGGTTACATCTGTCCTTACTGTGCTTAGTTATCTTAAGAGTTTTTAAATGTTTACTAAGTAACCAAAGAATGTTTATGTTCAGTTTTAATGTTTTAATTTTATAATAAAGAAATGTTTGCAGTAAACCGTTTAGTTTTTAATATTTTTTAATAAAAAGTTCTATGTTCTAGGTATTAAACGCATATGGCGTTATTGCTTACATTGAGTTAGCAATAACGCCAATTCGCATTAGATGACAAAAAAAATTACTGTGGCCCTAATTTAACCTAATTTTATTTTATATGTGTTTTATTACTTGCAGTACAGTCCTATCACCCTGTTTAATATTTGAGATCTATAAAAATAAGTTATTTTCATTAAAAAACAAAAATGTGAAGCTTAAGGTGGCGTTATTGCCTACACCATCCTTAGTTTATGTTTATTTTTCATACTTTTGTAGTAGTTCTAGTTAGTTGTATCCCTTTATTCTTTTGATTGCTTTTTCCACTGACATCTGACATAACTAGTGACATAATGACAGAAGAGAATTGGTGATTTGCCGAAAGTTCCTAGAATTACTGGCCACCGATGCATTGAGAATTCAGCTAAAACGTCATTTTAAATTTTAAGATTTACTCTTCGGGGATGTATTCATTGTTTTAATAAAGCAATATGGATGTTCGTAATGATAAAAAACCTGCAAAAATCTTATGTTTTGAATGGTAGACATTAACTGTCATTCTTGTCATAAAAACCACTTTTTGTTGGTCACACTGACCTTAGACTGAACTCCTCTATTAAAGAGCGATTACTAACAGATGTCGCTGACAACTGATAACAGAATAAAAAGAAGCAAGTGATTCAACAGAAAACGTTCTGTCATCTCCATTAAATTTTTCGGTGTAATTATCCACTAAATGTTTATCAATCAGGATAAAAGTCAAAGATTACCTAAGCTTTGTACCGATAACTTTGAATAAATAAAAAACTTTAGTTTAGTTGCATAAGGAAGCGGTTTTTCCGATCAATTTTTGGTTTTTCTTATATATTATGGGTCCCTTTACCACCGATGTTGTACCCGAAATGTTTGCAGGTCTTTTTAATTTGGGGTTTTTTACATCTTACGGCTGGCGAAAAACTCAGGGTTGCCAACTTAGGCCATGTACCGACTTTTTTGTTTACGATGGATTTATTTGGAATATATGCATATAGACCTGATAGGCCTATCTTATAATTTTACTTTTTTTGTCCTAGGGCTTACATTAAAAATGTTCTTATTAATTTTGTTTTAGAATTCTTATTGGGAAAGGATTTTTTAAGTTACAAAAGCGACAGAATTTTCATTAATATTTGGTAAAGTTTTCTTTGCATGATTTTTTCTTAGCTGCATGGGTTTAAAATGTGCATGGGGGTGGTAAAGTAGTGGTGATTTAGGGGTATTAGTATTTTAATTAAAAAATATTGTATGTAAAAATATTTTTTTTATGTTGTGCCTAATTTGTGTTTCAATTTTCCGGCTCTTATAAAACAATGTAAATGTTATATTTTCTTCCGATAAAGGGAATAACGTCCAGTCGAGAGGGACAAGTTCCAGCCGTGATGGACAACGATATTGCTTATATATTTGTTTATAGATACTTATTTAATTTCATAAGTTTTGTATTGCTTTGGTTGTTGTATATGATATTTTGTGTATTATTGTTAAATATTTAACTCCACTTTTACCATAGCTAATATAATTGCTGTTTCTATTTGCCTTGTTACAGTACTGTTCTGAATTGAACTGTTACTTGAGAGATAACAGAACAGAGATCAGTAGTATCGAGCACATACATCTGTAATAAATTATAGACAAATCTAATAATTATTATTAATAATAAGTTAGTTCTCTCCGAATTACAGAACAAAATCTTTTCATCTTCTTATTTTACTTATACCATTCTCTAAGAAAGAGATAGTCTATCAACATACGGATGAATAATTTAACAGTTTTTCGTAATTTTGGACTAAACGTATAGATATAACGTATTGAGAAAGGTGGATTAAACGTTTTTGATGGCGCTGAATCAAATATTTCACTTAGAATTAGGAAAGATGTATTTTTATTTTGAGTGATTATGTTTTTAAACGCTAGATGTAACTGACGACACTTGGGTATTTGATAATTGGTAAGAAATAAATGTTATAAATTATTTTCAATGTCTCATAGTTTAAGTAATTCCTACATTGGTAGAGTCACTGGCACCACTGTTTTGCTTTTTGTTGTATGTGTATGCTTCAGTTTATGTTCTCATCCAAGAATAATTCCAAATACTTCATATATACTAACCACCTTATACATAATTTCATTTCCTATTTTTATCTTCATATTTACTGAATTAATATTTTTCTGCATAAAGAGCACATCGGTAGTTTATTTCAATTTAATTTGCAGTTTATTCTTTATCGACCATCTCTGGTATTTTTCCAAATCATTGTTCACTAGCTTCTACTTCCAGTTGTCTTAAATCTGTAGGTAAAGTCTGATCATAGATATAAGAAAGTGACTGACTGAATCCTATTAGGAAGTACCCCTTGAAAAGATGAAATTGAAATATGACCGACCAGGTCCGTACTTAGTCGCTTGCACAAAGTATGCGTAGTATTTTTTTGTCAGAATATTGATTATTTTGGTTAGTGTAAATATATTTTATTTTCATAGTGACACTTAATGAACATTATAATATATAATATACAATTAAAATATTAGATAATGTTCATTCACTTAATATATCTAAATCACTATCGCTGTCGTCATCGGTTCTTATGATTAATTCTATATTATTTGCAATATGGATATATGATTTTTCCACTTTTTCAATATGAAACACGGAGTTTGCCCAACTTTCTACAGGGATATTGAAAACTTCGGTTTCTATTAGTTTTAGTACAGTGGTATTAATAGTGGGGCAAATATTATTTCGACGAATAGCAGATTTCAATTGATTCCACATATGTTCAATAGGATTAAAGATGCAATGGTATGGTGGAAGTCTTAAAACTGTATGTGCTAAATCCTTCGCATAATTATCACAAACGTATTCCTTTTTGATATTCAAACTTTTCAGAACTGCTGTTTGGTGTAATCTTCGTCGAAATAAATATCATTGTCGTACATGTAGTTTTGAATAGTCAGCTTTGTATCATTTGAGGAAGGAGTTTTAATCAACTGCCTGCTATGGTAGCTTGCGTTGTCCATGACAATAACGCTATTCGATGGTATATTTGGAATGAGTCTATTTTTAAACCAATCCTCAAACAAATCAGCACTGGTGTCCTCATGATAATCCAATGAAGAATCTTTTATATTCTTCGCCGATAATGAAAGTGCATTGGGAATCCATCCGTCTTTGGATCCAGCATGCAAAATTGTTATTCTTTTACCTTTGTTTGATGGTGCCTTCGTTTTACATTTACCACTAGAGTCAATCCATCCTTTTGTTGGAGTATCGTATGTGTCGAACCAGGTTTCATCCAAATAGATAATCGGCCTCTGCTGTTCTCTGAACAACCTGATTTTTTGTAAGTAGTTCAGTCTACATCCTTGAATTCTACTGGACTCCTGTGAAGTGGATTCTAACAAATATATTCAACACTCAGTATAGTGGTTTGTATAATAATTCCAAAGTATGTTTATTATTTTATTAATAAACATCACCTTGTGTTATTACAACAAATCGAGTATACGTGATGAAAGAAAGTATAAATAGATATTTGTTAGTATTCACGAGGTTCCTTTTTAACATAAACTAGAGAGTCAACCTCTGCCCTACTTGGGGCCAGTCATGATGTCTTGGGATAATACTTAAATTAGATATATGTAGTGTAGGATAATCCTAGTGAACAATAAAGTAATTTGTAGTATAATAGTTTTATATTAGAAGCAGTTTATCCTAAACCCGAACTATTAGAACTTATTACACCCCATTAAAACTTGCTTTTTGTCTATTTTCTTGAATCTAAAACCCATTTGTTGAAGGCACTTCCATAGCGTTGTTCTGCGGCATTGTATTCCAGTTTCATCTTTTTCCAGCCTGTTCATCAAATTATCTAATGTCGGCACACTTTGTTCCTCATACATCGTGTAGATTTTACGTCGGATTATGTCTTGGTCACCTCCATCGATCTTCGCGAAAGTTCCAGCATCTTTTCTCTTCTTTCTCGTTGAAATTGGATTATTCACAATTCTCCATACAGTTGATGCTGGAGTTCTCGTCAGTGCCGTCGTTTCTTCTATTGCTGCCTGCTTACTGACATTACCACGTTCCATAAGAGTTGAATAAACGTTGTAAATAATTTCCTTGGCATCAAGTGAAAGGTGTTTTCTACTTTTCGACGGGGTAATTGGCTGATATACACTAAGCTCCATATTTTCCATAACTATCACACGATCGACCACAATAAGCTCTATAACACACAAACACAACAAGAAGTATAAATAGTTACTAAGTTTAAGTTTTAAAATAACCGCCAAGGACATTTATACAGACGTTTAAGTAATTACTACCTACCTACCTTTCATTCGAAACTCACCCAACTTACTTATCCTTCTATTCTGAAACAAGGTAAAATGACAAACAAAATGAATTATCATTCGATAAAGTATAGGATAAAGATTTTAAATTGATTACGAACCATAGCCTACCTGCTCTAAAACTACGAAAATCAGGTAATAAATTTCATGTCATTGTTAGTTAATAGCTACCCTTCAATAATCCGCTTAATTTACTTTCTTATAACTATGAACAGGCTTTACCTACTTGTATGTAGACCAGCTGAAGTAAAATTTTGCGAGAAATTGTGCTTTCTCTAGACTTCTCACAAGTAATGTAATTTCAAACTTATTCCTACTTTATCCTAGAATATTTTAAATTTGATACCTTTGCTAGGTACCTGAAAAATTTATCAGTTTCTTAAAGTAAAATCACGTCTCAGTCTTAAATTAGCTGCACTATACCTTGGTGCCGATTCTCCGGCTTCGTAGAAGCGATCAAAATATCGGTGATTCTCCCTCCATGATTTTCTGGGGTAGCTCCCTGGACCTATTCTTGAAGGATACGATTCAGCCTCAATCGAGACTCCCCGTAGAATAAATTTTGACGATGTTGCCAGTATTATTTGGAGCAATGGCTCCAAAACAAGAAAAGAAGAATAATAATGTCTACAACCACTAATAATAGTTTCGCAGTGCGTCTTTGTTTTGTTTTGGTTGGTTATATGTTGGTTTTGGATTTATAATAAAATTTGTTGTCGATATTTCAATTTGCAATATAAAACTCAGAAAAGTAAATTGTAAATTATATAGTGTTATTTCTTGAATTATTATTATTATTCTTATAATTATTTTTGAATACTCGTCCTTTATCCTAAATTATTTGTTTTAAAAAAATGTTCTTTCTTTACTCATTTAGCATGGAGAAACAAAAATTTGCCCCAATTAATGTTGAATAAGTAAATATTCGTCTATATCGTAAATTTTATAGGCTTTTAATTCAATCTCTCATTGAATTTATAACCAAGTAACTTTAAAACTGAAAAAAAAATCTTCCAAACAAACCGAAATGACCAAAACAAATAAAATTTGCAGAGAAGACAGAAAACAGCTGACTGTTCTCTTAACTTTCCTTGGTTCTACCATTGTATAAAGATAGCTTTATACAATGGTTCTACTGCTTCAAAGCGAGAGAACATAGTTCTCTTAAAAATCCAGGGAGGGAGCTGATCCTTTTTGTCGAGAATAAGACACCATCAAGTTTTAATAGAACCACGCCCATTTTTCTCTCGGGGAGCGCTGTTCCCTGGGCCCGAGAATTCGCCCCCTTGTTTTTAAACTAGGAGGAGCATTTTAAGAAACCTCTGTCCTGCCACACCACTAAAAGTTACTAGATTGAGAGTCTGTTCCGAAAGGGTCGTGTTCCGACTTTTTGAACAAATTGACAATTACGTGACATACGTATTGTATTGCTTGCAATTGTCGTGTCAAATGAGGGATCAAGGCATGTCTAGAATTCGAATCATCGCCATCTATCCGCCTGGAAGGTCACTAATAAACTTTATTTTACAGATTGCTGTAATACCGTCATCTGTGAATTTATCAAAACAAGCGGTTTGGATGTTTATGCTAAAAATAGTTTTTATATTCCATAGCATCTTATTCATGCCGGCATTCGCCATTGTTCGCCATTGTTCAGTGAATGTTAGTGAGTTGTTTTGTGCTTTGTGTTTTTGATAATTTTAAATTTAAAGACTATTTCCTAGTTTTATATTTGCATTTTTTGGGGTAAGTATTAACATGAATAATATGGCAGAGCAATCCAGCATATGAGGGTACTTACAGGGATTGTGAATAATTTGAACTATCCAAATATATAAAAATTTATTTCAAGAGAGATATATTTGAAAGTGATCAGGTTTAAACTATGTTTATTCTGTTTATTCTCATAATTATTTGTGTGGTTCTTTACAAGTCTTCATAAATATAAAAAGGATCAAAATAAGTGGATTTAAAAGTCAACTTGCCAAAAATTGAAAGTAATGAAGCTACATAAACATTTTTGCTTATATCTTCCAAAGTTTACTTAAATTTATTTTGAACCATTTCATATCTGGTGGAGCATTGTCAAGACATCTTAGAAATACTGTACAACTTAAATAATTTTTGTTCCAGAGTATATCCAGCTAGCATATTTGAGTCATGCCTTCATTTGCATGCTGTGTTAGTGGTTGCTATAAAAGCATCTACTCTAAGCATCATTTTCCCAATCCTGCCAAGAATAGTAAAACATTTTTTGACAAATGGGTAATTTTATGTGGAAATAGAAGGTTGAAGGAGAAAATGACATCCAAAAACATTTATGACAATTGTAGAGTGTGTGCCTTACACTTTTTACCCGAACGCGTATACTACAGCTACAACAGCGGTGGCTTGGTTCAGTTCATTCGAACGACAGGGTCACAGAACGTGATTGAATCAATCACGGGTCTTGGAACTGATTCGGTCTTTGAGAACGGGTCGTTCGTGACCTTCCCATCCCTACAGGAGAGTCCATTCTTCCCCGTATATAGTATTTATCTATGCCACAGGCCATGGCGAAAGAGATAGCCAAATGTTACATTATTGTGTACAAAATGTATGGTTATAATAAATAATGTATGTCGAGTTTTGATGATAAATAAGTATGTAAAAAATGAAACTGTATGTTTAAATTATTCTCTATTTACATTTGAGCACAAACTAATATTCAACAGAAGTTTTGATATCTAACAATACCATAATATTGTACTGTAATGTATGCAAAACTTGATGTAAAAATATTTACAAAAATAAGATTTTACTTGGAAACTTATATTATTAACAAGACAAAACAAGCATGGATTTTGTTTATCAAACTGAATAAATAATAAAAATAGCAATTTACTTGGTTGGAATGAAATACTTAGTTGAAAATAAAACAACAAACGCAAAAAAGGTGTAGGTACCTACCTAATAAAGATTGAAGTAATGAATGTGTCCGTAGATTCGCATATTGTCAAGAAACCGATGGATGGCATTTCGAACATTTAATTTAAAATAATTGTTATGCATAATTTGGTTACTTTAAAGTACATTATTAATTAAATCATTAGTTGTAATTTGGTTGAATTTAAATTAAAAAAAATTGTTTTCGTACCCTTAAAAAATATTTTAGTTAAAAATGTAATGTCGTTAAATAGAGAATTAAATTCTCGTTCAAATGAGGTGTCACATTATACCGATTTCTATTTAAAAAAATTAACGACACTACGTCACTACACCTACACCGGTGACGTTATCCCTACTCCATGTACGTTATAACATGGGTATTTTACAACAAAAATCGACTTGTTTCCGGATTTCCCTTAAAACTCGACGGTTCTCGAAATAATGATAATATTCCATAATTTAGTCGTTCACTGTACCTACATATAGATTATTATATATATATTTTTTATATTGTAAGTTTTATTTATCACACAGATACCAAAATTACCTGTATTTTTTTTAATCCCTAGACAGATGACAATAGTTAAATGTTAGCCGATTTACAATTTGATTTTTTTCTAATTTTCTTTTTAGAAATAAAATTAGTGGCAAATATATATCTGTAATATTTCTTTATCTAACTTCCATAGGTAACAAAGCCCTGAGAACTGGATTTGTTATCTCCAAATTTTAATATCAGTTATAGGCAAGAACCATTCGCTAATATGCTTTCAATTTTTTTTAACGCCCAACGCCCAGAGTTTAAATATGTTTCAAGCTTTCTATTTTTTGGATCATCTGACAGTTGTAGATAATATACTTACAAATAATAATAAAAATGTTTTTCACTTTCTACGTTGATATGTTCAAAAAATTTTTGATAAAATAAAGGAAATACAAATAAAGCACCCAATTTCATAAAAATATATAATTATCACAAATATTAACAAATTCTACAAATTTATGAATGACAAAAGTACAAAAATATTTTTTCTCAAAACAGTTTTGGCAAAATGGAGTATCTAACTTTGTTGCGATATCTATCCCACGCTGGTCCATATTTCTGTTTGCAATGACGGTTATCTCTTTGTGAACGATGTACCAGAATTAAGATTGTCAGTAGTATCGGAAGCGATGGCAATATGCCAAATACAAAAGGTACCCATGAAAGGTGCATTATTATATCACCCAAATAATTTGGATGCCGAACAATACCCCAACAACCAGAAGCCAACAATTTTTTTCCTCGAGTTGTTGGTATTGTTTCCAAATCTAAAATTAAGTTTCCGATTATGTTTCAGTTTGAAATACTTATACCTACCCGGGTTATCATTTTGCTATGGTATAGTAAAAAATGGTATAATGGTACATTTAGGCACCTACTTGCTAAATCAAGACTATAAGGATTCTTCCTGAAGGTATCTTTTTGATTATTGCTTTTTCTGTATAAAAATAATCCAGCAGCATACACCAAAGCAGCCAGTTCCAACTTCCAAGTGGCAAGTTCCACGTTATTATCCACCACATATTTAACCAATAGAGCATTGAAAAATGGAGATGTGCAGTATGACATTGCCAATAAATACCCAAAACCTTCTTGTTGGTGAGTAAAAGAGGTTAACCATGAGGATTCAAAGATGAGTGAATCTAAGAAATAATAGGCATGCAAAATAGTGAAAACAAGTAGAGTTGGCTGAATGGATAGAAATTTATTTATTGGAGTGATTGTGAAGGTGCTGTCTGAATTTTCAATTCTATATTGAGGGACGAGATGATTATAGACCAATGCCAGATCTAAAAGAACCTGAAAATTGAAATATATTTTATGTTTTAGTAAAGAAAACTGTTATTATAATAAATTATTATTTATATAAGTAAAATCTGATTAAATTTGAAAGGTATCAATTTCCTGTGTCAGACGAAAACTATACACAGCCATTATCAAAACTTGTTGTCACTTTAACCTCAAGAAAGTTTTCGTCAAAATATAATAATGATAATCAAGAAATATTGTAGGTATTTTACTCAAGTAAATTGTGCTTATACTCACCGTTCCGATAAGAGATGCTCGAAAGAATAGCAGCTTCAAATCAACAATAGAAAATAATCTAGGATTTACTTCTCTCCCAATAAAAAAACCATACAATCCACTATTTCCTACAGTGAATGTATTGAGAGCACTAACTGGAACATAAAAGCTTCTAATATGGGCTAAAACAGAGACACCAATACCCAGCACAATAGAACAAACTAAAAATTGAAAGATATGGTCTACCAAATAACTAGCAGCATCGATTTTTTTAAATTGTAGCCCAGCAGATATTGTGATTAATATTATAAAACTAAGTGATCCATTCAAAATGTATTCGAATTTACCACTTTTATTAGGGGGACCGTTTAGTTTGGCACCACCTGCTGGTATAGCTGACAAAATTGCTAGCAGTGTATAATATGCTGCAATTCCAAGATATGATTTAGCGTCAAAATACGTGGAAAACGATTTTAAAGCATCCAATTTTGATAAATTGGAAAAAGAAGAGTGAGTTTGTGTACAAAAAGTATAAATTGTTAACACAGTCAAAGGTACTGCTGGAATTAATAATAGGGCACCATATATTCCTCCGAATTCGATAAATTTTATATGTCTTGCATATTCGTTCAGTTCATCTCTTTGTTGTTGATCTCCCAATCGTTTGATGACAGTTACAGAATCAAAATTTTTCTCAATTTCCTTATTTTGGGATGATCTTGTAAATTGTCGAATAGCACCAGATTTTTTCACATCCTGAAAATATATAGCAACACGCAAATTAACAATCAAGATTGAAACAATGCAAAAAAAGTCAACATAAAATAATTAAAAAGTGGAAAATAATAAATAGATTTCTTACACTTGCCTCAACTTCTTTATTTTCTTCATCAATACGTCTACTTCTGCCTCGAACTGCAGCTTTCGGTTTTTCTTTAATTTCTTGGACATTTTCAGCATTATTTGAATCAGTGACAGTATCAACAATATTTTTTGGTTTTCTAGGTCGAACATCTTTAGTTACTTGAAAAATTAAAAATTATTTTTATTTGTTGAAACAGATTTTAAAATGTGATAATTTTCCTAATATTGTTAAAAACTATGATAACATTCATTTGGAATAAAAAGTGCATTGTCTGAAAAATTAATTACACACAATTTGATTAGATAATCATTATTCAATATAATGAAAGGTAGGATTATCTTAATATTTACTTCCCAAAATGAATGAAAAGGAAGCTATAGGTGTGAGGTATAAAATAATTAATACAAGCATATGCAAATTGAAAAGATTAAATAAATACCTTCTTCCTTATTATTTCTTGGTGTACTTGGAATATATGTTGAAGTTATGGGTACACGAGAAGCAGTTTCAACTCTTGCAGTACTTCTTATTACTCTACTTGCAGTTCTAGTCCAAGTAGGAATTCTCGTTGTTGTATCCAATTTAGTTCTTGTAGGACTTGTTCTACTGGAACTCCTTTGTCGAGCGGGACTCTTTTTAAGAGTTGACTCGGTTGCAGTTTTATCTCCAACAGCTTTTGCAGCTTTCTTTCCTCTACCTGCCATTCTAAAATTGGAAGTTTAAACGGCTTTAATCGAGTTTTGACAAGTAAACAAAAATGCGCGTAGTCAAGGTTATACTATATAATTAGTCATGGATAGCTATTAATTTTAGAAGTATTTACTGTTTACGACATTTCAGCCAATGCAATAAATTACAATTTACACTTACCTTAATTAAATCATAATAGTTATTTATGCAAGAAGTGCATAAAGTGGTGCGTCAATTCCATGAGTGAGAAAAAAGACACTTTATGCATATGTTGCATACACTATTTTTTCTACAATCAAGCAAAAGCTAAAAAATGTGTTATTTAGGTTGCTCTAAATGGACTAAAAATGGCGTCGATTTGAATGTTTATGTTTGTCATGATGACAAAACGCTAAGTAAAATGTCAGATGAGTGCAATATGCAGAGCCATTAGCGGAAATATTTAAAATTAGCGTTAAAAAAACTACTTTATCTCACTGTAATGTCACTTTATCTCACTCTAATGTCACTTTTTTAAACTGTAAAAAATACATATTTTATGTACGAAAATCGATTTAAAAAACGCCACTTTTATTAATGATTGTAGAAAAAATAATATATTTTACATTTCACTACGTAACCCCTTCAGTTGCCATGGGTACAATTGTACCCCTTGAAATTAGGAATCCTCAAACCATCTTCAAATATTCAATTGATGTAGTCGTATTAACGGAAACTGTTCATCTAATTTCATCTCCTATACATAGATGGCCATAACAGTGTCATCGTTTTGACTGACTATGGAGGGTAGAAGGAAGGAGCACCATCTTGTATGGTGGACAAGTTGAAAAAGTGTCCACCTGTAAACAGCAAATTATAATTCGAAGATTCACCGAAATGGCGCTCGTGTAGCTAATGGAAATGATGTGAATTTAGGGTTATAAACTGAGTGAAGTGTGCTGGGTTGACAAATTTAGTATTTTTCGTGACTTGTGTAGTTGAGAAATATGCAGTATTTAAAATCTCAATTATTTACGTAGTATTTCCTTTTTTAAGTTTGTATCTTACTCTAATAATTCATGGCGCTGTTTTTAAAATCCTTCCACTTGCTACTATGGCGCCACCTTAATTTGCTTCCTTTCGATGGACACTTTTTAATACATTCAGATGGTGCTCCTTCCTTCTACCCTCCATATGACTGGCGTTTAAATCGTTAAAGTGTCAGAGTAATGTGTTATCTATGATCGAGCAAGTGGTCGAGTGGTTACGCTCTCGTCTTGCATTCGGTAGGACCGGAGTTCAAATCCCAGGTCCGCCTGACCTGCTATGAGTTTTTTCAGAGGTTTTCTCGTAGCAATAGGCGAATGCTGGGTCAGTACACACCTCTCATGCACCTACCACCGTTCCCTCCATTCCCATCCCTTGAACCAAACAATCCTTATTCCTTCCAATGTTGGCTGAAGAGGCTCCGGAAAGCCTATAGCGGCCTGCTCCCCTCGAGAGGGGGGAGAATGAAAAACAATCCTTCCCTTTTTTGTTATCTTTGGTCAGAGTATTCATGTTAGCGACAGTCGAAGTGTCATAAAAATTGAAGGGTCTACATCTGTACCCAAAAACACGAGTGGAATTTTATTTTTAGTTGGTTATTTTTTTTTTCTTATTATTATTTAGATCACTATGGCTTCAAATCGATGGAATAGGCCATTTTTAACTGAGGAAGAACTAGTGCAGGAATTGGAAACTGGCACATCAGATTTAGAGTGTTTGAGTGACGACGCAGATGATGGTGTCGAGGATGTGGTAATTAGAGCAAGGATACAGGACCAAGAAGGGCAGATCAGTGGAGAACACGAGGACAGCTCCGATGATGAGAATGAAAACAGCCCAGATGATGAGAATGAAACTATAAATAATACCGAGGGGGTTGAGCTAGAAAATAGTTATGAACGGGTCACTCCAAAAAAACTTGTGAAATGGTTGGAGAATGTTGAATATTTAACAAAAGATTTTTATTGTCAAACTTCTCGCTTATCTAATAACGACATAACTGAAAATTATCCAATTGCTTATTTTCTAAAATACGTTCCCAATACTTTTTTCGAAAATATAGTCCAATATACGAATACGTACGCCATTCAGAATGGGTCCACGTACCTACTAGCTTTCAGCAAACAAATTTATCAAAAATGAGGGCCTTTTTTGAATTGACGATAGTTGCAGGGAATTTAAGGTTTCCTAGACTTAGTATGTATTGGGACAGAGGAAGCTGAAAGTAAATTTATTTATTGAAACGATGACTCTGAAGCGGTTTTTCAAGTTACGCACGTACATTGTGTGGACAATTTGACACCTAGAAACAGTGAAGATAAGTTATGGAAAGTTATCAAAATATACTTAATCATAAAATAAAATATAGGTATTTTATATTTCACTACTGGGGTTTTTTTAGGGGTGTTACATTTTTAGGGGTATTTTCAGGGTTTTTTATTTCTCAACTTTTAATATTTATTATTTTTAACTGAAAAATATGAAAATGTAATATTATAGGCTCGGAAACAACCAAATCTAGCCAATCACGTTCATTTCTGACATAGCGGCTTAGTGACATCTACTACGGTTACTTGTTACTAAGAGTACAAAGCGCAAAGTTGAATGAAACGCGATGGGATTTTTTTAGGTGTTATATTTTTAGGGATTTCTTGACTTTTTTCATTAAGAAAAATAAAGGTACAAAAATTAGAGCCTGGCCTGGAGTAATTTAATCTAGCCAATCGCATTTATTTGTTGACCTAGAGCAATTAAATTGCAGGAAAGAATTCTAAAAATTTTCAGTTGTCTGCTGATTTCAGTTTCATAATAATTATTAATTTATTATTTATGATTTTTTTAGGGGTATTTTCATGTAAATGTTATGATTTTAGGGGTTTTCAATTTAAGTTTTGGGGAGAAAATTTTTTGAGAGATGGGAACACTATTTGTGTATGTATTGATAGAGTGAGGTTTTCATATTATCTATTCATGATTTAACTAGGTAAATAAAATAAAGTGTTGACAAAAGCAATATATTTTTATTACACTTTCGATTATTGGATTTGTATAAAATTCTTCATAAATTTAGTAATTATTCAAGAAGTTAATAGGTACATATTAATTCAATCTATCTACAAAATATTGTATCAAACAATTTTTAAAATACAGATTTTTATTTAACCAAAGTTTTTTCAAATTTTACAAGAAAGCACACAATACTGAAAAGATTTGATAATATTGGTAACATAGTAATAGGACAAGTGTTACTTAATATTGTGTACAATTTAATCCTAGGTATGGCACCAAGGTTCAACATGAATTCTAGATTTGGCAATTTTTTTTGTCAGATGTTCTTCTGCTGTCTGTTTATCCCTTTTCAAAAGAAATGTTGAAGTGAACACTTTAATCTTAAGTTCGTTTGGGACATATTGTAGACGAAGGCCCCTATCTGCTAATAGACAGTCGTTTTCTTGCAAAAAGGTCTTCATACCACACTGTACAAACTGTTCACAAACAGATATGGAGCCTTCAAATAGTTCAGATCCTTCACTACAATATATTAGGGCACTACTAACTGCAGTTACAACTAGCAATTTAATCATATTAATGTGTTTGTAGCTGGAGTAAGTATTTCCTTGCTGCCTAAAGATTCTTGCCATTTGAAATAATATCTCAAAGGCATCCATAACCCTGAGAATTTTATCCTCAAAATTTTTGAAGCAATAAGGAATGTTCTGTATATTTCTGACTGCCAAAAATAAATCGCCTCGTACTCCAATGATTTGGTGGTACATAAATTGAAATCAGGTAAAAAATATCACTGATAGGTATGATTTATTTGTATTGCAAAAAAATGTTAAATCTCGTAAATTGTATCCTCGTCTCAATATAACTAGCACCAAACATAATGTTTCTATTAGAAAATTTTGAATAGAAATTCTAACTCTAGGCTGCCTTTTATATTTAAATTGTTATTTTAAGTTTATCATAACATTTTCATCTAAGAATGAATAGAGTGCTTCAAAATGTGGAGGGTTAAGTCCAGTAAATTATTTAAACATGGTAGTTTTCCTTTTCAAGATTTTGTATGAAAAATAATTTTCCTTGTACGAGAATTTCTGTCCATGATGAAGATGGGAATATCTTTTGTTTCATTTTTTGGTAATCTTTCTTTTCTGTTCAGCTTGTGGTTGCATTACAAAATTGGTGGAGCTATAACTTTGTTCCAAAATATTCGTAGTGGGTCTAATTGGAGATGGAAAACTCTCAGAAAATTGATTATTGACAACATCTATTTGATTGTCTGAGACACTAGCAAGTTCTTGTACATTTGATTGAGTCAATTCAGCTCAGAGATAAGGGATATAAGAGATAAGCTTCAGTGGACCCATCACTACAATAGGGTTTTGGATCTACACAATTATCATCGAAATGTTCACAACAAATTAAGTGGTTTTGTTGATTGTGGCAAAATTCCGATTTTGGTTCCCACATAACTCAATCCATTCTTCTGGGACATCTCCTGAATTTGGGAAACGGAATAAATACAAATATCAGAAACACAAACAAAGCAAAACAAAGAATGCTGAATAATGCCCAATGAACTATCTGACTTTAGTTTTTCGTCAACTATAAAATGTAAAATACCCCAAACTAAAAAGACCTCCAAACTTTTCGGGTACAACATGGGTGGTAGAGGGACCCAAAATATACAAGAAAAACCGCTTCTCATATAACCACGAAACATGAACTCTAATGCCATTGGTCAGATCAATTGGTGGGAAAGTTGACAGGTGCATAATTTAAGATTTCAGGAATTCGTGAAATCTAAAATCTGGGTGGCGTGAAACTTGACTCCATTCAAGATTTTCCGATATTCGTGATGAATTTAGGCTAATTTGACAGTTTGCATATTAATTTTTAGGTTATCATACACTAATTTTAATTAATTTAGTAGTTTTCCGTTTACATAATATTTGGTTTATATTAGAATAATTTAAAATTTATAATTTTGGTTTTTCAAAAACACAGTCTAAACCATTAACCTAAACTTAAAAATTTAAAAATCCCCAAAGCGTCTACTAATAGACCGTTTTAACTATGGAGGGTAGAAGGAAGGAGAACCATCTTGTATGGGGGACA